>SRMA01027128.1:0-153557 GCA_007224835.1 Danionella cerebrum | reverse complement strand
TCTCTCCTTTGAGATTGACGGTGGAGACTTCAACCTGGTCATCATCATCATCATCAGCAGCAGCTTCATTGCTGGTATTTCCTGAGATTCCAAGATTGTCTCGGATACTGGGACTGTTGTAGCATGGAACTGTTTGGTGGAGGTGTTCATGGCTGTGCACTTCACTGATGAACTAAGGTCCATTACTGAAGGTTGTGAGAATAGGAGTCTCTTTGGAGGTCCTGCTCTGCCTGGAAGCACTGGACGAATATATTAAAGGGTTTCCCTAGAGCCCAGCTGATGGTTTCATTAAAGCCTTGTTTCGAACTCTCGTGATTTCCATGATTCATGTTATGTTCTTGTTTTCAAATAAAAAAATGGAGTCAACCTTCAAATTAAATCCATGTCACGAAGCTTCTTTCTCATGACACAGCACCAGTCCAATCACGCATATTATATTATATTATATATATTATAATTACTTCTAAGCAAGATAGTTTTATTTAGTCTTATTATTAAATCAACGAACTCCTCCTAAGATATTTTATCTGCTCACTTTCAAACTCCAAAAATCTTCTCTTAAGGTATGTGGGATGTTAAATTCCGAAGCTTTTATTACTTTGATAAATGATGTACGTACACCAGTCATCGAAATTTGACGTTTCGCCATAAACAGGAAGTTATTATAACTCAGCCATACAATGTCTGATGGATCCCAAATGTACCAACTATACTAAAAGTCCCTGTCTGAATACATCTACAACATTATTCATCGGTTATAGCGCCACCAAGTGATCACAGGTGAAAGAGCATTTAAAACTGCATTTTTACCAATTTTGACAGGTTACCAGAATATTGGCCAAAACAGTCCCAAAAAATATTTCAACTCATAAATATTTAGATTCGTTAGCGCCACCTGGGGGTCATGATGCTTTGAGATGGGATTTTTTTTTACTTGAGTTGCCTGTATCATTAGGTTAGTTGAACAGATCTCGCTTGAATACGTCTTCTAACTAAGGATCGGGCTTAGAGCGCATTGTAACTACTTGGCCACCGAGAGGCGATGGCGACGTAGGTGCTCGAGCCCTTGATCGCTTGCTGCAGCTTTAATTATTATTATTATTATTATTATTATTTTTCTAACGTGTTTTTGCGGGCACTTTTGAGGGCCTAAACATGCGTAAAAAGTCACAGAATTTTGCACACACATCAGAACCTGCGAAAATTTACGTCTAATTGTGTTTCGAAAAGCGGGTGTGGTAAAATGACTCTACAGCGCCACCTAACGCGTTGTAGCTTTTGATGCGCTATGAGTTTGTCGTAGGTGAATGAAATTCGCCACGCATATGTAGGGTACTAAAACTTAAATATAAGTAAATGGGATCTCATTTCCAAAATCGACAGGAAGTCAGCTATTTCCCAAAAACCTCTAAAAATGGCCATTTTTGCTCACGTCGTACTTTAACGAACTCCTCCTAGAGATTTCATCTGTTCGTCTCAAAACTCGTTCAGCACTATCTTAAGGCATATGGGATGTTAAATTGCGAAGCTTTTTTGACTTCGATAAACTATGTGCGCACAGCGGTCATCCAAAGTCGCAATTTTGTCGTAAACAGGAAGTTGTTATAACTCGGCCAAGCAATGTCCGATCCAGTTCAAATTCGCCATGTAGGTTAAGAGTGACTATCTTAACAAATGCAAATAGCGATATACAGTGTCAGTTATAGCGCCACCTAGTGGCAACATGTAATAGACCCCTTTCTGTTGTTTTATACTTGTATTTCAGGCTGTATTGCGAGTACATGTTTGAAAATCAGTACACTTATGTAAGGGATCAGGACCAACAAAAAAAGTCAATAGGATTCAGTTTCCAAAACCGACAGGAAGTCGGTTATTTTTTACTATTGTATGAAATTGAGCACAGTTTCAGGCTTTGTACTTTAACGAACTCCTCCTAGAGAATTCATCTGCTCATCTTCAAAGTTGTTCAGTATTCTCTCAAGGCATATGGGATGTTAAATTGCGAAGCTTTTTTGACTTCATTTTACGATGCGCGAATGGCAGTCCTCGAAAGTTGAACTTTTTCCATGAACAGGAAGTGGTTAATAACTCAGCAATGCAATGTCTGATCGGGTTCAAATTCGTCATGCGTGTTAAGAGTCCATGTATGAAGGAGTTCATAGAGCGAAATACAGTGTCAGTTATAGAGCCACCTAATGGCAGCATGCAATATAGCATTTTCTGCTGTTTTTTACTGCTATTTCAGACTGTGTTTAAAGGACATGCTTGAAAATTGCCACACTCATGTTACAGATTAAGACAAACAAAAAAGTCAATTGGAGCGAGTTTCCAAAATCAACAGGAAGTTAATTATTTAGCAAAAAACCCTTAAAATGGCACTTTTCCATTTCTCATACTTTAACAAACTCCTCCTAGAGAATTCATCTGTTCATCTCCAAAGTTGTTCAGTGTTTTTGCAAGGCATATGGGATGTTAAATTGCGAAGCTTTTTTGACTTCATTTTACGATGCGCGAATGGCAGTCCTCGAAAGTCGAACTTTTTCTATGAACAGGAAGTGGTTAATAACTCAGCAATGCAATTTCTGATCGGGTTAAAATTTGTCACACGTGTTAAGAGTCCACGTCTGAAAGATTTCATATAGCGAAATACAGTGTCAGTTATAGCGCCACCTAATGGCAGCATGCAATATAGCATTTTCTTCAGTTTTTTACTGCTATTTCAGACTGTGTTTAAAGGACATGCTTGAAAATTGCCACACTTATGTTACAGATCAAGACAAACAAAAAAATCAATTGCAGCGATTTTCCAAAATCAAAAGGAAGTTAATTATTTAGCAAAAAACCCTTAAAATGGCTGTAGGGTTCTGTCGCTTTAAAGGGGAAACCCCGCAGGGGCCAGGGGGTGTACTGTGGCTTTAAGAGAGCACAAAACAAAAACTTAGTCATGAATTATACTCCGGACATGTTGTTGTTTATTTGCATGGCGTTAGAGCTGTGATTAACGGATATGAAATTGAATTAGATTTTTAGAGGAGTTTTCGCTGAGCACAACGGTATGTGATATGTGTGGGGTCATTCTCAGGGTTAGTGAACTATGAGCGGAAATGTATTGCACAAGGGGGCAAGTCCCCAGTACCTGGGACTCTCGGGCTTAAAGGTACGTTCACATCGAACACGGTTCGCGCGGAAATAAAGCGCAACTCGCGAGTGAATGCACGCGTGTTTACTTTGTGTTTGATCGGCAGAGCCGCTGAATGCATGCAAGACATTCAGGTGTTGACTGGAACGCGCGGATCTGTGGGAGAAGCTACAGAGGCGCAGCATTGGTTTGGAAAATGGCGGACGGGATTGTTAAGTTTCTATCTGCACCACCAAGTTTAAAACGCTCCACAACATCAAAAACGTGTTCCGGGCTGTGGCTAGGAGCTTAGAATCCTACAAAGAGGCACCCTGCTCGGCGTGGTTCACCTACATTTCCACAGGAGCTTCAGTTTGAACCCCAGTCGCGTTCAGCGGGAGCTTCGACTGATCCAACCCCACCTCCCTGACCTGTTGCACGGGCAGCTCCAGCAGGAAACCCGCGCGTCTGTCTCTGGTCAGTATTCATGATAAATTCTGTGTAAATAATGACCAAGAACCTCCTAACCTAACGAACGGACGGGACTTTAATAAAAAGATAAATAACTTTCGTTTTTAACAATTAAAGCAACATGTTAAAAATGCTGTAATCATATAATGTAATTACTGTATTTGTTTAATTTAGAAATTTCAGATTTATACAGTATATTGTTGTATTTCTAAGTAATCTTAAATTAACTATAGATTAACTTGGTTCTAGTGAAGCAATAAACTGTGGTTTGCTTTAGTTTTTATTACAGTATACTCATATATTAAAGTAAAATATAACTTATAGTTGTACTTGTGGGGAATATATATTCCACAGCAATATCAGAATTACAAAGAAATGTTAACCTTCTTCACTGTAGTACAGTTAAAACAGTGCATATGTAAATGTTAGGGTTTTTTATTGCTAGAGTTTGAATAATAAAACTTGTTAAACAGTGGATTGAATGTAATACTGATGGTGAAACAAGTAAATCAGAGCAAATGCTAAATACAGGTAAAGTTAGAAAGTTTAAACAGTAATGATGTTGAAGACACCAGTGTAGTACAAACACATTTGCTGTCGCGGATCTGCAATCAGTTCTGCAACTAAATGTTTGTCTTCTCTCCTTTGAGATTGACGGTGGAGACTCCAACCTGGTCATCATCATCATCAGCAGCAGCAGCTTCATTGCTGGTATTTCCTGAGATTCCAAGATTGTCTCGGATACTGGGACTGTTGTAGCATGGAACTGTTTGGTGGAGGTGTTCATGGCTGTGCACTTCACTGATGAACGAAGGTCCATTACTGAAGGTTGTGAGAATAGGAGTCTATTTGGAGGTCCTGCTCTGCCTGGAAGCACTGGACGAATATATTAAAGGGTTTCTCTAGAGCCCAGCTGATGGTTTCATTAAAGCCTTGTTTCGAACTCTCGTGATTTCCATGATTCATGTTATGTTCTTGTTTTCAAATAAAAAATGGAGTCAACCTTCAAATAAAATCCATGTCACGAAGCTTCTTTCTTATGACACAGCACCAGTACAATCACACATATTATATTATATATATTATAATTACTTCCAAGCAAGATAGTTTTATTTAGTCTTATTATTAAATCAACGAACTCCTCCTAAGATATTTTATCTGCTCACTTTCAAACTCCAGAAATCTTCTCTTAAGGTATGTGGGATGTTAAATTGCGAAGCTTTTATTACTTTGATAAACGATGTATGTACACCAGTCATCGAAATTTGACGTTTCGCCATAAACAGGAAGTTATTATAACTCAGCCATACAATGTTTGATCGATCCCAAATGTACCAAGTATACTAAAAGTCCCTGTCTGAACACATCTACAACATTAATCATCGGTTATAGCGCCACCAAGTGATCACAGGTGGAACAGCATTTTTACCAATTTTGACAGGTTCCCAGAATATTGGCCAAAACAGTCCCAAAAAATATTTCAACTCATAAATATTTAGACTCGTTAGCACCACCTGGGGGTCATGACGCTTTGAGAAGGGATTTTTTTACTTGAGTTGCCTGTGTCATTAGGTAATTTGAACAGTTCTCGCTTGAATACATCTTCTAACTAAGGATCGGTCGTAGAGCGCATTGAAACTAATTGGCCACCGAGAGGCGATGGCGACGTAGGTGCTCGAGCCCTTGATCGCTGCTTGCAGCTTTAATTATTATTATTCTTTTTCTTCTAACGTGTTTTTGCGGGCACTTTTGAGGGCCTAAACATGCGTAAAAAGTCACCGAATTTTGCACACACATCAGAACCTGCGAAAATTTACGTCTGTTTGTGGTTCGAAAAGCGGCTGTGGTAAAATGACTCTACAGCGCCACCTAACGCGTTGTAGCTTATGATGCGCTGTGAGTTTGTCGTAGGCGAATGAAATTCGCCACGCATGTGTAGGGTACCTAAACTTAAATATAAGTAAATGGGATCTTATTTCCAAAATCGACAGGAAGTCAGCTATTTTGCAAAAACCTCTAAAAATGGCCATTTTTGCTCACGTCGTACTTTAACGAACTCCTCCTAGAGATTTCATCTGTTCGTCGCAAAACTCGTTCAGCACTATCTTAAGGCATATGGGATGTTAAATTGCGAAGCTTTTTTGACTTCGATAAACTATGTGCGCACAGCGGTCATCCAAAGTCGAAATTTTGTCGTAAACAGGAAGTTGTTATAACTCGGCCAAGCAATGTCCGATCCAGTTCAAATTCGCTATGTATGTTAAGAGTCCATATCTTAACAAATCCAAATAGCGACATACAGTGACAGTTATAGCGCCACCTAGTGGCAACATGTAATAGACCATTTTCTGTTGTTTTATACTTGTATTTCAGGCTGGATTGCGAGTACATGTTTGAAAATCACTACACTTATGTAAGGGATCAGGACCAACAAAAAAGTCAACAGGATTCAGTTTCCAAAACCAACAGGAAGTCGGTTATTTTTTACTATTGTATGAAATTGAGCATAGTTTCAGGCTTTGTACTTTAACGAACTCCTCCTAGAGAATTCATTTGTTCATCTCCAAAGTTGTTCAGTATTCTCTCAAGGCATATGGGATGTTAAATTGCGAAGCTTTTTTGATTTCATTTTTCGATGCGCGAATGACAATCCTTGAAAGTCGAACTTTTTCTATGAACAGGAAGTGGTTAATAACTCAGCAATGCAATGTCTGATCGGGTTAAAATTCGGCAGGCGTGTTAAGAGTCCATGTCTGAAGGATTTCATAGAGCGATATACAGTGTCAGTTATAGCGCCACCTAATGGCAGCATGCAATATAGTATTTTCTGCTGTTTTTACTGCTATTTCAGACTGTGTTTAAAGGACATCCTTGAAAATTGCCACACTTATGTTGCAGATCAAGACAAACAAAAAAAGTCAATTGGAGCGAGTTTCCAAAATCAACAGGAAGTTAATTATTTAGCAAAAAACCCTTAAAATGGCACTTTTTCATGTCTCATACTTTAACAAACTCCTCCTAGAGATTTTATCTGCTCACCTTCAAACTCCAGAAATCTTCTCTTAAGGTATGTTGGATGTTAAATTGCGAAGCTTTTATTACTTTGATAAACGATGTATGTACACCAGTTATCGAAATTTGACGTTCGCCATAAACAGGAAGTTATTGTAACTCAGCCATACAATGTCTGATCGATCCCAAATGTACCAACTATATTAAAAGTCCCTGTCTGAACACATCTACAACATTAGTCATCGGTTATAGCACCACCAAGTGATCACAGGTGGAACAGCATCTAAAACTGCAGTTTACCAATTTTGACAGGTTACCAGAATATTGGCCAAAACAGTCCCAAAAAATATTTCAACTCGTAAATATTTAGACTCGTTAGCGCCACCTGGGGGTCATGATGCTTTGAGATGGGATTTTTTTTATTTGAGTTGCCTGTATCATTAGGTTAGTTGAACAGATCTCGCTTGAATACGTCTTCTAACTAAGGATCGGTCGTAGAGCGCATTGTAACGACTTGGCCACCGAGAGGCGATGGCGACGTAGGTGCTCGAGCCCTTGATCGCTGCTTGCAGCTTTAATTATTATTTTTTTTCTTCTAACGTGTTTTTGCGGGCACTTTTGAGGGCCTAAACATGCGTAAAAAGTCACCAAATTTTGCACACACATCAGAACCGGTGAAAATTTACGTCTAATTGTGTTTCGAAAAGCGGGTGTGGTAAAATGACTCTAGAGCGCCACCTAACGCGTTGTAGCTTATGATGCGCTATGAGTTTGTCGTAGGCGAATGAAATTCGCCACGCATGTGTAGGGTACTAAAACTTAAATATAAGTAAATGGGATCTCATTTCCAAAATCGACAGGAAGTCAGCTATTTCCCAAAAACCTCTAAAATTGGCCATTTTTGCTCACGTCGTACTTTAACGAACTCCTCCTAGAGATTTCATCTGTTCGTCTCAAAACTCGTTCAGCACTATCTTAAGGCATATGGGATGTTAAATTGCGAAGCTTTTTTGACTTCGATAAACTATGTGCGCACAGCGGTCATCCAAAGTCGAAATTTTGTCGTAAACAGGAAGTTGTTATAACTCGGCCAAGCAATGTCCGATCCAGTTCAAATTCGCCATGTAGGTTAAGAGTGAATATCTTAACAAATGCAAATAGCAATATACAGTGTCAGTTATAGCGCCACCTAGTGGCAACATGTAATATACCCTTTTCTGTTGTTTTATACTTGTATTTCAGGCTGTATTGCGAGTACATGTTTGAAAATCACTACACTTATGTAAGGGATCAGGACCAACAAAAAAGTCAATAGGATTCAGTTTCCAAAACCGACAGGAAGTCGGTTATTTTTTACTATTGTATGAAATTGAGCACAGTTTCAGGCTTTGTACTTTAACGAACTCCTCCTAGAGAATTCATCTGTTCATCTTCAAAGTTGTTCAGTATTCTCTCAAGGCATATGGGATGTTAAATTGCGAAGCTTTTTTGACTTCATTTTACGATGCGCGAATGGCAGTCCTCGAAAGTCGAACTTTTTCTTTGAACAGGAAGTGGTTAATAACTCAGCAATGCAATGTCTGATCAGGTTAAAATTCGTCATGCGTGTTAAGAGTCCATGTCTGAAGGATTTCATAGAGCGCAATACAGTGTCAGTTATAGCGCTACCTAATGGCAGCATGCAATATAGCAATTTCTGCTGTTTTTTACTGCTATTTCAGACTGTGTTTAAAGGACATCCTTGAAAATTGCCACACTTATGTTGCAGACCAAGACAAACAAAAAAGTCAATTGCATCGATTTTCCAAAATCAACAGGAAGTTAAATATTTTGCAAAAAACCCTTAAAATGGCACTTTTCCATATCTCATACTTTAACAAACTCCTCCTAGAGAATTCATCTGTTCATCTCCAAAGTTGTTCAGTATTTTCGCAAGGCATATGGGATGTTAAATTGCGAAGATTTTTTGACTTCATTTTACGATGCGCGAATGGCAGTCCTCGAAAGTCAAACTTTTTATATGAACAGGAAGTGGTTAATAACTCAGCAATGCAATTTCTGATCGGGTTAAAATTTGTCAAGCGTGTTAAGAGTCCACGTCTGAAGGATTTCATAGAGCGAAATACAGTGTCAGTTATAGCGCCACCTAATGGCAGCATGCAATATAGCATTTTCTTCTGTTTTTTACTGCTATTTCAGACTGTGTTTAAAGGACATGCTTGAAAATTGCCACACTTATGTTACAGATCAAGACAAACAAAAAAGTCAATTGCAGCGATTTTCCAAAATCAAAAGGAAGTTAATTATTTTGCAAAAAACCCTTAAAATGGCTGTAGGGTTCTGTCGCTTTAAGGCATGGTTGCCAGGGTAGCGGTTTTCCCGCACAATTGGGCTATTTTAGAAAAGGAGTTGCGGGAAAAAATACGGAGTTGCGGGTTGCGTTTTTTTGGGCTACATTTATAATGTACCGCGGCCACAAAAAAATAAATAATAATAATAAATAATAATTGTGGACAAAGATAAAAGGGAACCTTTTATTAGTGGGTGTTGATCCCCGGGAATGAATACTTGGCAACAAACGCTGCTTCTTGCGAGACGCAAATAGGCGCGCGCGCCACATGTGCTTTTGACATAACCAATCAAGCATCATCATCATCACGTCACTCCTTGAGAGCGTTGTAGTCAGAAGCGTCGGTTCGGTTGTCTGTGGATGAACAAGTACAAGTAGGCACTTCTGACTAGGGTCAAAAAAAATTCAGAGAGCACATGTTCTTATTTGACCTTTATTGTATGAGATTGTGTATTAAAAAAGCACAATGTGTGATATTAAGAATTTGGGTTAGACAAAAGGCCAATACTTTAAACTTAAACTTATATAAATTTTTTAAGGCCCTTTGTGGGAATCCAGCCGTTGTCTAATCTGATTGGACACTGAAAAATTGGGCTAGTTTTCATTCCATTTGGGCGGATTTTGAGTTGTCATTGGGCTGGAAATATTTCTGGGACCTGGCAACCCTGCTTTAAGGGGAAACCCCGCAGGGGCCAGGGAATACTGTGGCTTTAAGAGAGCACAAAACAAAAACTTGGTCATGAATTATACTCCGGACATGTTGTTGTTTATTTGCATGGCGTTAGAGCTGTGGTGAACGGATATGAAATTGAATTAGATTTTTAGAGGAGTTTTCGCTGAGCACAACGGTATGTGATATGTGTAGGGTCATTCTCAGGGTTAGTGAACTATGAGCGGAAATGTATTGCACAAGGGGGCAAGTCCCCGGTACCTGGGATTCTCGGGCTTAAAGGTACGTTCACATCGAACGCGGTTCGCGCGGAAATAAAGCGCAACTCGCGAGTGAATGCACGCGTGTTTACTTTGTGTTTGATCGGCAGAGCCGCTGAATGCACGCAAGACATTCAGGTGTTGACTGGAATGCGCGGATTTGTGGGAGAAGCTACAGAGGCGCAGCATTGGTTTGGAAAATGGCGGACGGGATTGTTAAGTTTCTATCTGCACCACCAAGCTTTAAATTGCTCCACAACATCAAAAACGTGTTCAGGGCTGTGGCTAGGAGCTTAGAATCCTACAAAGAGGAACCCTGCTCGGCGTGGTTCACCTACATTTCCACAGGAGCTTCAGTTTGAACCCCAGTCGCGTTCAGCGGGAGCTTCGACTGATCCAACCCCACCTCCCTGACCTGTTGCACGGGCAGCTCCAGCAGGAAACCCGCGCGTCTGTCTCTGGTCAGTATTCATGATAAATTCTGTGTAAATAATGACCAAGAACCTCCTAACCTAACGAACGGACGGGACTTTAATAAAAAATAAATAACTTTCGTTTTTAACAATTAAAGCAACATGTTAAAAATGCTGTAATCATATAATGTAATTACTGTATTTGTTTAATTTAGAAATTTCAGATTTATACAGTATATTGTTGTATTTCTAAGTAATCTTAAATTAACTATAGATTAACTTGGTTCTAGTGAAGCAATAAACTGTGGTTTGCTTTAGTTTTTATTACAGTATACTCATATATTAAAGTAAAATATAACTTATAGTTGTACTTGTGGGGAATATATATTCCACAGCAATATCAGAATTACAAAGAAATGTTAACCTTCTTCACTGTAGTACAGTTAAAACAGTGCATATGTAAATGTTAGGGTTTTTTATTGCTAGAGTTTGAATAATAAAACTTGTTAAACAGTGGATTGAATGTAATACTGATGGTGAAACAAGTAAATCAGAGCAAATGCTAAATACAGGTAAAGTTAGAAAGTTTAAACAGTAATGATGTTGAAGACACCAGTGTAGTACAAACACATTTGCTGTCGTGGATCTGCAATCAGTTCTGCAACTAAATGTTTGTCTTCTCTCCTTTGAGATTGACGGTGGAGACTCCAACCTGGTCATCATCATCATCATCAGCAGCAGCAGCTTCATTGCTGGTATTTCCTGAGATTCCAAGATTGTCTCGGATACTGGGACTGTTGTAGCATGGAACTGTTTGGTGGAGGTGTTCATGGCTGTGCACTTCACTGATGAGCGAAGGTCCATTACTGAAGGTTGTGAGAATAGGAGTCTCTTTGGAGGTCCTGCTCTGCCTGGAAGCACTGGACGAATATATTAAAGGGTTTCTCTAGAGCCCAGCTGATGGTTTCATTAAAGCCTTGTTTCGAACTCTCGTGATTTCCATGATTCATGTTATGTTCTTGTTTTCAAATAAAAAATGGAGTCAACCTTCAAATAAAATCCATGTCACGAAGCTTCTTTCTCATGACACAGCACCAGTCCAATCACGCATATTATATTATATTATATATATTATAATTACTTCCAAGCAAGATAGTTTTATTTAGTCTTATTATTAAATCAACGAACTCCTCCTAGAGATTTTATCTGCTCACTTTCAAACTCCAGAAATCTTCTCTTAAGGTATGTGGGATGTTAAATTCCGAAGCTTTTATTACTTTGATAAACGATGTACGTACACCAGTCATCGAAATTTGACGTTTCGCCATAAACAGGAAGTTATTATAACTCAGCCATACAATGTCTGATCGATCCCAAATGTACCAAGTATACTAAAAGTCCCTGTCTGAACACATCTACAACATTAATCATCGGTTATAGCGCCACCAAGTGATCACAGGTGGAACAGCATTTTTACCAATTTTGACAGGTTCCCAGAATATTGGCCAAAACAGTCCCAAAAAATATTTCAACTCATAAATATTTAGACTCGTTAGCACCACCTGGGGGTCATGACGCTTTGAGAAGGGATTTTTTTACTTGAGTTGCCTGTGTCATTAGGTAATTTGAACAGTTCTCGCTTGAATACGTATTCTAACTAAGGAACGGTCGTAGAGCGCATTGTAACCAATTCGCCACCCGAGTCGATGGCGACGTAGGTGCTCGAGCCCTTGATCGCTGCTTGCAGCTTTAATTTTACTTGCTGCTAGTTTGAACATCATTATTTGATAAATGGCATAATTGCCTAACAAACACACACCAAAGTGATCACTGAGCTTTAGGCTTTCTTCCAGTTTCAAAGTGCAGTGTTCCTATAGGGAATAATTTGGGTGGGAATCTTAGGAGGAACTTTTAATGTCTCTTCCATTATGCAGAAAATTCAGAATCTTTGACCACTGTGACCCTGAGATCAAACTCAGCACACAGTAGTGGAGATGGAAAGTGTGTTTCGTTATTTTCTCTCTACAACAAGAGCTTTAAATTCCCTGCAGGGCAATTTTGAACTCAAACCATCCAACACTTGAGCCATAGCTTAAAATTTAAAATATTCCTTTTCATGCCTGACAGGTTCTGCATTCTCACAGATGGAATATACTGTATAAAACTGTGCACTTCACACTTTAATGTATTTAGTAATTGTGGTTGTGCTACAACTGTTAGAATTAGATCCACAGATAGTTTTGGAGCACAGACTGAGTTTTGTGTCACTCATGGAAACCCATGTCTCTTCTTGTGCCTTTAGTAATAGTTATATTGGTAATATTCTGTATAGAATATTTGCTTTATCATATGCTTTATCATGTTTTAATAACTGTGTCAGCTGCAGTTTGCCATGTTTAAACTTTACCTATCAGTACAATGACGTAGCCTCAATGAAACAGAATGATAGAACTCTTCATAGCAGGTCAGTTGAGGACAGGAAAATATTATCAAAAGAATCTTCAGATGAAAGTGCTGTAAGGAACTCAGAAGGAATCCAAGAGTGTTTACCCAGAGCAGAACAGGTGATTATCTCAGTAAGTATTTATCCTCAGGGATGACGTTTTCCAGAGATGGAGTCCTTGGGAGAGGTGACTAGCTATCCGGTCAGGGTGCTAACACAAATAGCTAACCACAATTCACAGCCGCAGACAGTGATCGTCAACACACTGATGCAGGAGCTCTACAGGGACAGAGAGACGTCTGATGGAAAAGCATTGAGAGATTTGCAAGGAAAAAAAAACTTTTGCTCAGGAGGACCACAGGTGAGGGAGTATTGGAGTTCTATTGTACCTGTGAGAAGAGAGCTGATTGGATAATTAGGTAAGTGGCTCCAGTTGAATAGAGAAGCCGGTTATTTTTTTATCACAAGACACAAGACAGGATCTAACATGTGTTGAGACATATGTAGAATTATTTAACTTTGGCTTGCACATCTCCAAGCAAGTGTAACAGGCAGATGAAGCACTTCATTTTTGCAGTTTGGAATTAGCCTTACCTACTAGGTCAAATTTTTTTCAATCATGTTTTTCCTATAGGGTTTACTCTGTGCTTGGGAAAGGTGATATGTCCCTTGAGGTGCCCTTGGATTGTGGTGTACCACATGGCTCTATATTAGGCCCAATTTTATTTGCTCTTAACTGCTGACATTTAAACGAAGCACCAAGTAAAGAATCACATTTATGCAGATGATCTGCAAGTCTATGTTCCTCTGGAAGATACTCACTCTGGTGCTTGTTTGACTTAAAAACAAAAGTTAAACACAGGCTCACAAAGCCCAGTTGAACAGGGTTGTGAGAGCATTGTTCTTCCAGCTCAGCATAAGTAATCAACACATTTCAAGTCATTCACACTCTCCGTTTGAAAAAAAAAAACGTATCAGTTTGACCTGATTTTGTTTCCCCACATACTTAATGACCACTCAATGTGATGTATTGTGCAGAAATATAATTCTAGATGGAGCCCAGTGAAAACCAGTAAACTCAAAAATGCACACAAAAGTACACTTCAGCCGTCATCCTGTTTTCAGCTCACAAGATTTTAAAGATCTTTTATCAATGGCCTTTAAACTGTTTCAATTTAAACTCTAGTCCCCCTCTTTAGGGAACTTTTTTAGTTGGTCAACTCTGAACTATTCATCTCTAAGACACAGCTGAGAGTACTTCTTGTCAGTTGTGGTGATTGCTTCTGTCTTGCTTTTTTCAATTAGGTTGTTGGTTCTGCTCTCAACAGTCCAAATCTTGTTGAAAGCTTTCTGGAGTTGTTTGGAGCAAGTCTAAGTTGCTGAAAAGTTACCAAGGGTTGATTGCAGAAACTTCAGTTTGAAATAATGGCGTCATAAATCACACTACAGACATTTTATTCATGTTTTATTTCTCTCTCCATCTAATGTCTTACATTTGATTGTTAGCTTCTTTAGATCAGTTATTGTATGAAGAAAGTCATTGATTTTATGGGAACAAAGCCAGCACTATTTCACAGATTGAACAAGATTAGACTCTTATGAAATATGGCAGCAGTGCGTAATAGGCCTAGAAATAAACACACACACACACACACGCATATTCTAATATGATAAATCATAGTATTGTGGTTTAAATGGTTCTGATTCTAATCCTATCTAAGGGCTATTGCTAGTTCCCTGCTGAGCAATCCAGGTCTACTGTTTAAACGGCGATTATCCCCAACAAGGAAACCATGATGGCTCTCAATCAGGAATGAAGAAACCAGATGAAAACTACATGTATTAACATAAAGAGTAAAGTCTGCACTCCCACATATGTATCCTTGCCAAATTTGAGCCATTTCCCTGTTATAAGTGAAAGCAGCTCAATGAACAACGCAGCAAAACAGCCACAGTATTTTAATAATACTGATTTCTAATATAGATTTTAAAAAGAAACAACCGATTGCTGGATATTCGGAACATTTAAGTTATAACATTTGATCTCACATTGTCACATTTTAATACATTTTTCACTTTCAGCCACTTCTTTTTGATATAATTAGTATTAGTTTTAGACACTAAATCCACCCACAATATGAGAGTAAAAATCATGTTAGATTTACAAAAGTGATCTCCTGCTATGACCACTAAGCAGTGGATTGGTACTACTAGATCAAAGGGAATTTTCAGAGGAAAAAAGCAAAGACTATTAGTAACAGCTTTCATACAACACCGTAGTTTCACATTGTCAGGATTTTTAGAAATTTTTAGATTTTTAGTCATGAAGAAGGCTTTTATGGATGTTTGAAATGGATCAAGCTGAATAATTAAGCTACATATAAACAGAAGCTTCCCCTCCTTTGGTGTCAAGGTGAGCTTTGTAGCACTTACCAATTTCAAATGTAAGTAAATAAAAATGGGGAAAGCAACTTAACATGTGTTCTCTTTGGGGGAAAAAAAGCAGAACTTCAACAGAACATGACAAATGTCACATTAACACCAATTGTTAACTGTTATTGAACCTCTCCCCACCGTCATCCGGATACAGTTACCAACACAATACCTGCTAAACCTTCACCAACCGTTCTTCCTCCATACATAACGGCAATCTCTTCTTGGTTAAATGAATTCCTGTAAGTGGGTTACGGTCTACTGCTTCTTATTTTGCGGCCTACTTTGTCTTATTTTGCCTTACGCAGATGACAATGTAGCATATGTTTGAGCATTTCAACTAGGAACTCCGGTTTCTTCAGTCCGTCCTGTGATGCCCTTCTGACCTTCAGGATGTTTACCTCTACCTTTGCTCAATGTGTTATTTTAGGCTTCAGCAGATCATAGTGACAAGGACCAGGAATAAAGGAGTACAGTGAGCCCTCATTATTTAGTTTATTCAAAGAATTTCATGAGAACACAGAAACTAGATGAAAATGGAATGCTAGAAGCAGAACTCACTACGCAGTGTTGCTTTTTTTTTCTCAAGATTCTTGAATATAGAAATCTCCTTTCACTGGTTGCTTGCTTTTTAAGAGGCTCTAGATATACAAAGCCCTTTTTCTGATTGGCTGCCAAGCTCTCAGACATATCACAGACCAAGCAGTCTGTTATCCAACCAGGTGTGTTAGAATTCATGCACCCGACGTCTCAAAAAGAGACTACTGCATTTGTCTCAATTAAAGACATGCACTCCCTTCTAGTACAGGATGCAAAAGTAAAGTTTTTAGTATTATTATTATTATTATTGATTCTACTAACATAAACCCCAGAAATTGCCACAGCTGATGGATGGATGGATTGGCAACTCTCCAGGTTATTTTCTTAAATTGAGTCCACAGATGTTTTTGATGATTTTACCTCCTACTTTATTTAATCTCTCCTTTAGGTTTAACCCTGTGTCTCTTATGAAATTTTATTGATCCAACCACCATCAATCCTGATTAATAATGGTTTTCCATTGATTGATTTGAAAGACTATTTATAATAAAATATATTTCTACATCCTTACTGCATCTATGTGCCCCCAATTTGAATTACAGACAATGTAAAGCTATGCACGTTGTGTCTGTGACATCATCAATAGGTTTAAGATGAGTGGGTTTCTAGCTAAAAGGGAAATGTAATTTAATAAGGATGTCATAAAAAATGTACACAGTAACTTGCCATTTCATGAGGTCATGGACCTGCCTAGGAGCATGAGCATGTATGGCAGATACTAACATATTAAGCATGTACATGATTTATATTAGGCATATACATATTAACCAGAGTGAGGCTACGGGGTGAAAAGAGGGGTGGTTACGGATGAATGTCAGAGGTGGAATGAGCGGTTTGGTTTTTATATGAGTGTACATAAGACTTCATTGTTTGTGCTGATTTCAAGGCCTGAGCACTTCTCCCAAAATTAGTTATATAAAAGTCACTAATGAGAAAAATTTAAGTGAGCTTTGCTCCAGACTAACAAAAGGGAGCTTAACACCTTGTCCAGCCATGCCCAAAGTCGTTCCATGGAGGGAGCATCAGTCAAGCTTCAAACAAGCCAAGAATAGCTTAATTATTGTTATCAGATTTGTCTCATCAAGGTTAAAGCTAAACTGTGAAGGGCTTAAACTGTGCCATTACTAACCCTGGCATGCCTACCTTCAGAACAGATCTGATGGAGTCCATTCATTTGCATGAAATTGCGAAAGGAAGAGCTACAGAGAATAGAGTTACATAGTTTTACAGTGTATAGTTTTTTTTTAATGACAACAGAAAGTTGTTTTCATTGCAGAAGCATGTTGTCAAAGTGGATCATCCAAGACAGTCAGACCCCCTTTAGCACATCCATGGACTTCACTGAATGCATCTGGAACCAGATTTGTGTAATCTGAGGCTACCCCAAACTGCAAAGTCAAAATCTGTGAACAAAATGAGGCTGTACGTATAATTTCTGGAAAGCCCGATGCTCTGGTTGCATGTTTTACAAGGTTCTCAAAGAAGCAAACATAAAAAAATAATATTTTTAAAGACTACTTAATATTTCTACTGTAAAGTACAGAGACTCTGTGAACATCTGGTTAGTGCAAATCAAATAAAACACACACACACACATGCATGCACACGCACCCACACACACGCACAGGCATACACAGAGGAAGTTGGGTTTACAACTTGACTAATCAAGTGAACTATAAAAAAGTGCACAAATGTTCAAGCTCAACCCTGCGATATGCACAAGGGGCAACATCCAACTTCCCCTCAGGATGTGTAATATGACATTATTTAAGTTAATTATCATTGATATCAATGTTCAACTTTACAAAAATCTAATTAAAGTCTGACTAAAAAAGTGTTTATATTGCACAGTGTTTATATTTCTAATGAACAATTACCATTTGTGTATTCTAATTTGATAGTTTTACATTTTGTATCTATATTGTTTTTGTTTATTTAATTTAATGGCTTGAGCTTGAGTCCAAGCAGGCATTGTTTGGACTGGAATCCTTTGACTTGTTAGAGTCTTGGTCTTAACTCAAAATGGATGCAATGGAGCCTTTTATCATTAGAAATTAATAAAAAGCATCATTATACAAGGTTAAGACCAAAGCATTTCATAACCATATGTTTCCTGCTTCTTACTCAGTACCCTCCCCTTATCAGATTAAAAATGTGTTTACTTAACAAACATTTTTAAATGTATTAATAAATATCATAATTCCTGAGCTGAATAACTGGTTTACATTGTAAGAAATGTTCCTGCCTTCCATCTGCAACCTGTAGCTATAGATTCCAGACCATGTAGATTAAAAACTACTTAAGATGCCTGTTTCTCATGCTACATTAGCTCCATATGGACTTATATACACAAGCATTGCTGCGTTTTCCACAAAGCTTGAAGCCACTGCAAAGGGAGAACAAATGTGAACAGAGAATTACTGCTTCATCAGCCAGATGGTCTGAAGTACCATTAAAAGTTTGATAGGAATCTGTCTATTCCACATTTATTCACAAATATATTCTGACAAAGTTTCACAACATGTTTGTTTTGATATTAAAATTGACTTGTCAAGGTAAATTCTATTCAGAAATGGAAACTGGCTTGTAATTAACAACTTCTGAAGAGCCTCAGTGTCCGAAGTTTTTCAGTTTAGAAACAATTTGAGTTTGCAAAATTCTCCACTTCATATTTAAGTCTTAATATTTAAGATATGTGATCATCTTTCAGTTCCATTTTACAAACCCCAAATTGGTGTTGACAGTGCCGTCTAGGGGTGAAAACAAGGGATAATTCTTAGAAGTACAAGAGCTGTGATATGGGTTGTGTTTTTCAAAGTTTGGTACAAAAAAGCACAATGGCCCAAAGTGCATGGAACAGTGAATACGGTTTAGGAACGATTTGCCTGTTATTTTTTACATAATTTTCACCTTTTTTGAACTTCTCTTGTTCATTTTTATTTTGTCTCAACATTTTTGTTATAAAATTGTTCTTTTTTTAGATTTTTGTAGTGAAAAAATGACATTTACTAGTCGGAATTGTGTTTTGTATAGAAATGTAAAAAAGAAAAAAAGCTGGGGTTGTTCTAAAAAAAAATATATCAAACATTGCCACAAAAATAGGATTCTAATCTCTAAAAACTATATGTTCCAGCATAAGAATTAAAATGATAGGATTGCAAGAAATATGTTAATTTTTCGTACCATCACTTTGATTTCACTATAACGAAAGCGTGTATGAAGTTCAATTTACTCAAGTGAGGCATTTGCATTACCATGACCCCCCTCTTATTATTAGAAACCATCTAGTAATCGTGATTGATATAATTACTCCATAAATTGCTTCCCAGGTTCTCTGAATAAGAAAATCTTTGTTGAGGAGCAATCATGATCTTGTGATGATTAACATTTCTGGTGCTCGTGTGAGCCAGGCATGGGCTTTCTGGGCTCAAATGCCTGTGCTTTATATGACTGTCATTGCTGCTCAATCTGTATTATTTGTGTCTTTATTTATAGCCCACTATACAGTACCCTGTCAAGCTTCAAAAGAGATGCCATCAAGCTTACATGTTTGTTTTCCTGTTAAGCCATGGTGAGTCTTTCTACACTGCAGACAAATCCTGTCAGATTTCAAATATGTCACCTTTCAGGTTATTTGTAGGTTTATTGCAGCAGGAGGCTCTGCTACTTCAGAGGAGTGTACTGTAGGTGTCAGAATAAATAAATGCCAGGACAGGGATCCATAGCATTCGCTTATTTTGTGTCAGGATAGAAAATTAGTTTCCACTATGCGTGGACTCACTGTCAGAACTGACACAGAAAACTAAATGAAACCGCCAATTCAATAAGCCCTTGGCATATTATTCATTATTCAATGCTTTTGTCATATTATTCACATCTTTCCCCATGTGAGGCTATTTAAACCTTTAATCTCACAAGGTTGATTTCTGGTGGATTTTGAGTGTCTGTGGTTTAATTGTAATGTTGGAGGAGAAGGTGTATAGTTGAAAAAGTATTTATGGACATTGCAGTTTTGTAATTTGAGATTTAATAGTTCAGAATATATTGCCATTAAAAGCTTTCTTTATTGTATTGTTTACTGGAGGATTTATACATTTTCAGCAGCATCTTCTTCAGATGAATCAAAACTGAATTTTCATCCGCAAAAGATATATGTGTAAATTATTTCTATTGTGTGCTTTTGAATCTAGATCAAGCTAATCCAAGGGCCTTCAGCTGAGTGTTGAATGAAGATGAAAAAACGATCTTGTGAGTTTGCATGATTTCATTAAGTAACTAGTTTGAAACAATACCTAAAGTTAAAGGCACATCCCTCACTTTTAATGTTTTTTAGGGGGGGGGGGGGGCATAATTGACTCACATCACCCCCATATAATCTTTTACTTCTCTGCTGAAAGCACTAGTGATTTCTTGATCTATAGCAACAGTGAAAAACAGCAAAGAATCCAGAATTAATGCACTTAGAAAAAAGGCATAGTCTGATAGGGATAGAACTTTGAGTGAAAGCATTAAAACCCGAATAATCAAAATGAGGAGCTTAAGAGCTTCCCAAGAGTCTAGTTTACAAAAAAAAAAGAAACTCTCTACAAAATCAGTCGATACAAAGACAAAATCCAAAAGCTGCAGCTTTCCTGTGGCTCAGTTGGTAGCATTGTGCTAACAATGCAAAGGTTGTGGGTTCAAATCTCAGGGGATAGCAAGAACTGACAAAAAGCATGTGTTCATTCATTCACATGTAAGTTGCTTTGGATAAAAGTGTCTGCCAAATGCATAAATATAAAATAAGCTGTAGTGTCTGGAGCAGCTGGTTGTCTGACCTCTGTGACTGTTGTGTTTTGTGAGTTAATAAATGTTGGTGGTGGTGGTGGTGGTGGTGTTTTCATCTCTATTACTGATGAAAGTTGTATCAGCACATGCTCAAACTCTTAGAAAATTTTCAATTCTGAATTTTATTTTAATATAAATCTTTTTTTGCATATGGCTGATTATGTAGTTTTAATTGATTGGATGAGTTAGGTGTTTTTTTTCTCCTTTCCTGGCACACACTGTTGTTAATATCATGCTGTATTGAAACTGCATGTATGAAACTCCTAAAGGCCAGATCTCCTCTAAGACCTCAAGCTTCTTAAGCTAAGATGTTGAGTTTTGTTATTCTTTTTCTTCTCGTCTTGCTCTTTTATGACCTACATCTCAAAGGACGAGGATACAGGTCTTCTTATCAAGCTGTTCTCTGATGTCAAGGATTTGGTCAGAAACAAGAAAGGTTTTCGAACATGAGGCAAATACCTTCCTGTCAAGAACATAGAATGTAAATATAATACAGAATAGTATAATCCAGATGTTTATGAACTGTGATTAAAAGACATCTGAGTCTCATATGGAATGCTTAGTTGGCCTCAATTAAAGAGCCCTTATTATGGATTTCATGTAGCTCTAAGTTTGAGGAACATTCAGTTTGAGAGAATACGTTACCAGACCTCTTACTGGTAATCACATCCAGCAAGTATGATGATAACAATTTTCAATGATGAAACAATGTCAGGGGAGTCAGGTGAACAGGGGATGTGAAGTATGGGAAAATGGGTAGCAGCCTGGTCCTGCAGCTGAATTCACACAAAGTGGGGTAAAGCATACAAAAAAGTTTTCAGAACTTTTCGTTATCTTGTTCTCCAAGGGAAGTTGTTTTCTGTCTAACAATGACCTTAGCCAAGGGTGTCTTGAAGAAGTGAGGGAGGGCCGAAAGAAAGACTTTGCAAATTTGAATCATATTTCACAGATTTTTTTCTATACATTACTGATTTCCATTTTATCCAAAGTCCATTGAATAGACGTTAGTTTCTCCCTGACTACTTTTACCAATCATTCAAACTACAACTAAAGCGCCACTTCTCCCACTTGTCCGTAAAGTAGCCAGCCACAAACACTCCTGCAATACAGTTGGATCCCCCAAGCCCAGGCTTCTTATTGAGGAGATGTCAATTACGTTCAATTAAGAGAGAGAGAGAGAGAGATATGACTGCCCTCGACATGACTAATCAAGAAACAGAGTCAATGTAATATCTGGTCAAAATAAAAAAAATTATCAAAAGACAATGTCTAGCTTGAACGGTCTTCAAATAGGTGAGTATTCATAGTGTGCATAGCTTCCTGGAACCAGGAACTAAACAGCGTTCAACATGTAGTTCAGACACTGAACTGAAGGAGGTGGAATGCTCTAAGAGGAACTTGATTGGACGAGTGTGTGAGTAGTAAAAGTTGCATCAGGTGTGGTTTGTGTTGGTTAATTGAAGGGTGATTCTGACTCCTTGCTGGATCTGGATTCCACACACGGCAGGTGCATCAACCTGGTGTTGGAGGAACCAAATAATGACCCTTGAAGTTATCATAGGGGATCTTTGAGAAAAGAAAAGGGCAGGTAAGATTACATTTATAAGAGTAATTAAGGTATGTTTTTCGATTGAGCATCAATTAGTGTTTTGATCCGTTAAAAAAACATACATTATTTACATACCATTAAAGCATGAAAATTCACAATGATTTGGCGCATCAATAGAGTTCATCAAAAACGTGACGCCCAATTTCCATCAGCGAAATTGTGTGTTCATGTGTGTACATTGGATTTTGTGTGGGTGAAGTTCATGAAGCTTTTTTAAACTACTGCATCCATTAAAAGCAAAAATTTAAATATCAGAACACTTTATGTGTGAACCATCAGTGCTCTTTTAAAATGTGTACGTGTTTATTTTTGCGCTAACACAGAATTGTTCTTCTTATAAACACTTTAATCTGTTCTCTCTGACTCATTCAAGTTGTAGATATTAAGGTTGAAATATGTTGTTTTGGTGCAAAAACAACCTCTAAAAGCAGACTTTATTAGAGTTCTACTGGTACACTTAGATTATTGAGAATGCAGGGTCAACACATTTTGTCAACTGCGGGCTAAGATTTAAATATTGTATCTTTGCAGTAAATGATTAGCTGAGGTTTGTTTTGATTTTTGGGAACTCCATTGTCATGCCCTTGGGATATTTGCTCTCAAAAACATACTTTATGCACACAGTTGTGGCATAAAGGCACAAAAATACAAAACAAATAAGATACAACTACAAACTACACAGTTTATGGAACTGTGAGAAAACAATGTCATGGTGCTGAATAATATTCAAATGTGATTGGCCGGTCGCTCCTGTTAATGCAGGGCAAAACAACAAAATTAACTGATTAGAAACATTTAATATTTTACACAACTTTTGAAAAAGCTTTTTACAAACCATAAATTGAATCAGATAGACAATAACACTAAATGTCAACTCTCAGTTCTCATTGGTGTCTACTTAGAAACATTTATTTGCTTTTACTCAACACTACTATTCCTCAGTATACCCTTATCATCCATCATAGACAACCACTAGGTCAACTCTGACTGCCACAAGGCCAATCTGCCTTCGTTTCTCACAAATTCCAATCTGCCCTTGTTTTCCGCCCAGTGTGATCCATTCCAGTTGTACATCATAATCACACCCCATCCAAACTCACATGAAAAGGTGTTTAATTATAACACAAATCAGTATAAAAGAACCTGCTTCTCAATGATATACTACTCTAAGAATGTGAACTACATTCTCCTGAAAAAGCCAAAGTACTTAACTTCCCTGAATAATTCATGTGAACACACATGGCACATTTGTGACTTCTTGTGTCCTATTGCAGGGGTTTGCAGAAGGTAATGGACTGTATCAGCAGAAACCTCTAAACCTACTTGATGGCTACATCGTGTTTAACCTTCACCTTAAAGTAAACTATGAAACTATGTGCACAACCACAACTGAGTTTAGCACAGCCTTGTTTTACATTGACTTATTTTCCATGCAATGCTTTAAAATTCTGTGGGGATTTCTTAATATACAGACTGCAATTCAAATGAATGGAAGGAGATTGTGATTCTAGGTTTTTTGAGGATGACACTCTATAGTGTTTGATGTAACCAAATGAACAATATACAGTAACATCACACTATATGGTGACTTTTATTCTATCTGTTATCTCTGCTGAAACAAACCCTAGATTTCTGTCTTTTACTCTCAGTGTATGATAAAGATCTTAAACACTTCACCACCGTTCTGCTTTTATCTGAAGCAACCGTTAATGTGCCTCATTACTTGCCCAGCAATTGCTTCATGCGCTGTAGACGAGCAATGGATAGATGGAGGGGGAGCAGAAAACGAACCGTCATGAGATTTATAGTGAGAGAAGGAAAAGCTCCTTTGGGGTTTGTCTGAGAAGCTGTGGATGGTGTGCTCAGCAAGGTGTGAAATATGCACATTTAGCTCCTGCCGCTGTTTTGTTGGATTTTTTTTTCGTTTTTTTTTTTTTTGTTACACATGTAAAGATGATGTGCTACGTTTGCCATATAACTGAGCTCGTGAACAGGATAGCAATGTAGTCCAAATGTATTTTGCTTATGGCTTTTTTTAAACTGGTTATGTTTGAAAATACATTTGACTCTTTTAAATTAAATATTTGTTTAAAAACATAAGTAGTTGGAGTAATATAAGTAGTAACTGTGTCCTATGCTTCCAAAAGTATGCACTCGTCAGTCATTGCAAAGGACTTCAGGAACATTCTATTCGACCTTGGCAAATGTAATAGTGACAACTCCCCATGAAGAGATTTTCACAAGGTTTAGGGATGTGTTGTTGACAATTCTTTCAGGGGAAGATTTGTGCAATGTTCATGCAGGGATGTTGGGTGAGATGACCTGGTTTACAGTTTTCATTTACGAACTCACTTGTTTCCTTTTGGGGTCTCAGGGGTCTGCTAGGGACTATCTCCAGCTCATTTATGGACGAGAGGCGGTGGTACACCCTGGACAGGTCACCAGTCCATCTGAGGGCAACAACACATTCACCCCTAAGGAGAATTTAGATTATTCAATTTACCTGCTTTTGGGGGGGGGGGGATTGTGGGGGAAACCGGAGTACCCGGAGGTAACCCACATGAGCACAGGGATAACATCCAAACCGGAAGGTCATCGGTGGGCCTCGAACCGACAGCCTGTTTGCTAGGAATCAATAATAGGTAAACAGCTTGCTAGGCAGCTTTGCTCACCACTATACCACTGACACAGAGTCAGTCAAATTGCTCAATGATTTCAAAACAGGACATTCGCGACAAAGTTGGCATCATGGATTTGTAAAAAGCTCTAGGAGCGCTTTTTTGTTTCTGAAAAACAAACCCACATCATAATCCTCCTCCACCGATCTTCACAGAGAGCCCAATGAATTGAACTCCAATGAATCTTCACAGAGAGCGCATGAATCAATCTCATAGTAGTTTTGAATTCCAGACTTCTCAATCAGATTTTATGATGTAGAATCCTAATTTTTCACATTCCAGTTGGTTATGGGGTGAAACCCATTCCATGAAACTCTACACAGAAAGTTGGCAACCCCTGCAGACTCATCAGAATCTGTTGATCTTTCTCTTTCCTAAAACATGAATTACCACAGCTGAGTTTCTGTCATTCCCAATCACTTAGATTTTGTTATGATACCATTGGCACTCTGTAGAGAATGCATAATATTTAAAATACACCAAATATTTAATAGCAAAGTTGTTGGAGCATGCTTGAATTTTTTTGAGGACTGAGTGAATACTTTCTGTAGAATAGTGCAGTGGTGGTACATTACAAAATATTTTACATGTGTATCATGGTGCCCCCTCGTTTTGCCCAATGAGCAGACTCCAGTGACCCCAAAAGGGAATAGGCGAGTTAGAAGATGAATGAATGAATGAATGAATGAATGAATCAGGGTAGCCTAGTGGGTACCACTGTTGCTTCAGTTAGAAGGTGACATATTTGTTTGTCACAATTTAGCCTTTTCACCCAGCCATGGAATGTTTTTCCTGGCTGCCACGGTCCAAAACCATACTTCAGATGAAATGATTACTCTAAATATATTGCGCTCAGGAATGAAGCTTTATGTAGCGACCTCTCCAGTGTACTCTACCGTGCAATGTGACCGTATCCTTGTGATATTAACCATTTTTAACCACGTAAGATAATAAGAAATACAGGTCAGACATAAAATTACATGGTTTTAAGGAGCGTATGCAGTTTCTTGGAGCCACCATTTAAATTAGAATTTACCAAAACAATCACAGCATTACACTAAAGCTGTCCACCCCTGTTTCGAAAGCTGTAACCAGATGACCCTTACTGCTGATTGGTTAAAAGTGTGTTATGAGTGTTTGCTGACATTGTTTCCTAAAGCACTTTTTAAAAATCACCCACACTGTTACACTATATGTCACTGATCATCCTTTAAAGAATATCAAATCATTCCCTATACATGCTTGTTTTTTTTACTAAAATAAAACTTTACACTATTTTTGAAGATTTTTTTATGTTTTGAAGACTATACAGAAGAAATGTGTCAAAAAAAGTAACTGGCACAGACGCCCCTATGGAGACGCCGTGCATCTAGTTCTTCACAGCCTGTTTGGGAGAGGTAGAGATTTATCAACTGCATGGTTCATGTCGTCAGGAGAGTCAGGAGAAAAAAGGAGGTCTGGAAGTTTCGACAGGTGTGAGAGCTTGTTTCACACTAGAGCGCACAGCAAATAAACATACTGGAATTGCGGGGTGTGTGTGCGTGTGCGTGTATGCGTGTGTGTGTAAGTGTGTGTTTGCTCGGCTGCTTCACAGCTGGTTATGAGAGAGAAATGCAGTGCGGTTTTCCTATTTGACACTATGAAATAAGAGATGGGAGTGTGGAATACAATATTTATCAAGAGAGACAGCTTCAATGTTTTTTTTTTATATAACACATATATTTATATTTGTGTAGTAAGTTGGTTGGTTTGGCAAAAGGAGGTTGGAAAAAAAATGTTACGTCAATGTCACCAACGTCACCAAAGCAATACTTGTTTTAAAGTATAATATTAAATCTGTGACAATAATGCTCACTATAAATGCAAAAAAAAAATATATATATGTATATAAATACAGTGAATCCAGAAAACATGGTGCACAAAAATATGGTATATTTAGCACAAACACATTATTTGCTATTTGAATTGTACAACTTTTATCAATGAAAAAGTAAACAGATCGAGATAATTGACCATGAACGGTGCTGACTCTTGCTGTTAACACTGTTAATACTTCAGTTTATACTTCAGTAAAACCACAAGGTAAATCTGGTACAAAAGTAGACCAGAAGCCTCAACTTCACCTTGGAATGTATTTGGATATGAACCAAGCTTAAAAATATTTAATAATAATAAAAAAAAACATAGTTCTGAAGGTACTGCCCATCCCCATAAAAATCCAATTTATTTTACTTTTTGAAGGCAGGAAAAGAAATGTTGTCACTTTGTATTACTTTTTCTCATTTGTGTTCACCATTTATATTCTTAACTACTGTTTTAGCTTCAAACATGAGTGGGTGTCACTTAGAGTATGCCTTTTATTGTTCAGTATGTGTTTGAATAAAAACTGTTCATTTCATTTACAAAGGCTTGTAAACAGATATCCTTTTTTTGCACTCAACCCTGCAGAGAGCATTCATTCATGCCATTTTTTCTCAAAATCTTTAATTTATACAAATCGATGCACATCTGCACTTACATGAAAAGCTCAAGTAGAACCTCTGCTCCCCCACATGGTTGTGAAGTGTAAAGTCTCTGTAAACATGGCCTTGAGAGGGCCAGGGAAGTATTTCAGTTCTCTTTTACTAACACGGCTCATAATCAGTCGTTTGGTGTGCCCTACGGAGGGTTTCAGACAAAATACTTGTGAAAGTTCAAATGTCAAATGCACAAGTGAAGAGGTAGAAAAGGGAAAGATCTATTGGGTGTTACACATTATAAAGAAAAGTCAAATTTGCTTTAAATAGAACACCTGCAGGGACAATCTCAACGAGGCAGAAAATAGTCGTCCACGCTCAGTGTTCCTGCCAGACACAAACATGTATTTCTGCAGCAGTGTGTACGTAAAAACATTTCTGTGGTCATTGAAAATTCCCTCAAAAACTATTTTTCATTTGTTGCTTCTTTCAGTTTCTTATTTATATGTGTCAAATTAAAATCAGTAAGATACATTCCTGTGTGCTTTTAATTAAGAAATGCAGCTGTGGTTGAAAATATTAGTTGACATTTTTTTTTAAATATGCTGAGTGTCATCATCACCCATAATAAGGGGGGCTGTGAATATAATCACACCTTCAATAAACAAAACAACAAACACAAAACAGCAATCAGAACTTGTCTCTAATTCTTAATACCACCGAGAACAAAAAAGGGAGAGAGCTTAACTCGGGTAGAGATAGCAGGTTACCTCATGCCTGGTTAAGGCTCAGCCTCAGGCGTTGGAGTGTGGGCCAATAGCTGTAGCGTATAAAGTGAGCATAAAAGTGATGAGGCTGGATAATCAAGGAGCAGAGCTTGCATGTTTTAAATAGAGCAGCAAAGACTGTCGGGGAGTGGTTAGATCCTTGGCAGAGGGGAGGAAGATGTGCAGAAGTCCCCATGAATATTCATAAAGTCAACTCAAGCAGAAATGATTTGAGAAGAGGTGAAACCATGGCCAGCGTAAAGTATCCCATACAGGTTTGAGCTGAGATTCAAAGCATACTGGATCTTACTCAATGCTCAGAATAAGGGAAGTCAAAACCATCATATTTCTGCCAAGAGAACAGTTTGTTGAGTTGCCTACTGCTCTGGAAATCTCTGCATTTCTGCTTGTGAGCTTCATGAGCTTCTTTGTTGTTAAACAAATGTGTGGCTTTGGCAGTGAGTGTGAAGGGGGAGATGTCAATTTTAACAATGGGTAGTAGACAGGACAAACAACAAGGTGTCTACTTCACTAAATACTCTTTTTTTAATGTGCAAAAAATGTTTTCTTTCATCAAACAAACATGTTTTTCAGCGTCTTTCCATTATTCCATCAAATTATCAAACACTTTTATGTCTTTTTGTTCTTATAGATTATGGACAAATCCGAAAATAATTTGGCAGCAAACAATAATCTTTTTTAGTTATTTTTATCATTATTTAGGACAGTCAGAGAACCTGGGAGTGATGAAGGTCATGATCTTCCCTATGACTAATGTCAAGTTTAGTGCAGATGGAGTACAAATAGAACCATCAAATGCATTGATGAAATGCTCATTAGCATAGTCCTTAAAAATGACCTTCAACATGATATGGGGTATAAAACCTCTTGGTGTGCGCCACTGCACCTGCCTTTTTATAGCAAGATTCAATAAAAGCTGCCCTCAGTTGGATTTATCTTACGAGCCCTATGATAGCAATCAGGTTGGTGTATAAAGCCTTGATGGTGCTGGTCTTTGAGATGAAGACAAAAACAGTTTAATAAATGTCTTAAGCCTGGGAAAATAGAGAGAGGCAGAGAAAGGCTCTTCTTATTTTGTAACCAAACCACCAACAATTACTATTATGAAGAGTTACATGCATTTCCAAGGACAAATAGGATGAGTCATGTAAAAGCTGCAAAAGATAATTACATGTAATAACCAGGGCAACTGGATGTTTAGTTAACAGAGTTTAGTGATCTGTACAGCGAACAGGGATCAGGCAGAGGTTCTTTTAAACAGTATCGTTCATGTTCATAGCTAGCATCTCGGCTTTGTTTTCCGATTAAAGACGGTAATTAACGTTAGAAACCATCAATCAATCTTGGAATGATTAAAACATTTGTCGGGAAAGTAAATCTAATTTACTAGTTATGATATAGTATTATTTATTAATCATTAGAAGCCTGACAGCACAGTGGAATAGCATGATGAATGTTTCAAACAGCTTTCAGAAAGGTATTTGCAAGTTCTCCCTGTGCCTGTATCAATTTTCCTCCTCACACTTCTGTTCCTTTCATAATTTAGAAATTCTGTGTGGGATCAAAGTATTACACTCTCTGCTGATTTTAACATTTGCCCATAGATGGGGAAATTAGCAGTCCATACATTTATTGGTAGATTTACGCACTTTAATTGGCAAATTTACCCCCAGACAAGCGAACAGGTTTGTTTTATGGAGGCTCCTGGCAGAAAATTCTCTCTTAAAGGGAGTATCATCTTGCTGCCTTGCCATGGACCAAAAACTCCACAGCCTGGACATCAAATGAGTTGCATCAATCATATTACAACTGTGATTAGGAAAAAATGTTTATATAATTATGCTATGACTCGTCATCTAAAAACTATTTTCCTATGAATTTACAACCACCAGTTACTTAATGAATAGTCTGTTTTAATTTGTGTTATCACAAAAATGAAATGAATTGCTCTTAATACCACATTTTGAAAAGTATAGGAATATTGATATTTTATAGCTATTTTCGGTGTTATATTACATTCATTTCATATTATTTATTTTCATCCAAGGCTACAATGTCCCATTATAAACAAATACATTTAAAAAAGTTTCCTTTTGGTAATCTAACTTAGATTTAAATGATCTCTAAAGCAACACTGGTATAATGATGTCATCCAAAATATTCCATTTATCCACAGACTAAAGACACCACATATGAAAATCGTTTAGCTGCCATTAAAGTTGTATTATTATTTTTATAAATTCAAGTAGTTGAATAAGGGACAAATATGATTGCTAATTATAAATTAGATTTTAGAAAGTTTTAAGATAAGCTCAGTCGGTCAGTCTGCATAAGTGCATAAGTGCTCTGTTTACAGTAAATAGCGTAAGGCTATGATATTTATAAATGACAGAGTGGGGAGTGAATATTGTACAGAAGCTGTAGTGGCATGAAACATATGTGAAAACTCCTTAATAATGCTACATAAAAATGGGTATATATACTTTTAACCCGAGTGTCAATTGGAATCTGCTCAATTCTGGGACAAGCGGACAGTCAATGAATTAGATAAAGTCCGCATCCGGAGGGAAAGTCAAAAGTTATATTTTGAGGATTATTTCACACAATCCATCTCAAGAGGCTCCAAATGTGGGATGTGAATTCTGATAGCTGCCTTTATAGACACCGTAGAGGGCATTGATTGAGTGAAACAGTTACCCTTACTGTTCCCAGAGTGAAACATTAGGATGCCTATGTGTGCTCTAGCTCTTCCCCCGTCCTCTCACAGTCCTGGTTTATGATGGTTCTTTAATGATGAGGCACAATCTACAGTGAAAATACTGCGTAGAAAAGTAAATGCTTCTCTCCATGTTTAAGACCTTGAGTTAAGAACCAAACCGACTACTTACAATTAATTACGATGCGAACCTTGCTTAGCCCTTCCCCAAAACTTATAAATTATGCAACAACAAAAAAATGTCCATCATGTGCAGCAAATCAGTTGAGTAGTATGCATTTCAGGCATGTGTAAAAGTAGAAAGAAAGACATCTTGTTTCTATGCATTAATACTCAAATTTCCTAGTTTTACTCATCTTTCATCTTGCATTTAAATTGAGTTTTTTTTTTTTTTTTAAATACATAATTTACACGGAAAATGCTTGGTAAACTTCTCAGGTACAAAGACATTTAGAGGTATTTACACCTACATCAGCTTCCTGACAGAAGCCTCTGGAGAACGGCAGCAAATTAAAGAGATCAAATCCACGGAAGGTTTGTTCACTTCCAAACATGGCTTGAAATAGACTTGACTAATGTTGCTCATTAGAGCCAGAAGAGAGGGCGATGTCACTAAACTCTCATAAGGTGAGCAGCTCCGGGATGCTTAGAAATGATGTGGAAGGCTTTCAGTTTTTGAAATGGCTGCATTGATTATCTGTTACAAACGTTGGATTCCTGATACTGTGAACATCAACAGTGTCTAAATAGAAATCAAGCTAATTCATTTTAGTGTAAATGCACAGTTTTGGGGTTTAGAGTGTCATCGGAGCGCCAGGCCTCTTTGCACCTCCAATCCCATGAATACTAATTCCCTGAACCTGTTGACACTAATCAAGACTCTTTATCTTCCCCTGCATGCTTCCAGCTGACATTTTGCAATGCCAGCACTTCATTCTCTCCCCTTCATTTATGGCAAAACATTAAAGGACTTTCTATAAAAATAAATGCATGTTTGCTTTGAATGTTATCATGCAGACATTGGAATATGTCGTTTTTAATGTGTCAGTTGTTTTCCACAAATGTGACTGTAGATGGTGCATTTATTTATTTATTTATTTTTTTTGGTATTTTTAAACAGGTACAAACTTTAAATTTTTAATATACTCTAAAGATTATTTACTATAGTTTTGCCTATAAATTACACTGATGCTGGATTTTAGCTCAGTCTAAGAAAAGAAAACTCTCGTTGTTTTAATGCCTCACTAAACATTTTACAAATTATGCATTTAAATTGAAAAAGCTAGTCATCTAAATGCCACAAGGAGCATGTGATTTTCTCTCTTTCCACTTGTTTTATAATTGTTCCACATCACAAAGCTTAATCAGTAACCCTAACAATAACCCTTCTGTGCCAGTCCACTGGATCACACAAAACCGCCTCCTGCTGCTGATATCTCATTAAAACTCATAACTTTCATTACTCTTTCCTACATCTTCATTGTGTGACTTGCACATCACCCTCATCTCCTTGAATAAGGTAAAGCTCTGCAGTTCACCCTTGGTCTCAGAAATCGTATAGTTCATTTAATCGTTCATTTTACATATCAGAGTGCAAAAGTGAAATCCAGAGATTGCAGAGCATAGAAAAAATAGAACTTCAAAAAATGAAAGTATATAAATAAATTGTTTTATTTAGAAAATTACATTATATTATAATTAGCAACAATATTATCATGAATCACCTCTTTGATGCATCTTTACTGGACCATTCCAATATTAGCATTCACAAAAGTACATTCCTTCTTTTTCTGGGTATGAGCCCATCATATGCTGATGTCTTTGCTAATTCAAAATGAGGTTGAGTTTTGGCACAATCGGTTGAATAATGTTTTGATAAGGTTTGTTTTATAAGTAAAACATGCCAAACGTGCTGTAGCGTTGATCATGCTGTAGCAGTGATTTTGTGTCTGCATAGTGAGTGTGAGTTGCCTTAGGATGATCTGGCAACCTGTCCTTGTGTAACCCTGCCTTTATCCCTAAGGCAGCCGCAAGCAGACTTCATGAGGATTAAAAGGTATAGAAGAGTTTTTATATAATTGGAACTTCAGTGAGAATCAGCTAAAATAGGCTAATTCTAACAAATGTGCATGGTTTTATTCATCAGCTCTAATTTACTGGGACAAGAATATTTTTCTTAGGTTTCTCTCAAGTCGGGTTTATCCTGAAAAGCAAAACTGAAGGAAAACAGATCGTTTGAATTTCTGGAATGTATTCTGGTTTATTTTTGGAATGAAAGATTAATATTTGATCAGGTCAAATACTTCAGACAAGACAACAGAAATATGCAGCAAGGCTCAGTGTTTGGATCATGCATAATTCATTATTTCAGCTCTCATTTGTGAAGGCATGCCACTGATGGTTGAACAGGATGGGTGCAAAATAAACAGAGATGTCTGAATTATGGGATGTGAGATCTGCCTCTTGAAACAAATGAAAATTATTGCAAATATTGACTGCTGAGTCAGGGCATCGCTGGCCAAGTAAGAGATGGTAAGTAGAGTTATCAGATTAATTTAGCTTTTTTAATGATCATTTACTTTTTTTTCCTCCCAGGAAATGCAACCAAAATGGATTTTCTGCTTTTTTGATGATGGGTTCTTGTTGCTACTTTAGGCCATTGTTGCTTCTTTATTCCAGCTACAATGCATGGTTATCTAATCTATTCGAAGGTGAAGTAAATACCTTCAAGAACGTATTGTGCACTAAAACGTCCTTACCAGTATATAAAATGGAAATCCAATGATGCATCTAAATAGAAAGTTTATGAAAATCAAATATGTTTCTTATTGTTAAAGGGCATTCAGTTGTTGTGGTCCGGACCTTCAATAAGTTCGTAAGTGTTACCAACTTACAAGGCTTGCTGTCATTCTCTGGCTTCCCCATAAGATGTGGAGACGGGGAGGAATGTGGGAAGCTGATCGGACGGGGATAGATCAGTTTATAAAGGAATGAGAAAATAGAATAATTGATGGGCAGTCCATCCTGACCACAGCCCCTGAAACATGTCTAATTCACAACACAATCTTTATTTAAATTAGCTCCTAGTTCAGAAATAAATATCCCTTTTTATAACATCAAAATGAAGGGACAGACCCTGACCTGCTCTTCAGCTTTTACTGAATGAACAAAAAAGTGGCACCTTTGAGGCATGTTTAGTAAGAAAAAAAGGTAGCTTTGGTACGGTAAGCTTTGAGATGCAAATAGATATCGCAATATCTCACGCAGGTCTCAAGGTATGAAGCACATGTTATTGTGTTCACATATGCCACAATTTAGTGCCAGCTAGTAAAGTTAGCAAACACATTTAAATGTACCAACCAAGCAATTGTTTCCATTTACTTTAACAGTTTAATTTAGAATTTCATTCACTTTGTAACAATCAACTGAATATGTTCTGAATGTGAACTATAGCCATTGCTTTGGGGAAAGAAAAACATTCTTTTTATTGGATGCCTTCAACAAATTCTAATTCTGTTTGGAATTCAAGACTCACGTTAATGGGCTGTTAAAATTCTTGCAATGCATCAGTATTAACAAGAATTACTGTGCTTATCATTCAAGTGAGGCCAATTATTATAGGATTTTGTGTTGAAATGGCTTAACATTATGTTAATAGTGGAATGTTGATGTTGGAAACAGTGGAAACCAAACACCATTTTATCTAAGAAGGTTAAAAAAAAAACACAATATAGTATGTTGTTCAGTTAATAATGAAAAGATTTCCACTGGTATTGTCTAAGATTTTCTTTTTTCAATACAATTTCTGTGAAATTACTCTTGAAAGCGTTTAGATACAAGTCAAGCAATACATGCCAACCTTTAACATTAGTTCACTTTAAATTTTGATCAAGTAAATAAAACATTTCTTTCCTGTGTGAACAATGAGGGTTTCCAGCTTTGTTCATGTACATTGGCATTAAATATTCTTGTTTTTTTGAGTATTTAGTTTGAGTATTTTAAAGCACAATTATTTTTCTTTGTTTAATCCTTGCCAGACAAAGATTGAGTTTAGCTTAGACCCAGACTCAAATTTGAAACTGATTCCTTCCCACAATTGCAGTGTCTGCTCTGAGACTCCCAATTACAAGCTCTTTCTTTTTCTGTCTTTCTTTTCCAATTCTAGGAGAGATCCAATTTTCCTCCCCTTAATGGTCCTTCCTTGCTTTATCTTCTGGGACATCGAGATCTTGCAGACTGTCAGAGACTTGCGGTACCTCAATAGTATCCACACGGCTATAGAGTACAGTAGACACATAAAACAATATCTGATGCTTGTTATCAAACATGGGATCAGTCGGTGTCACAGTTCCACTCTGGTTCTGTTTTTGTCTGCCAGAATTATACTTTTAATACAATTCTTAAAGTAATATTCTTTCAAACAAGATGGACTTCCATATTACACAGAATCATTGTGTTTTTGTTTATTTTAATAAAAATAAATAAATACTTGCCATATTTTTGGGGACAAAGTCAGAGAGGCCAGATTGAGATGGTTTGGACATGTGCAGAGGAGGGATAGTGGTTATATTGGTAGAAGGATGTTGGAGATGGAGCTGCCAGGAAAGAGGTCAAGAGGAAGGCCAAAGACGAGATATATGGATGTGCTGAAAGAGGACATGAAGGTAGTTGGTGCAAGAGTAGAGGATACTGAGGACAGATTTAGGTGGAAACGGATGATTCGCTGTGGCGACCCCTAAACTGGGAACAGCCGAAAGGAGAAGAAGACTTGCCATATTTTTGGGGACTATATGACATTTAATCAAATCTACACATTTGCAGAACAGCATTTGTCGTATGATAGAGAAACTCAAAAGCTTTGTTCAGGACCAACATGAAGCTTAAAGTTCACTGGAGAGAAAATTGCCCACAGTTCACCACAATAAATGACTTCCAATCTTAAGGTTTTGAAGATATACATCCAGGGATGTATTATCTTCTGTAACATTAGTCAATATTGCAGAGGAAGCTGGTTGTAAATACATGGCTGTAAATACAATATGATAATCTGAAAAATAAAAACAATGACTCATCAATAAATGGAGAGCGCCAGCTCCTTTAGTCTTTTTCCGTCTGCACAATAAAGTACATTTTTACAGAAATGTAACAGTTCAACAAAATCTGTCCGCATCATACCGATGACATCAACACACCGGAGGGCACAGCTGAGTCCTCCAACATGACCAACACTATGAACAATAAATAATCTCTTCTTCTTCTTCTTTCACTTATCCAGGGCCAGGTTGCAGGAAGGGAAGTCTAAGCAAGGCACCCCTTGGACACCTTCATTAGGGGGGACACAGAGATGTTCCCAGGCCAACCAGGGAGACATATTATCTCCAGCATCTCACAGGTTTCCATGGGGCCTCTTCCAAGAAGAAAATGCCCGAAACACTGCCACAGGAAGGCATCCATGAGGCATCAAAAAAGATACCCAAGCCACCTCAGCTTGCTTCTCTCGATGTGGAGGAGCAGAGGATCTGCACCAAGTGACTGAGCTCCTCACCCTATCTCTAAGAGAGCACCCAGCCACACTGCGAAGGAAACCCATTCCAGCCACCTTTACCCAGGATACCATTCTTTCAGTCTTGACCTAGAGCTCATGGCCATAGGTAAGGGTTGCAATGTAGATTGACTGGTAAATCAAGCTCAGCTCCTTCTTCACCACAACAGATTGGTACATGGACTGCAGTACAGCAGAGGCTGCACCAATTTGTCTGTCAATATCTCGTTCCATAGTCTCCTAGACCCCAAGATACTTGATAACAATGATAGGAAGAAGGAAGAGGAGGAAGGAGCCTTTACCTTCACACGGGTATAAATAGTTCACCCATACCTCCTCCAATGGTGGACCTGTACCTCTGACACACAAAACTAACTTTCTTTAAGTTTTTCTGATTGGTCCATTAGGCCATAACTGAGGGCTTGGATCACTCTTCCAGATAGCAAGCAACATTGGCATACTTTATTAAGATTTCTTGCTGTAAGATGTCTGAGTGTCACTTAAAATGTGTGAAAGAAATGTACACAGAGAAACAAACTGACAAAACAAAGTACAGAGAAAAATAGTTTATGAAAAATGCAGAGAACACAAATCAACTGATGGGAATCACAAGAGACATTTATTAACTACCACCAAAAAAGATACCAGCAAAGCTCCCCGGAGGAGCTATTACAGATAGTTATTGTGATAAATAGTTGTTTGTATGCACAACTTATGTTTTTCGTTCCATATCTGAATACTTTGGTGTTTATCTCGATAATTGGCATTTTAATTATGAAATTCAGGAGAAGTTAGTGCTGCAGGCAGTCAATCTTTAATTAGCTACTGCTGATTATATAATGTTTCAGAATGTTTCTGCCCAGTCAATGACTTCAAAAGCACCCCATCATCATCCCCTCTCCACACAGGGGAGTCATTTTGACCTAGAGCCTCCCTTCGCCTCGTACACGCTCGCCAAATACACCTTGTGTTGCCTGGATGATCAACATTAAGGTGTGTTTCTGTGGCTTCAAATATTTAAATGCATTACATTCATTTGTGCATAATTCTTTATTGATATATGTGAAAGCTGGGGAGCGAGTGAGCCAGAAGTGCAAAAACGGCACAAAAAGGGATGGGCAGGAGTCACGCCAGGAGTTTGCCGCCTCAAATCTGCATTGCAACCTGAGAAAGTTCTGTTCTCTTGCGTTGTATGTCAATCCACATTTAAAGCAGCAAAACACAAGTACAATATTAGAATAATAACAACAACAACAATAATAATAATAATTTGAAAGCTGCCTTTTCCAAACTGCAGTAATTCTTTATAATGGTATTTTATCCATTTTTAAAGTTCAAAAAAAGTTTATCCAAATTAAAAAAAAAAAAATCAAGACTCAAACCCCGAGTTAAATGAATGAAAAATAATCATAAAGTTTGAAAATGTAGAAACATACATTTTGTAAAAATTACAACAGAATATCAGGATAACTATTTGATCTACATGTTGATGTGATGTATATACATTCAAATTTACATTGATTCATTTAGATACTATGTAAATGTGCTTATAATATGAAGGGTTGTTGCTACCAGCTTTTGTATTGTTTTTCTATTCAGTTCCAGGTACACTGAATTAAACTGCTTCCAGTATAGCTTTCAAAGCAAGAACACAACCCAGGATAAATATCTGAAGTGTTTTTAGGCAAAAAAAATGTTTGAAATGACATAATGCAAATGTAGATAAAAACACCTTGTGAATTTATGCATCTGTGCTTCAGTCTGTTCTCCAATGTTGATTGTATAATGGTTTTGAAGTGTCCACAAGGAGTGAGAAATTACATTTTAAAGCTACAGAATTAATTTTAAAAGATTAGAGCAGTATAATAATTGAAGCACTGCTAAGATCTGCCAAAGCATGCAAATAATACACATCTCACCTTCTCAATGTGAACAGATGAACCAGATGCACAAATCTGAAATATTACTCTCTGTGCATCACCTGCGCATCATTGTGTTCCTGTCACATATGTTCATCTTTTCTTTTTTCTTCTCTGCGGAGGCCCATAACCCTCCTATTGTGTCCTGTCTCTCTTCCCCTTCTCCTTCATATTTCCTTTCATCCTTGCAGCTCTTGAGCAGGCTTTCAGCCCCATCTAAAGGAGCCATTTGATCTCAGAGCAGATTTTCTCCGTCTCTACAGCATGTGACCTTGCCCTGACTTTGTGAAAACAAGCACCTTAAACCTGGTGTTATCTGTCTGCCAGAAGAGTTTTCAATCCACCTCTCATATGTGTTAGCTAAAAATGTTTAATTAGCTGTTAGAAAATATGGCACTTAGTTTTTTAAAAATTCTTCTTTTTTTTTTATTCAGACACAGGGAGAGATTCTCTATTCTCCATTTCCTTTTTTATCTTGAGAGGCGTTTCGTTGTTTTGGATTGTTCTCATTATCTTGTGATGGAACTGCTTCTTGAGAATCTGGAGAGAAATTGCTGGAAATATTTGGAAGATCAAAAAGTGTGGCACACATTTATATATACCAAAAATACAAATATAGAGGAAAAGTCTATGTATGGCTATTAGTATAAAAAGTGAAACCTGTATTTTTAATCAGTTCGCTAGACGCAAAGTGATATATTTCAAGCATTTTTTGTTTAAACTAAACTTGTTGGATATAAAAACAACAATAAAACCAGTGTTACATTCATTCATTTTCCTGCCCGCTTATTCCCTTTCTCCAGCTCAGAGGAGAGGCAATTTCAAAAATAAAGCAAAGCAATGGTTACTTTGCTATTCACAATTAATAACCTGTATCATGGAATTAAAGTAATTGGCTGCCAATAGCAAACAGACAAGAAAGAGAGAATGGAAAGTGGTATGAAAAGACCATTACAAGATGTTTGATACAAACCACTTTGAATTGTGTTCTTCTTGAAGCCCCAACAAAAATGTCACATCCCCATTTGTTGAGATGGGGAAACATGGATTGCTCTGGTGGCATGCCAAAAAATACCAACCTTATGTTTTTGCTAAAGAAACAAACTTAACATGCAGCAACGAAGATCAGGAAAAAAGACTCATTCATCGACTCACAATATACTCGAGAAGAACAGTCTGACTCAGAACAGGTTTTCAAAGAAATTAAATCTAATTCTCCTCACCACGTTCACAGACTAAAGTTTGCATGTTTTTATAAATCTAGATTTGGAATTTGAATTATTTATTGCCATTTAAATATTGTGTTGTGTCCAAAAGCTCTGTGTTGTAAACTTGCCAGCCTGTGTTTTCTCCCCAAAGTCATATATTTTTCTCAGCGCATTATACATAACTTTAAACAAAAATAAAAGGGTGAGAAATTTGTGCTGACACTTCAATAAGCAGGCACATCAACAGTGCACTGAGCATTGTTTTGGGGTCTGTGGGAAAAAAAGCTGACTTAAGAATGTACTAAAGGAATTACACCCCTGGGAGTCCACATAAAGGGAAAAGACAATCTGAGTAGACATGGGGGACTGCCCATAAGCATTTATCAAAGAAAGTGTAAATGGAACTGTTATTGGTGAAACAGACCAGTAAATTGCATATTATAGTGTCAAGGAAAACCATTTCATTTAAAATGTATCATTAACTTAAAAACAACACTCTTTGCTCAAACTCAAGTTGCTTTTATTGGGAAGATTTTATGATGTTATAACACAAATGGTTCTATCAAACCTTATGGTCTCCTTGCAGATGTATGATTTGTTTTTCTGTAAATATACACATTTAGCGATTCCAAAATGGAGCCTCATATTCATGAAAATGAATCTAAACGGAACTGTTGGCATGCTATAACAAAGATGCATATGTATGAGTAAACTGGAACATGTTTATTTAATATTAAGTACATAAAGAAATAATTGACAGGCATGTAAACAGTGGTTACTTGGCATGAGTGGGAAACAGGATAACAGGAACCCAGAACAGCAACAGAGTCTTAGACCATGTCCAGAAGTACCAGTGAGTTTTTGAAACCGTGTACAAAAAACCCTGCATCCACACATCACCACGAACACTTAAACACAGACACAGGGCAAGTGGACATGGCTTATGTAGGGGGTGAACTGGGACAAGAAGATTGGAGATTGCTTGCGCTGGTGATTACTGAGGTCAGGGTCAAGAAAGCCATATTGATGCAGTCACATTTAGTGAGGTACCTTTATTTGCAAATATCCCTTGCCTCACTTTTGGAAGTCAATTCAATCTGTTGAATGATTCCACCCATTGTTGATTGAATCCATCTGAACACTTTGTTTTCACTGTGTTTTCATTGAATACAGATATAGCTTTTAAAAGGCTCACAAGAACCTGCTCTAAAATAATGAATGGGATGCTCCAAGGCTACAAGACCACAAGTCAACATTATTGGTGTTTAGGAGAAACAACCAAACACAGATATCCACACAACCTCCAGCAATTATTATGCATGCAATGGTTTTGAGCAAAGTAGAGGTAATTAAATCTCTTCTAAGCTCAGCCAAGGTAATGCTTCTTCATAACTAATGAGATGTCTTTATCTCTGTGGCTCCATGGCATGCCACTACATCTGTTTGATGAAGCTTGGGAGAGGCTCTGGAGTGGTGCAGCTGGCAAAGATAGACTCAACAAGAGTAAATTTTTCCTTCTCTCTGAAATTCCTCTCACTGCTTTTTGTTCAATTTACCATTGCCACAGATAGAGTGTATCAGATAAAAAATACTCTAGTTTTACTGTTCAGATGACAAAGATGATAGTCTTTTCTGTTTAACATACTGCAGTTTTATTCAACAAATATATATATTTTTTTACCTTGTCCTTGTCGCTCAAAAGCCATCACATGGGAGAGTAAATGCTTTGCTGAGTTGGACAGTTTTGCTTTCTTCAGGGGAGTAAAACACCTGGTGTGGTGTTTTCTGCTCTGGATTGGAGCATTGAATAGCATAAAAATAAGTATACAAATATACTTAATTGTTAGACAGATCTTTTTCAGATGTGTTACGTTAATACAATGTCCGGGTCACTGAAAAAATTTTAAATAAACAATTCACCCACACAAAAAAAATACAAATGTACTAATACATTGTACTAGTCATTACTCTGGAATCTAGTAAAATGACTACGACTTAGTGTTTTCAAAGAAAGACAAATAAACTAAGAAATACATCAACATTCATAGGTTATAGAATATCTAGGACATGGTCATTTCAAAATATCCTCCTTGTCTACCACATAGTAGGGTAAAAAAAAAAACTAAGCAAGCTTAGGTTCAAATCAAAAGCACGTGAAGAGCACCTGGATGCTCAAACTACTTCCAGTAAGAATCCGAAATTCACTTAAAGATCCCATGATGCAACACGAGAGAAATTTTAAATACAACTGACTCTGGTTGGGCACATGAGATTGACAATTCGTTAAATTGCACATGAGTTTCAGTGTTCATGAAGTGAGTTTAAATTCAAAATATATTACCTACTATGTAGTAGTGAATTCTCAAGACTCAGCTACTGAAGTTTGCTATAAAAACAAGGTAACTTCTAAAACAAATGTTTACTTGAGGCATCTTAATCTTAGCCATCTTAACTTAATCTATTTACCATCAAATTTACTAGTTGCTTACTTAAAATGTGATTTGATTCCTGGAATGAATTTTTCAGTCACAAGGATTTGTACATCTAAAGTAATTCGAATTTTGAATTTATGGAAATAATATTTGCCATTAATTTTTTATTGATTATATGTTTATGACGATAAGCGGGAGAAAAAAAAAACGATTCATGAAGAAAAAAACATCAAAACATTTTTTGTAACCCTCGTAAAATCGATATATTTTAATGTGCACAATGCTAAATTGCACGCTTTCCATTTAGATAATAATATAAAATATAATGCGACAAGAAATGTAATCGATCTTTATGTGACTTTTATTTTGTAACATTCAAACGCGGAAGCGTAGTGTACTTTTGGTTTCGAAGTGTTGTCAAACATATCGGAGATGGTCATGCACTGTAGAAGTCTAAACATCTAACACAGAACGCGGCGTTTTTTATGAGCTCACTGTATTAAAAGGGATTAAGTTCATGAATCCTCGGCATTTGGACATAAATATGCCAGTGGCCCATAATATTATTCAACAGCACGAATGTCATGTTTAATGGTTGTGTACAGATATGAGGGTGGTGAATTTATCTTTTGCTGCCGCTGGGTTTTTGGGAGCGTATCACCTCGGGGCAGCAGAAGCATTACTAAGGAATGGCGATAGGCTGCTATCCTCTTTAAAAGTATGTGCTGGAGCCTCCGCTGGTGCTCTAGTGGCTAGTATGATGATCACTGCTCCTGATAAACTACAGGTAACGTAGTTTCACTAACACACTTGTTTGATTTGTCAAAAAGTATTAACGCTGAGACTAAAATATCTAAAATCTACACTGGTGTGACGTAGTTTTCATCACATCTTAAATAGGTTTTAGAATGTCATACTCCCTTAAGTGTTAAAAAAGTCCCTTTTCTCAGACAACCATGGGTATTAAAATGACGTGTTTATTATTTCATGCAGTTTGGAAATTAATTAAGTTTTTGTGCCTTTGACAACACCAGTATGAATTGTATTCTCCTGCAGATGGCTGCATTGACTGTGATCACATTAAACTCAGTGACTCACTTGTTACCAACAAGCTTATTTAGCAACAATGTTTGTAGCTTACCCTCCTTGTGGAGAGTGTCAGTGACTGTCCTCTGGACACAAATAAAGTCAGCTGACTTCCCCATGATCAAATAACCAACTGACTCTGAGACTATTTATATTCTTAACAAGCGACAGAGAATTTTGATTTTTATTTTCAAGAAATTCTTGTTTGATATATTTCTCTATGTGTGTAATGGAGATGTATAATATATGGGTTTTACTTACTGAAAAGTGACAAACATTTTCATGATTTTAAAGATTTTCTTGCATGCATTTTGCAGAAACTCCTGTGAAAATAGAAAGAAACAACGGAATAGGCTTTGCTTACTATGCCTTCCGAGGAATAAAAAAAAAAATCTGCTTCATTGTGTTTGCAGATGTCAAAAGCTGTTACTGTGTCCATTGCTCTGTTTGAGAAATGATTGACAGACTGTATTTGAAACAGATTGTCTCAATGTTCTCACTCTGATATTCTTGATGTCTTCTGCCAAACTGACAGTGCTATAGGAAATGGATTTCTTCCAGTTGCATCACAGAGACTTTCACACAGAACCGACCGAGCTCTTTTCTTCTCTGTTTGTGGCTTTGTGTTTCCACACAGCATTGCAAGAAATTCACCTACAGGTTTGCCAGTAATGTACGCAGTCAGAGGTTTGGAGCTCTGACGCCTGGATATGACTTCATGCTTGAACTGAGGTAAATGCAGCTCTGGAGCATTCTTTATTAGATGTTAAAATGAACCCTGCAGGGTTTTCTGGAACCTTTTAACCCATTGCAGAAATGTAATCAAAAAGACTGTCTATGCAGGTTTTTTCAACTTATATTCTCCTCATTTCCAGTGGAATTAAATATCAAACTGATACAGGATAAAATATATCAATAGATAGTGGTGAGGTGGCCCTGTAACACCCACACAGAAATGTAATCTTTTAATCTGTTTTCTATTGGCAAAGACTATATTGTTATGATTTTCAGGGATGCCATTGTATACTTTCTCTGCTTTTATCCATTTTATTTCTCTCTCAGTCTTCTTCTGTGTGCATTTCCCTTCTCCACCTGGTTCCTCGTTTTCCCTGATTAGTTTTCCCAGGTGTTCTCTATCTCTTTCCTTTCTTTGTTGCTGGTTTACTGCATGTAAGTCTGTACAACATCATCTTTATATTCAAGTCTTTTCATGTCAGAGTGCCCTTCACTGCAGCCCTTCAGTTCTATATTTATTGTTAATCTTTTCAGTGAGTATAGTTTCTTGTCTGCTTGTTTTTTACTTCTGATTCTGCTGTATTTAGTTTACCCTGTGCTCCTCTGGAATACTAATACTAATAAAGATCCTGACATGCCATTAAAGAGAGTTGGATCAATGAAATATATATAATATAAAGAAATTTTAATTCAGTGTTTTGGCAATGGTCTATTACAGAAACTGTAAGGCACACAGTAAGGTAGACGGGGATTATTTGGACACGTTTTTGGTGGGCAAATTTGAGAGGCAATTTAATTTTATGGAATTTTAATGCCTACATTAAGGCTGCAACTAAAGATTATTTCCATCATCCGATTATTAAACAGATGGATGCTGTCACTTTAAGAGAGCTTTGATTATATGATTTGTTCACAAAAGACATTTTTGAGAAAGTGCATTCTATATTTAACCTTCGTCTTGTGTTCGCTTTATGCTATCATCTCTAGAGTTGGTTTTAACCCATGTATTAAATCATCTATTAAAGTTCTAATGCAAATTGTTGCAAATACCTTCCTTGTGCATGAAAATGTTGTTTTTAATATTCTTGGTGTGGGTTGGAACCTCAAATGAGTGAATTCACCTCACTTGTATTGGATTCATTTAACCAGTGCGTCTTTAAAGATATCGCATATAAAGATTTATGCAAAGTTTGAGGCTCTTCCACAGAAAATCCAGTTCCCTTTTTATTTTTGTAACTTTCAAAATTACATTTTCACCAGTGACTCATAAATCATTTATATTATATGAATACTTTTCAAGGCTAACAGTTTACGACAGTGTGCAGAAGCAGTAGCACATATGCTTTTAATGTAAACGTTATAAATAATCTTAATCTAAAACTTTAGATATTCTTGACTCAGTGCTTGGAGTGATTAGCAGACATCATTTTTGCTGAAATATCATAAGAATGGAACATGTGTGGACTGTTCCTCCAATAGTTCAGTGGTTCCGCCAACAGATTGTGTAATTACGATAGGTGGTGAGGGAAAACTCTTTTCACTGAGGTTGTTAATTATGCAAACACAACAAATGAGCATCTGTCCTTTGGTTTTCTCTAGAGAGGGCATTGAAGAGATTCTCCCACCCAATGCGCACCAGTTAGCCAGTGACCGCCTCCATGTTTCAATAACACATGCAAAGACCCACAAGAACAGCATGGTGTCCAGCTTCAGCTCAAGGGACGATCTCATTAAGGTATTTCAGCCTGAGGTCCATAGACAGCGATTTATCTTTCTTCCACTAGAGTGAGCCCCACAAACCAAAGGGAACTTGTGCTTTCAATTTGATGCATCGTAAATACCGTCTCTGGACAAAGCTAGTGTGGTGGAACATTGCGACTGACTTAATTAATTCAATCCCAGTTGAAATTATTAACAAAATGAACAGCTGCTCCAAAGTCATACCTCATATAAAATGACCGTCCTGTGTTTAACACTGACCAATACAGTGTTTAACAGTGTATTTTTGCATGCTTATTGAACTTGTTTCCATAGTAAAAGATGATGCACACACTTTAGTTATTATACTAATTATACATACTATTTGCATACCTAGTCCCCCTCTCGTTTATTCTATGAAGGCATAATCATTCTGTTGTTTTTTAAGGTGCTCTTGGCCAGCTGCTTTGTGCCTGTTTATGCTGGCTTGAAGCCAGTGGAGTTCCAAGGCCAGGTAATGGACTTTCTCCTGGCTCCAGGAGTTTTTTTTTTTTTGCTGAGTCTCTTCCAGTTTTTGGCTACAGTAGGTTTATTAGAAAAATCGGATTGATGTCCTGTAAACAAATAATAACCTCTGCAGTGATATTTTCAGCCAAAGTAAATGAAAGCTTTAGTGATTGGAAAATAAGACCGCCAAAATATTACTAAACTTGTATCCACTGTTTGTGCAAAGTAAAGAAAAAGGGAATATATAATCTAAATTCCATTACTGGAATATAATATGTTTTTTTTTAATACTTTTTACTTAGAAATGGATAGATGGAGGACTCACAGACAGTCTTCCGATTGTTCCTCTGGGGCACACAATCACTGTGTCACCTTTTAGTGGACCTCAAGACATTTCTCCAGAACACAAAGGCATCAGTAGGAATTATCTCAGACTTGCCAACATGAGTGTTGTGGTAAGTTTTTATCAATGACAACCTCATTTTCTTTCAAGGATGTTCATTGAAATCGACAAAATAATAATTGATTTTTTAGATGTTCTAATTTTAGAATGTCCTTGTGAGCACTTCTCATTATTAGGTATTGGGTTAACAGTTTATAAATCAAGTATATGCAGTGTCCCTCAAATTGCTTGAAAAAATTGGGGCAATTACAGTTTTTAAAATGTACATATCCTCCTAAACTGGAACAGAATTTCATACCCTGCCTTTAACTGTTTTCAGCTCTCAGTGGAAAACCTCAGGAGGCTGAATGAGGCTCTGTTTCCTCCTCCTTTAACCAGACTTAAGAAACTGGAGCAGGATGGACATCAAGATGCTCTTAACTTTTTAAAGAGGGAGAAATGGATTTAATAGCTTTCAACATCTGGAGTGTCAAAGATATACTCAAGTGTCTTCAACTTTTCCCCTTGAGTCAAAAAAATAAACCTTAAGACAGCTCCTTTGTTAGCTTTGTCAGCTTTGTCCTCAGTTTTTTGCTACAGAAAACCATGAAACAACAACAACATATGTGAAGCCAACCATCTTCCAACTGGCCAAGAAAAAAGCAGACAACTGTGTAAAAGAATTGATTTTGTAGTCAAAGTAGTGGGAAGTGGTGAGATGAAAACAGCATGTAGAGAAAGAAAAGCTTCCAGAAGCAGGATTAATGTAAGAGCATGCAATACACCAATAGAGTGAGCCTGAGTTTCTAATAAGCTGATGGCTAACCACGAGTATGAGGGCTCCCCAAGCAAATGTTGCTTTGCTTTTTTGCATGAGATACTTTGGACTCTGGGGCCTGTTTAGCTTTTTTTTTTTTTACTTTACATTTTGCTCTAATACATTTTCTTTAAAACATTTTTTGTGGCAATGCTTGATACCATTTTAGTACAACTACAGTTTATTTATTTTTTTTTTAACAAATATTGTTTTCATATTATAACTGTTTTTATTTTATTTTTTTTACTATTAACATTTTTTCACGTGAGTAAACTAGATAATGGTGCCCCCTTAGTTGTTTTAGAGCAGTTTGTGCTCTACATAGACTGCATGCTTTGTTTGTTGGGAAAACAAACTTTACCCGCAAAAAAAAATTTAATAAAATTGGGAATTACCTGTTTTTATGTTACATAGCTAAAAAAAAAATTAAAAGTGTTGAGAAAAAAATAAAAAGTCATAAATCCCCTTAAAAAGCAAAGACAATGTCAAAACAATGTGAAAATTTAATCAGGCAAACTTCCCCCTAATAAATATGTTCCATTGTGCTTTTTTGTGCCAGAACTTTGAAAAACACAAGCCATCTCACAAGTGTTGTACTGCCAAGGGCTATTTATTCTTTTCAGCACTAAATGAAACCTATTTAGGGGCTGTTAAATTTAGTTTGAGTTACCTTGCAAATATTCCATAACTCTAGTAATGTTTATGTAAAACAAAAAAAATGTATAACCTTTAATATAAAAAGTAATAAACTTTTTAAAAATGCACATTTTCAAAATCAAAATGAAACAATAGCTAGGTTACGTCATTCCTACTAAACCCAAAACAGTTGCTGTTATTGGCAAACGCACCGGTGTGTGCAGAGAATTTTAAGAGTTGAGCCATTCATGTACCTGAATGATCAATATTCCAAACACTTTCAGTTTCTCTCAAATTCTCTCAGTTTGAATCTTACTTAAATGAAATTATCTTGTTGACTAAAGGATGTGTTCATTGAGTATGGATTTTGTTTCTTAGAAACTGCCTCAAGATTAAAGATCCCATGATCTTTTGCTGCTTAAGACAATTCAGAGTTTTTGTAAATCCTGCAGGAGAAGCAGGCTTTGAAGTAAAGCGACATAGAGGTCGTCTGAACAACATGAGCCTTCTCACCTCTCAGAACAACTGCTTTCTCCAGAGCATTCTGATCTTTTTTCTCTCTGAGAGAACAATGCCTCCCTGGGGACGCTTTGAGGATAAGCGAAGGCTTCTGAAAGTATACAGCTCGTTCAGGTTTGCGTAGATCTGGAATATTCATTGAATTGTATTGATGTAAATCTGTTAAAAGATAAAACAAGAGAGTAAGTGCTTATGTAAAAATGGAGCAGTGGTAATTGGTCTTCATTAGATGAAAGAGGAATGTTTGAAGCAGAGTACCATTAGCTTGATGGAGATGGATCGTTCAGAGTCAAGCTCAGTGGCAGCATCAGAGACGTGTGCATCAGTCTTAACATCTATGATGCTCCACTTGCTGATCTATGAGGAAAATAAAATCTTAGAATCTGGGTGTTAGGCCCCATACGTCACCCTTTGCAAGAACCTTGCTCTGTGTTGAAGTAAGTGCTCCTTTATGCTAAAGCGTCATTAAAACTCATAGTTGTATTTACCAATGTATTTTGTCCAGATGCAAGTGTGCAATAATTTATGTAATTAAGCCTGGATTAAACGCGTCTGAATGGCTACTTTAATCATGCTCTTTGGATGCAGACAGAGTCTGACCTCCTCATTGAACTGAGATTTGCATATAATAGAAGTCTCTGCTTCATCCTGTTTAACTCTATTGAAGCTTTGATTACATTGCTGAAATGAAATAATTACATTCAATCAAGGAAACCAATGAGTTAAAGGTGAGTGTTGGGGTCACTCAACTGTTATAGATTGGAAAAAAAAAACATAAGGAGTCTGGGATATCTTTTCCTGCAATTCTTGTGGTGTCATATCCAGCTTTTAATTTGTGCATGTTGTGTTGGTATTGTATAAAGCATTTTGAATTGCCAGTGGGTAAGTAATGTGCTGTACACATAAACCTGCCTTGCTTATCAAACATTTTATTAAAGCTAGTGTTGGAAATATTCTTTCTTTTTGGGTGTAATTTCATGATGATCATCATCATCATCATCTACCTTGTTTGATTTGGTTAGGGTAAATAAGCTTTATTGGTTAGGATAAATAAGCCCCATAACAACCCTAGTCTCACGTAATTGTAATAAGTAAGGCTATGGGTAAAATGTTTTGGGGAAGAATGCTTGAATTTGAAATATTCCACATTTGTTGATAAGACTAAGAAACCAAAAAGTGATTAATTATATAAATGAGCGGATGAAATAAACAAACACTGATCTCAAAATGGTTTTGTTTTCTTTTAAGAAAGTAGGCGTAACCCCTGTAACTCTTCACCATCTCCACTCCACTTTACGGGGTGGACTCACCTTGAAAAAGTGTACCAGGCCTGGTCGGATGGTGACGTGGGGAAGGTGCAGTAGGTATTTAATGGCACCTTAACATCTGTTTCAATGAAATTTAACATTGCAAAACATTGGCTAGAAACAGCTGCTGAACCAAATCACTAGAAATAAACTCCATGAACATTTGTGTAGAACTAATACGTTTGATGCTGGAACTAGGTTTGAAATGTTTTTTTCAGGCAATTTGAATAATTGTATTTCCTCATAGTAAATTGAACTTCAAATTGAATTGAAAATACAAAAGTTTTGCAATGTTAAATGAGATAAAGCAGGAAAGAACTGTGTAAGTGGCCTGAAGTTCTGTTCTTGAGCAGAAAACATCTATTTCAGTAGAACAGTGGTTTCATTTAAATAGATTTAGCAAACAGTTTTAGCAAACGCTTGTAGCTAGAATCATGATGTCCGTCATGGAAATTAGGTTTAATAATATTAAATAAACTCTAATGTAGTCATCCAGGTGATGTTATTTCTGTAATTAAGACCAACCTTCTTTTAATTTGTTTATTGCTGATCAGTGTTTTGGAATTAGTGAAGCATTTTTTTTATTCTCTCCATTAATAAACATTTATCAAAAATACTTACATTTAAATAGTTGCTATTTCATATCTTTCTAGCTTTCTGGTATTCCATCCTTCTTGCACCTGCTTTTCAAACAAAATACAGTCTATATTCTAACAATGCATGTGTTGGAGTGGTCCTACTATGGTAAATGTTGTCTGGGTGTCAGGTGCATTGCCTATTCTCCAAGTATAGGATTGGCCTCGTCAAACAATGTCAGGCTGATGATTATTTTGGCTAAATTGCTGGAGGCTGTTCACTGGTTGGGGAAAAGCACATGAAACAAACCCTGTCTCAAGTTAACTGGACTTTAGCATGACAACTGAACAGAGAGCTGACTGCATCTGCATCATTGCGTGAATCATGAACACCAGTTTTCAGCTGAAACACACCATTAAGAAATGAGATGTCAAAAAGTGGTTATAAATATATATTTATTTTAATGGAATATGTCCTTTTATTAAAAGTCCCACAAATGCAACCAATGTGTTTAATCATGCCACGGTTGAAGAAACTTTGTAGATTTAAGTGATTACCTGTTTTCAATTAATTAGATGGAAAAATTATTAACCAACTTAAAACATATCGGCACTGGCTGCAATAAACATTTAGTACCACAAATGCACCACGTGTTGTACACTAACAAAAGGTTCTATGTAAAACCAACCATCAAATGTATGAAACAAATGAACTTTGGCATGATTTATATGACCAACATCTGTATATAGCACATTAAAAACAACAAATAACTGCTTTACAACCACAAGTACCAAAAAGGCCATAACAGTTTATTTACAGTATTTAACATAACAGTTATTACAGTATCCAAAAAAACCTGCGAAGAACTAGTGAAGAACATCTGATGAACATTTTTTTAAGACTAAGCAAATCCCTATTTGTTTTTCTCTAAAATACAATCTGAAAATGCATCAAAACAGTGAGTGAGTGAAAAGAAAAAGTCACGTCACTATTCCCTACAATTTCACTTTCACAACGTATTTTTTTTTGTAAAATATAGTAATCTGGAATGAAATCGAGATGTAGAATCCAATATCTTTGAAATACAATGATTATTGTGTCAATGGCCTTTGTGTGTGTTGTAACAGTAGGGATTTAAAATGTGTGTTTTTAAGGACATTTATTGAACATGTGCATCTTAAAAATCAAGCATTTAATGTTTATTCAATTCAAAGGCAGAGAGAGAACCTGTAATCTTCTTATTATTTTAATAAACTTAATTCAACAGTTTATTTGAGGGTGATTTTAAAAAAGTAAACACATGAAACTTCTTAAAAGTATGCACAATTTTATTAATTAATAAAAATGTCAAATTCAGGGTTGTTTTCAATGTTTTACTTTATTAATAATCATGCTCCAGGACAACGGAACAGGTTTCAAAGAAGTGAAAATTTTATGAAGAGCAAATGCCCCAATTAAATTATATTTAAAATAAATTAAATAAATAGATTAAGGAAGAAAACATAAAAAAGTATAAACCATGAATGTGGCATGAAAGGAAAAACCAAACAGGAAACACGACGCAATAATCTCAGATTAATCTTTCTCTAAGAAGTAAAAAAGATCATAACTATTTTTTTCAGATAGAGATGCTTAATCACACTCAAATATTGTAAATCAGCAAATGCGTGATATCGTTTCACATGACAATCACAACTAAAAGCAATTTTATCATAAACATTATAATTTTTTAACAAACATCTGCTTTTTCAGCAAGGTCTTATCATCTCAATTAAATCAATTTTTAGAAGATATGCATAAAGTGTAATATTTAAACTCTATTAGCTTAATCACTGCCATAAATTCTTGAAGAAATCATGCCTCAAATGATAAATAGGCTCCTTACATATGAATTATTACTATTTGCATTCTAAATTATGAAATTATTAAAAAAAACAGTCAAAAACATGATCCCACATACCACCAATGAAGAGCATCAATAAATATTGCATCTGTTCCTTGAAAATGAAACTAAACATCTTTAATTCATGATACAGAGGATTTTTAAAATGAGATTAGATTAGTGTATTGGCAATGATAAAGAGAGCAAGAACCGCCTGTGGCTGGCAAAACCGTTCAGTGCAGCCTGATTAGGCATTAAAATAAGCAAAAAAGAGGCTCAGAAAAAGGCCAACGCACCAAAGCCTGTAAGAGGCTTTATGGGAATAGACTTGTTGCCAGTTGAAGGCTAGATCAAAGCTGAAGAGCATGAAGGTAGTAATTACTGCTAACCAAAATCCCTGACCCAACACTGTAGAGGCTGCTTCTGAAACCAACAGGAAAGCAGCAATCTGAAGAAAGGATCTCCTAACCTTAAATCTGATGTTGCTGCAATAACAATGACCCTATATGCCCCGAGATCACTCCTATTTAACAAATCATTGCATCAGCTACAGTTAAAAGGCAATGCTATCGATTTACTGGTCAGTCTACATTCCTACCCTCACCCAAGATCATGAACATTGGAATAAGATATTAAAAAATTAGTTTTGTGGATGCAAACAGAGTCTTCTTCTTTTCCTTTCGGCTGTTCCCAGTTTAGGGGTCGCCACAGCGAATTATCCTTTTCCACCTAACTCTGTCCTCAGTATCCTCTACTCTTGCACCAACTACCTTCATGTCCTCTTTCAGCACATCCATATATCTTGTCTTTGGTCTTCCTCTTGACCTCTTGCCTGGCATCTCCATCTCCAACATCCTTCTACCAATATAACCACTATCCCTCCTCTGCACATGTCCAAACCATCTCAACCTGGCCTCTCTGACTTTGTCTCCAAAACAACCAACCTGAGCTGTCCCTCTGATGTGCTCATTCCTAATCTTGTCCATCCTCGTCACTCCTAAACTGAACCTCAACATCCTCATCTCTGCTACTTCCATCTCTGCCTCTTGTTTCTTCCTCACTGCCAAAGTCTCCAACCCATACATCATAGCTGGTCTCACTACTGTTCTGTACACCTTTCCTTTGATTCTTGCTGACACTCTTCTGTCACACAACACCCCTGACACTTTTCTCCACCCACTCCAACCTGCCTGCACTCGTCTCTTCACCTCTTTTCCACACTCCCCGTCACACTGGACTGTTGACCCCAAATACCTAAACTCCTGCACCTTCTTGACCTCAGCCCCCTGTAACCTCACTGTTCTATTTCCCTCCCTCTCGTTCAAACACATGTATTCTGTCTTGCTGCGACTGACTTTCATTCCTCTTCTTCTAGAGCTGACCTCCAACTTTCCAGGTGTTCCTCCACCTGCTCTCTGCTCTCAATACAAATCACAATGTCATCTGCAAACATCATTGTCCATGGAGATTCCTGTCTGACCTCATCTGTCAACCTGTCCATCACCATAGCAAATAAGAAGGGACTCCAAGCTGATCCTTGATGTAGCCCCACCTCCACTTTGAACTCCTTTGTCTGACCTACAGCACATCTCACTGCTGTCTTACTTCTCTCATACATATCCTGACCTCCTCATACAGGACCATAGCTCCTCTCTCGGCACCCTGTCATATGCTTTTTCTAAATCCACAAAGACGCAGTGCAGCTCCTTCTGACCATCTCTGTACTTCTCCATTAACAATCTCAGAGCAAAAATTGCATCAGTAGTGCTCTTCCTGGGCATGAAGCCATACTGCTGCTCACAAATATCCACTTCTCTTCTTAGCCTAGCTTCCACTACTCTTTCCCAAAGTTTCATTGTGTGGCTCATCAACTTTATGCCTCTGTAGTTGTTACAACTCTGCACATCACCCTTGTTCTTAAAGATTGGTACTAGGACACTTCTCCTCCATTCCTCAGGCATCTTCTCACTCTCTAAAATCCTGTTGAATAACCTAGACAGGAACTCCACTGCTGTCTCTCCTAGACACTTCCACACCTCCACTGGTATGTCATCTGGACCAACAGCCTTTCCACTCTTCATTCTCCCCAGGGCCTTCCTCACCTCATCCTTTCTAATCTTTTCAGCTTCCTGCTCTACAATATTCACATCTTCCTCCCTTCTTTCCCTTTCATTCTCCTCATTCATCAACTCCTCAAAATACTCCTTCCATCTTCTCAGCACACTCTCCTCACTTGTTAGCACCTTTCCATCTCTATCTTTAATCACCCTTATCTGTTGCACATCTTTCCCATCTCTGTCTCTCTGTCTCGCTAATCTATACAATTCCTTCTCGCCTTCCCTTGTGTCTAACCTGGCATACAACTCATCATATGCTTTCTGTTTGGCCTTTGCCACCTCCCTCTTCACTCTGCGCTGCGATTCCTTGTAGTCCTGTCTACTTTCTTCAGTCCTTTCAATGTCCCACTTCTTTTTAGCTAGCCTCTTCCTCTGGATGATGTCCTGTACTTCCTCATTCCACCACCATGTTTCTTTATCTTCTTTCCTCCTTCCAGCTGACACACCTAGCACCTTCTTCCTGTCTCCCTGATCAATTCTGCTGTAGTTTCCCAGTCATCTGGAAGCTCTTCCTGACCACCCAAAGCCTGTCTCAGCTTCTGTCTGAATTCCTCACAATATTCTTCCTTTTTCAACCTCCACCACTTGGTCTTCTTTTCAATTTTTCTTCCCCTCTTCTTCCTGACCACCAGAAACATCCTACACATCACCATCCGATGCTGTCTGGCTACACTCTCTCCTACCACTACTTTACAGTCTCTGATCTCTCTCAGATTGGCTCGTCTACAAAGGATGTAGTCTACCTGCGTACTCCTACCTCCACTCTTGTAGGTAACTCTATGTTCCTCCCTCTTCTGGAAATAAGTATTAACTACAGCCATTTCCATCCTCTTGGCAAAGTCCACCACCATCTGTCCTTCTAGGTTCCTTTCCTTAACACCGAACCTGCCCATCACCTCCTCATCACCTCTGTTGCCCACCTGCCCATTGAAATCTGCTCCCACCACTACTCTCTCTCCTCTGGGAATACTCTCCATCACCTCATCTAACTCACTCCAAAATCTCTCCTTCTCTTCCAACTTACAGCCTACTTGTGGAGCATAACCACTCACTACATTCAGCATCACCCCTTCAATTTCTAACTTCAAACTGATCACCCTGTCTGACACTCTTTTCACCTCTAAAACATTCCTCACAAACTCCTCCTTCAGGATCACTCCTACCCCATTTCTCTTCCTATCCACACCATAGTAAAACAGTTTGTATCCCCCTCCAATACTACGCGCTTTGCTACCCTTCCACCTGGTCTCCTGCACACACAGAATATCTACCTTCCTTCTCTCCATCATGTCCGCCAGCTCCCTACCCTTCCCTGTCATTGTACCAACGTTAAGAGTCCCTATTCTCAGATCTACACTCCTGCCTTTCCTGTTCTCTTTCTGTCGACGAATCCTTCTCCCTCCTCTCCTTCTTCGACAAACAGTAGTCCAATTTCCACCGGCACCCTGTAAGTCAACAGCACCGGAGGTGGTCGTTGTTAACCCGGGCCTCGACCGATCCGGTATGGAAATCGATTTGGTGACTCGCATATTTGGTTTTTGGCATTTTTTACGCCGGATGCCCTTCCTGACGCAACCCTCTCTATTTATCCGGGCTTGGGACCGGCACAGAAGTCACTGGCTTGCAACCCCTGTGGCTAGATTAGACAATCTAAATTGACAAAATAGACATTCTAAATTGACAAAATAGACATTCTAAATTGACAAAATAGACATTCTGAATTGACAAAATAGACAATCTAAATTTACAAAATAGACATTCTAAATTGACAAAATAGACATTCTAAATTTACAAAATAGACATTCAAAATGTACAAAAATACATTTTAACACAGTATAAAAATAAAAAATAGACATAATATATAAATTAAAAATAGGCATTGAGTATTGCAAGTGGAAATGGAAAAATGTGCAAAGGTGGACTGAATATCAGTACAAAAATTAGTGCAGAGTGGTATGTGTAGGAACATTTTTCAGTTGTTGATGACCTGGACTGCCTGAGGGAAGAAGCTGTTCCTGTGCCTGGTCGCTCTGGTGTTCAGAGCTCTAAAGCGACGACCGGACGGCAATAGGTCAAAGAGGGAGTGGGCTGGATGTGAGGGGTCCAGAGTGATTTTCTTGGCCCTTTTCCTCACCATAAGTACAGTTCTTAGAGGTTGACTTGACTACCCTCTGAGGTCAGATTTGGAGGCAGAGATCATCGTCTATCTCCTATTGCTTGCGTCTCTTATTCTATGCAGACACACCCACCTTCTCTGCACTACACCCCTTTCAGTTGTTTTTTTTTATTTATCTCGAAATGCATGAAATGTGAGGGTTTCAAGGCCCTTTAACAAAAGTCAAGGAAGTTTCAACTTTAACATTAGTGCAGATCTTCCAATTGTATTTCCTTTCTTGTCATCACTTGCAAAGCGACCTGTGGCATCCGTCATCATAAAGGCATTTGCAATACGTAAGTCATCATTTTCAAAGGCAACTTAAGGTTTACAACAACTAATTGGCAGCAACATAAAAGAGGAATAGAAAAATGACAAATGACACCCCGCCTCCAACCCTGCTTTTGAAATTTGTCAAAATGTTTTCTCTTATAAGGGGAAAACAAAGCATTCGCTCATTAACGATGAAAGAGTTGCCTAAGTCCCCTGTTGATTGACGATCACTGAGATGTATGACACCTCTCAACTTGTCATGGAGGAGTTATTTGTACTCGGCTGCTATCCATTCTGCGAGGAGCGACCAGATGTCCCATCTTAATTAGGCCTGCAGTGATGTTTTTAATGACTTCTACCCCAGCACGGGCAGAGCATGCGCTAGCGAGAGAATGGCGTTTGAAATCTTCCGCTCTGTCACTCTCTGCCAGCTCCAGCAAGTGTGATGCTTTTTTGGCGGAATGCTGTGTGTGATTTGAGATATGCTAAACCCCCCTGAAAAGCCGGAAGGAACTTGTGGGGTTTAGTGGAAGAGGACTCAATGAGAACAAGTGCAAGTTTTCCACATAATCTCCTCTCGGAATAGTTTTTTTTTTCTGATTGCTTCAAGAAGGCACACAATGGGAAATATATATAATTGATTGCGTCTGTTATGGAAAACTAGGCCAGACTAGTTGATGGAAGATGTCTAGAGCACAAGGAACGCTAAAACAGAACTCTCCTGAAAGGTTTATGCGCTGTTTGCTGTTAAAGATCTCTAATTTAGATTCCCCTCTAGACGAATAGGAATCATCACAGTTGTGAGGTTCGCGACAACCCACCTGTTCATTAGATCTCTTACTCGCTATGCGCGGATCAAATATGAATTTGGCCTATATATCAAATTATATCCTGTCCTCTGATGCGGTACTTTGCAGAACAAGCGCCTAGGGTGACACTACCTAGCTGCGAATCACCTCGAGGTAGAATTGAAATTACGTTTCGGAATAAATGTAATTGCTCTGCCATAATGAGGGTATAAAATGTTATTAATATTTTAGAACAAGTCCTATTTTTCATTTCTGAGAACCACTACGGGGCTCTTTTTCAAAGGGTTTCACTCAAAACCCATTGGGAGATTCAATTGGCTTTAATCTTGCATTCGTTTGAAAATTTGAGCCCATTAGTTAACTTTGCCTTTTTCTGTGCAGTTTTCATTGCATTTCAATGAAGCCGCTTTCCTGTGGTGTTAAAACACTAATAGTTGCTTCAAATAGTAAATGAGGAATGGATATACAGCGCGAGAGGAAGTGAGGAAGAGTTGATGACCTGAAATATTTATGTGGAACATCTGTGTTTTTATGAAAGTTGGAATCAAAAAAGATCCAATACACAGCTACAGGGTACAGGAATCAAATATTTATACGCTTTAGTGAATAATTGGAGAGATTGAGATGCCACCATTAAGCATTCTGCACCCAGCACCGGGCTCTGACAACATATCAATTGTGGCCAGGTGCACCAGCTAATTGGTGAAATGCATTGTGGTCCCTGGCAAGGGACAGACAGGGGTCTGTCCATAATCAAATAAAGCGAAGGCCTGAATAATTCCTTTTGAAGTGCTACGAACCTTATGAGAGTAATGTGTCTGAAATTGCCAATCTTTGGCACATATTGAGACCCCCCTACACCTGCACAACTCACTGCGGGCCATTAAAATGACAAGAGCAGTTAATTTTCATTAATTTAACTAATCTTCAATCCCAAAGAGTGTGAATTCTTCATCATATCACCAGTCTTCTCTCGACATTTTCTGCCAAATCACAAGAGATGATTACAGAAAGTGAACATTTAATCCCTTTAAAGCACATTTCAACTTTTATTTGGCATCTGCAAAATATTAGCAGTGTTTACCTTGAGTCTTGCTGTCAAAACTCTCCTTGAGGGTCAGCGCTTTGAGTCCTGGCGGCTCAGCTTTGAATAAATAAATTGTGTCATTATGCTTTTCATCGGCTGATAAACAGCTCTTTTTCACACTCAGAATCTCCATTAAAGGAAAGTAGGTCAAGAGTAGAGGCTTTAAGCGTGAAGCCAATGTACTCCTCCTTTTCTCTTTTAAAAACTCCTTTACACAAGCAATCCAGCCTGATGGTGTTTCTCAATCCTAACTCAGCAGCTGCATCATTTAAATACAAGCGGACATCCTTATCGGGTTAAATGGGGTGCAGCTTGTAGTATTGTGTGTTGTTTTGGAAAATTTAGAGCTCTATTTTTGTATTAAGAATCTTGTAGGTACAATATGATTACAAATTAATGATTATGATAAATAAAAGATTTAATTTAAGATTTATAATGTATCTCCTGTTAAAATTTATTCTTGATACTTTTAAAATTATACATTAACATTTTAATTAAATTGGAACCCGTGGTGCTTCAAATGTTGATCCTGAATGTTGTCACTGTGATTGTACTTTTCCGATTGGGGAAAATCACACTTCAAATGTAAATGTTATTAGTCAATTTTTTTATATGTACCCCTCTTGCCATTGTTATTCAAAAAACCCGTCCATTTGTTAAAAAAACTGGTCCAAAACTTGCTTTTCTATTACCGTGAAACAATGATTCTCTAGCTGTCTCTGTTGGCATTCGTTGGGAAAATGGGAAGGACGTATGTATTGTTTGTTACAATGTGACTTAATAAAATGGAACTAAACTGAAGCACCATTGGGCACCTGGTCACACTACTGCTGAACGACACGGAATTTCACACATCCGCTAAGATCCCGCCCACAAAACAACACCATTAAAAAAAAATAAAACTTGTCTTAATTGCATCATGGTGTTCTCTAATCTTCTCATAGCAACATTGGCATCTTAAAAATGTACATTTGCTTCATATAGAGTGATCAAAAATCTCTGACATCAGAACAAAAATCAGCCAATCACAGTTGTGCAAGTTTCATAAAGATGGATTTAAGTTGAGGGAGTATTCTGCAAAGGGGTTACCATATTTTTATTTAATCTTTCAGTTACCGTAATAAAAAAGACAGGACAGAATCAGGAAATTGTCTGCTTAACATGAGTAGATCAGCATGTACAGGTCCTTCTATTTTCTAAAAGCTATTTTCTGTAATGTACCGATAATTGAAATACATTGAAATGCATTGAAATAATTCAAATGGAATCAAAATCATTCAAATGTCACAACGCATTCAGATTGTCTTCGGATACCTTGTCTTACACATTCTGTGGTCAAAAGAACAATTCTGAATATTCTGCAATCTTTTTTTTATATCAGTGCAATTTTCATCACCTTTTAAAGCAATTATAAAGTTGCTGTTTTATTTTGTCAAAAGTGGTTGTTTTCTATTTTAGTTTAAATCCCACCAATAACCCAATAGACAACATGAACCCAATATTTCTTAAAAGAGAATGTACTAAAGCTCATTTAAAGTTATTGAAAGACATTCCTACATGATGGACCCCAATTTCAAAAGGTATGCTGTTCTCACAATTTCACTCTTCAGGCCAGTACTCTATGCTTATCTACACAGGGGTTATAATGGGGCATCAAAGAAATGACCGTTTGCACGATTGCAAGGAAGACGTATCCGTTTGAGTCACTCAGACAGTCTAAGCTTTGGCCTGTCTTTGCCCATCTGTTCTAAACCTCAGCCAGAACAGGAAGGGGGGTCACACTGGGACAGCTGTCATCACGTTCCTACAAACTACCAAACCCTGATCCTAAGATTACTCAAATAATGCCCACTTCAACTAAACTGGCAAATTGTGTGTCTTTGGATTACGAGGCTGTTTTTCCAGCACTCTGAACTGATGTGGCTGGTAAACAACCTTTTAACCTTGAGAGGAATGGGTTGTTTCAATGCAACAAAATGTCAAAATCGTCTACTATTACAGGAATTCCAGTGTTATCCCGAGTATTCCAGCTTTTTACAGCATCCGTGGCAGAGCAGCAAGTGAGAGGGATATAGAATGTACATTTCAATGGCTGTGAACAGATAAAAAGAACTTGCTGTTTATCCATTGAAAAAGTGGTGCTGTTTGTTGCCGTGTGTACCCAGGGAATTTTGTAGTGTTCATAGGCGTTACGGCAGGCCGCGGGGAGAGTGAGATGAGTCTATGTTAGACCGGAGCTGCTGCGTGGGGTCCATATCAAAACCTAACCATCGCACCACTATCCCCGTCTGCATCCAATTTCAGCATGAACATTTCCTGTTAAACCCCCATCAAACAGACACACGGCAGCACAAAGGAAAACCTCATCTCCACAGGAAACTAATCCGCCGGTGTGCGCTGTAAGCCTGTCAGGATTTTTTTTTTTTTTATTGAAAGAAGTCATCACTCATTTTTGCCAAAGATTAAAAGTATGGCTAAATTGAGAAAATCCGCTTAGGAATATTGCTGGATTTGAATTTGGTCTGGGAGTGAGGAGGCTTCTTGGAGACAGAAAAGGTGTATAAGGTGAGATAAATTAGAAATAGGAGACAGCATGTTTGTTTCTGGTCTGTGGATGCCATTATCTGCGTAATTCCTTCAGTCATCCTATCATTGCAGGGAAGATGAGATTTGCTATTTTCACCATTTACTCACCAAAACAATTCAAGAACATTGTTAGGCATTTTTAATTAATGTTCTATGTGATTACTTCAGCCCACATGGAATGCTCCACCATTTTGTGAAGAGATCTTGCCCCAAGTGGAGGAGTTGGAGGCTATAGAGCAAGAGATTCACAGACGGATTGGTGCAGCCTCTGCAGTAATGTTCAATCTATGTTCCTAACCTTACCTGTGCGCTTACCAAAAGAATAAGATCCTGGATACAGGCGGCTGAAATGAGTTTCCTCCTCAGGTTGGTTGGGCATTCACTTAGAGATAGGGTGAGGAGCTCAGTCACCCAAGAGCCACTGCTCCTCCACATCAAGAGATGCCAGCTGAGGTGACTCAGGCAACTATTTCGGATGCTTCCTGGACTAATTCCTTTGGGACAGGGGTCACCAACCCGAGCTCAAACTCAAACTATTTTAACCCCTTAACACCCACCGTCCCGCCCACGCCTCGGAAATGACATGTACAGAAAGATCGCATAATTGCACCCACTATTTTTAAGCAAAATTTGATAAACTATACATCATTTGAAAGCTGAATTTCTCATGTTTCAGGCGTTATAAAGCATTATAGGTTTGACACACCACAGTGACAACAGTTAGACAATTTGTGTAAAGAGTCCTAACAAAGCAAAATCGCAGATCATCAGCATGACGCACGAGAGTGCACAGTGTATCTCAGTAGACGCTGTTTGTTGACGCTATTTGTTAATCATTTTGATACTATGGCCTCGAAGAAGACGCTTTTTCGCATAGAGGATATTTAGGAAGAGATTCAGTGCCCATCCATCGATGACGAAAGAGATAAATTACCTCAGAGTTCAGAAGAAAGGGATGGCAGCGTGGACTGAGGACTGGATCCTGAAGCTGATCGGTAAGATATGAAATGTTTATTTATGTCGGCTTTGGTGATAAAAGTAAAGTTAGGTTATTTTATAATTACACCACAACTAACAGTAATGGACAATAATAATAATAATAATAAGCTGACAACAATCCCTTTCAAAAGTTTGTTTCTAGTTGAATAACACTGTATAAACTCCACTTCAGATACTAAGTCAAGTTTCTATATTTTTACATAACTGCATACCTATAATTTCATGTTGTTGTTGTTATACAAGTATGTTTTAAATGGACAGTTTTGTTTTATACTACTTTTTTCTGTTTTATAGTTAGTCTTCATCTTCGTGTGAAGACAGTGACTGGGAACCTGAATCCAAATAACAAAAGAAGCCAAACCCTGCACATTCACACCTCCAACCCCCACATTCACCTCTCCAGATGGGCCATAAAGACAATGACCCAGTGTGGCACACAGAAAATGGCCTGTAACATTGACCATTCAATATGGGCCTGCACAACTATTGTTTCATATTGTTCTATATATTTATGTATACACTTTTTTTTGCATTTTCTTTTAAAAAAAATAAACATTTTTGGAGTAGTTTATGTAGTGGTATTGATTTGTATTAAAAAAAGGTAATTTACATCAATTTGTTCATTTGGTTACCAAGTGCCACTTTGGTGCCAAAGGTGTCCGCCTAGATATTGTCTTATAAAATTATCTCTAAAAAACACATGTTTAGCTTTATTTTGACTGATTTTGGCCATGTATTAGTCAACAGGCTTCTATTCAATGTTGTCAAAAAGTCCACCAGGGACTCAAGCATTCACTTATTTTATAAAAAACACACAAAAAATTTAGGCGAGGATAATTTCAACAATTTCTACAAAGTTTGTGAACCTATAACTTTAGTTTTTTTTAAGGTATCCAGTTCCTTACTTTTTCCTGATAAACTAGAAAGGGTTACCTTTTAAATGACACCAAGGACATTAATTTAACCATTAAAATGTGAGAGTTACAGCCATTTTAATTTAGGTATGCCTCTGACAAATTTTCAAAGAGAGGGGTGGGTGTTAAGGGGTTAATATGATTGCTATTCTTGTTTAAATGACACTTGCACGTAAGCTTGATGTGACAGTATATAAATAAAAAAAATTTATATGGATGGATGGATGGATGGATATATGAACTATGACGGGGGAGAGTTGAAAGGTCAGTATGATGCGCTACGGCGAAACAATTAAGCAGAGCAGCAAAAATGAGACGACGGACTCATAGAAAGATCATTTAATATTCCCAGCGAATGCGAGGTAAAGGGGTTTTTTTTTCTCTGTGGAAGGAACATATGTTTGTCTCATTTGCGCTACGACTGTGGCAGTGGTGTCCAAGCGCACAATGTGGAGAGACATTTCACGACACCATCTCAAAACTTACTCAAAGTACAACATACTGGTAAACCGCACGCAATGTCAGGCTTCCCATTAACTGAAATAAACAGATGCTAGGTTTGGTTTCCAGTTCATGTTTAGAATACAAATACAATACAAAAATTGTGTATGTTACAATGTTAACAATGAAAAAAAATGATCTTAGCTCACTTTTTGTATTTATATGATTTGTTATTTGTACATTGTGATTTCCTTGGACTCTTGTGGAAACTTGTATATATATATATATTTTCAATTTAAATAACACTTGCACTAAGACAAATCATAAATATAAAGTGTTGCATATAAATATTTATTTGTTAACTACCTTGTTAATTAATTTAATTCATATTCAGTGTGAGAAATAATTCACATGATCAGTGTCTTTGCAGAGATGAATATTCTTAATTATTAATAGATTTAGAAGATTGTATCAAAGTGGTAGCCCTTTGCATTATTCAGTGCCCAGGAAGTAGCTCTCGGTTCCAAAAAGGTTGGTGACCCCTGCTTTGGGAGGTGTTCTGGGCATGTCCCTCCGGGAAAAGCCCCTGGGGGAAACCTAGGACAGTGCCCTGGATTAACCTAGGACCCCAAAAATGCAATGTCCGGGCATCCATGCTTAGACTGTTACCGCCACTACCAGGCATTGGATAAGCAACAGAAGAACTGATTCCAGTCGCCCAAAGTGGGAAAAAAGAAGAGCAGAAACTCAGAGACAACGAGTGTTGTACTCCAACGAAGGTTGATGACCGATCGCTGTCTCCGTCTGTCTACTTTCCCCAGAAAGCAGTTGAGCCTGGAACCCCTGAGGCTTCACCCTACTCTCAAGAATTCCACGAGTATGAAGAGGACGCACCGTGATCACCGACCCTCTCCATCACTGAAGACGCAGAGCAAGTTCATAACACAGATCACAACTGTTTCACAAGAGCATGTCTGTAAATAAAGTCACTCTCTGTGTGTTTGCATTAAACCCCTCTTGTGCGATTCTTCACCTCGCTACGATACTCTAGTCAAGGACGAAACCCTAACAAATATTATATGTGTTATGAACATTTTTCAATTCGTACATTTGTGATGATAGCTTTGTCAGATTAACATAGTCAATGACTGAAATCTAATCCGTAGAACGTGGAAGTAGTTGTGCAAGTAGTCCATTGGCATCAGTTAGGAAAACGTGGGAGGGACCTAGTGACAGGTTAGTGCTATACTGGGATCTACTCAGTTTTCATCCTCACTCTCCCAGCAGAGCAGAAGACGCATCTTGCAAATGTATTCACCTTTTCTCATTGGATTGACCCTTTTACAAACCGTTATCACGGATGTCAGTCAACCAGTCAGTACTCCATTGTTTTAGCTATGGTAACCAAACAGAAACCATCTATTCCCAACAATAAGAAACTATGAAATCACTCAAGCACCTGTTTCACACAAATCTTCAATTAGCAATCCGTCTGCATGCCTTAGAAAAAAGGTTCCAGGTCTTTGGGGTTCAGTAAGGATGAAGGAGGTCTGAGGCAAATGAGAGGTAGAGAGGTGGAGGTGCAATGACTGCTGCCCAGGAAGTACAATAAGCTTGGATAAGGCATGATAAGGGATTTTTTTCCTTGGTGCATTGCAAGAGAGGACACTGAATGTGATCTGGACGACACCATAAGGCCCCATCGTCAAGACAGAAGAGACTGAGCACCAAAAGTGTCCTTTTGTCCATTTGTTGTAGTTTAAAAGATTTTTACTGTAGAGTGATACCCCGAGATACGAATGCTTCGAGTTACGAAATGTTCGAGATATGAAAGGTCTCGCAGGAAATTTTTTTCCTCGAGATGCGAAGAAAAATTCAAGATATGAACAACTACAAGCTGTTATGCTGTATTTTCTGCTTGTTTGTATGACGTTGTGTAGTGCTTCCGGGTCCTTGCTCCTATCTCCCAGTGCAAAAAGGGTCTGATGCGCTTCTAAACACTTCAACAGAGCAAAACATTATGTATATATTCTGTAGCGCAAGTTAGAGAAACCCAGGGACATGTTCTCAGAAGCTCTCTTTCCATCTGGCTGCGCTCGTGCTTGAAACTGTGTTTGTGTCAGTAATTCATGAAATATCTCAAGAAAGCTAACTTTCATACGTGGTGCCGTACATTTTCTGCCATCCGTTTCACCTCTTCCGACAAATCGCTTTTTTTTACCAAAAGGTAAGGTTTCACATTTGTGTATATATTACGTATTTTGCTTGTGTTTTATTCTGTTTTATTATCAATTATTACATTAAAAATGTGATTTTTTGTGAACGGATTACTTTCGTATCTCTGGGTACCACTGTATTTATGTGTGTTTTCTGTAATATTTACATAATATTTGAAAAAAGTCAAGGCTTCAACACAAAATGCCTCAAAGCTATTTTTATTCTGAATTATTTTTATTTATTTTTTTGCAAATTTGATGCAGAAAGACAACAAATGGCACTGACAATAGGCTACAACGGCAAGCTATGGAGCACTGATTCGCACTGGATTCTGTTTTATGTATTTTGATGTCCACTGTGTAATGATTGATTGAAAAAGTTCATATTATTGTTTGCAAGATGTGTTGTTTCAAGGCAAAATTAGCTTTTGTTGCATATTTTAAATGCTTTTAATACAATGTGCCATTTTGACCATGAGTGTTAACCGTTTAAGTGGGGGGCTGCATTAACGTAATGAAGAAAAACTGTAAATATATCATTTAAATGGAATTAAAATCATTCAAATACTATATGAAATTATTTTCAATCCACTTCCATTAAAATAAATAGTAAATCTTTAGAAAACACTTGAATGGGTTGCTTTAGATTATAGGGGGCTACAAAAGTTGGTCCTAACTCTTTGGTCTCACTCTTTTTTTTTTTTTACTTTGGGCCAAAAAAAACTAATTCTTGAACGCCGCAATCCAGTAAAATATTTCTTCCATAACCAATTAATATGCTAGTCTTCATTTGTTTATCTCTTCTGCACCAATTAGCTTGTGTGAGGTGTGTGTTAAAAGCACTTCAATTAGTGTATTTGTAGGTTCCTGTTTTCGGGCCTGGGTTATAGTTTGTGATCACGAAACCTGTCTGTCAGCAACTAACGATGCTGAAACTCAAAAAGGTGAATGGCCAGCACTGAACTTGTTTTGTTTACGTGTGGATGGACAGCTGGATAGAAAGAAACATCACAGAGCAGAAAAACTACACAGATATATTTCCCACAAAAGGTGAGTTGTATGTGTCTGGAAAGTGGAGCTAATCACTCTCTCCCCTGCCATTGTTACTGGCCTCGCTGGCCTGAACGCAGTTTCTTAGTTGGTAATTATGTCAGCTCCAGCCTAAATGATTTATTATTTATTTTGCCAGACTGCAGCCTGAGAGACAGCCGCCCCTGGAGTGGTCATTAATGTGCTTTCTGGCCGGCCAGGGCGAGGCTCCTATGATCCTGACCCAATCTCAGATCCTAATCCAAGGAGGAAGGAGGCTGCAGGCCAGGATTTGGCGGCCCAGCTATCTCGCTCTCTATAATTGATAGGTTTTAGGCGATTATACGCTTCACGTGATTAAGATCTATAACGATGTATTGATCGGCCTGCACTGGGATTCGACCAGGGGGTGTGAGAGATCCATGAGTACCCGCTCCGCCCTCAAAGCCAACCCACCCCCCCACCAACCGATTCTTTGACATTTTGATATCTGACATGAGATAAAAGTGTATCTGCACATGTGTGTCTTTTCCTCCCCGTACAGCCAACCTGCAGATGAAAGGGGCGAATGTTGTTTGAGTTTATGAGAACATACATATTTACAGTGCGTGCGTGTGGAAACATGTGAATCTATCAATCTGGGGATCAGAAGAAGGGCTGCATTGGATTTTGAAGGTTAGGCTGAGAAGCCTGTGGGTGGGTGATTATTAATTATGATAGCTGCAGACTCCGATTTTATCATGCAGTCAGACCTGTGGGACATCAGCTGAGCCGGGTTAGCTGACACTGAGACAATCCCCAGCACGGTGATGTGGCACTTGATGGCAAAGCAGTGGGGAAAAAAGAGACACTTTCATCTCGTAATATCAGGGATGATTTGTTGCTCTAATACAGTATAAAACTAGTGTGAAAATAACTGTGATTTATTTTTTAAAAGTATACTTTCTTGCAGATGAGAAACTCTCAAAGTTTTTCATCTCAAGATGTCACTTTCACACATTGACAAATAATTGTTAACTATTTCATGTAGAATATTTTAACCCTAAGAAATCAACTTTGTGCACACAATGCTATCGCAAATCAAAAATGGCTACTGCAAATCAAAAACACAAGCAAACAGAAAATATTTACATTTGTGTTTTTGGTGTGCAATTGTGCTGCGTATGCAAAGTTGATGTGCGTTGTGGTGTGCACATGATTGGCAAAAAAGAGCTCATGGAAGTGGGGGCGCTAATGAGCTTGTTTACATGCTAGAGAACACATCCTCTGGCTCACCACTCACATGAATATGAAAGATACATTAAAAATATGACAGAATTGAGTTTTCAAGTTTCAATATCAAAGTACCGATACGATAACTCATCACAGAAAGGTTCCGGTGGGAAGAAACCAGGAAGTATAGGTAAACATTGCCAAGATATTTTATCATATATGTTCATAATAAATATTGAACTGTGATGGACTGGCACATTAATTACAACATGAGTTTCCTTAATTCATGTTGAAAAATAACTTTAAAAATTCCCTTTCCGTAATTTTCTATTTTGCAATATGTGCTGTGCACTTATGTGCACATTGGGAATCGGTGGTCCTTTAGTGAACAACGTTGCAGCAAATCAAAAACACAAGGCTAATGCAAATCAAAAATGATACTACAAATCAAAAGCACCAATTTTTTAATAAATAATTAAATAAGTTTTTGATATGCAGTTGCTTTGAATTAATGGGTCACCGTATTTTTGAGTCCTTTCTACTATTTTACAAATTGTCGCAATAAGTGACAGTTTTTTTAAACACCAGTTCTTTTTTTTTTTTTACATTACACAAAAGTTTTACAATAAACCTGAAATTGTACAAAATTCCGATACAAAAAAAGTCTGTGAAGTTCCAAAATTGAGAAAGAACAGTTTTTTTTAATGTTTTATAACAGAAATCAAAAGTGTTGAATATATATGTGTGTGTGTGTGTGTGTGCGTGTGTGTGTCACTTTAAATTAGTTTTAGATCAATCGAAACATTATGTATAGGTTACCAATAATGTACTATAACAAAAGTTTGTGTCAAGGTGTCGTAAAAGAAATAATGTTTATAACGTGGAAAGTGCTGTTCTGTAGCGCAAGTTAAAGAAACCCTGTGACATTCGTTCCGCCTCCTCCAATACATTGGTTTTACTATCATTTATTGCATTATCATTGTGTAGATTTAAGGATTGAAGAAACGTTACTTGATTTTTCTCTGGTTTTCCATTTTTTTCATCTACTTATACTGTTGCTTCTAAGAGTCATTGCACAGAATAGGCGTTTTACATTTAAAACTTGCTTCGAGATATGCTGCAGTCTCGATAATGTTGCATATGCACAAAAAAGTAATCCTTGTTCCCCCGTAATGTATACATTTAGTTTCGACAGAATCTTTGGCTATCAACAAGCTTTCCAGCTGTCGATTTTTCATGCGACAATCCATCCCTCTTGATAATGAACAGAGTGCAGAATGGAAACAAGCGAGAGTGGAGGAAATGAAAGAAAAGCAGACAGAAGCATTTCTAGCTCATTCCTGCATTTTAGTGCATTTCCATTTTTCCTCCTCAGTCTTAATCTTAATTGAATGACTGTCATCGCCCTCTGGCAGTAATCAGGAATGGACTCTGGACAACAACAGACAAGTCAGCCTAGCTTGTCTAAAGCAGCAAATTACCTTTAGCTTATGGTAAGCAATATTCCGTGCCAAGCAACTTTTACTGCTGATTAGCAATTAGCTCAAACTACCAGCAGCCGAAGAGCTAATGTTTAATTTGGTCTGCTAATGGTAGACTCCCATCTAGTGTGTGCAAGCTGGGAGAGTGGGGGGGCTGGGTGTAGAAACATATGGATTTCTTGGTAATTCCTTTTCATTTGCAGCCTTACAGGCCCGCAGGTAGTCAGGAAATTTCTTAGTGATTAGTAATGGCTGCCCCCTCAAAGCAACAAGCGAATGCTAATGCTTCTCTTCAAGGCCTTCATCCAGAAAATACACACTCCTGAGGCTAAGTAATCATGGCCTTTTCTTTCACGGGCACATAAGGTGACAGCGATGAAATTAAATGCACTGTGTGCAAGGCATAACTTTGCGTACTTCAGAAAATCAAGCTTGCAAAACTTAAATGAAGATTCTGGTCCAAAAGTAACTAATGCCTTATCACACAAGATGCTTACTTGGACCATTTTAAACTTTCATTCGAAGCTTTTCATTTGAATTCCTAATGATTTTAATTGAAGGATGTCCTTGACCAATAATATATTGTAATTACTGCAATTTTTTATCGAGTGCTAAGAGATTTTTAAGATAATATGAGATATATACAGTGGGTACGGGGATTCTCACAGCACTCCATATTGACAAAAAAACACAGAATTGTTCACATTTTTGTAGTTTTATTAAAAAAGTAACACTGAAATATCACAGGAGTGGTGTGTAGTTTGCATGTTCTCCTCGTGCTTGTGTGGGTTTCCTCCGGGATTCCCCCTCCAAATCCCAAAAACATGCGATTAGGTTAATTGAATAATCTAAATTCCCCTTTGGGGTGAATAATAAGCAAGATGAATGAAATGTCGCACAGTTTCAGACCCTTTGCTTTGAACCTCCGATATTTACCTTGCATACTGTCCATTTTTCCAGATCATGCACCTTCATTTGAGTCCAGCAGTGTTTGAGTTTGCTGATTGGACTTGATTAGGAAAGCCACAAACCTATTTTTATAAAACCTTACAGCTCCATAGCTGTGTCTCAATTCAGGGTTTGCATCCTTCAAGGCCGCTTACGTCACAATTCTGTGAGAAGAGTCCTTCACATGCGTTCTTCAAATGCCCTCTTTTCCCCTGAATTCGGAGGAGGTTCTTCATGGCTTCACATATCCCAAGATGCTTTGCACAAATAAACAACACTTTTTATTAAGGACAGTAGTTCAAGGGATTCCTCAAATGCTGGTAGCCATAGTAGCATTTCAAAACATCATGTTAATAATGCTAACACGTAGCCATGTGATGTGATGAGGGCTAACTATTGGTAGATGTCATTTTTTTGTAGGGAACAAGGAAGGAGTTTATAAAATTATGTGGTCAAAATCGTCCCATTTACCAATGGTTGATTCAGACTTCCTTCGAAGTCGTAGCCTCCAGAGGACACAACTAACATCAGAGCCATGAGAGTAGCCAGGCAGGTCCCTCCGACAACACGGGGCGGCCCCGGCAGGCCCCACCCTCGACCGCTGCACAGCCTCCCAGCAAAGGGAGATACACAAAAACGCACAAGGTACGCATGAAAATGTAATTCATGTTAAATAAATGAATTGATTGCTAGTTTTTTTGCCCACTTTTAAGTACAATTTGGGTTGGGTAAGTTAGGGTGGAAAATAGTACACCACCTTTTGTTTTAGGACTACACCACTGGTCCAAACAACTAAAATGGTTCTACATTGAAGTGGGCACTGTATAGCCCAGGGGTGCTCACACTTTTTCAGCTTGCGAGCTACTTTTAAAATGACCAAGTCAAAGTGATCTACCCGCTACAAAAATGTTAAACAACATTCAACAAACAATTAATTAAATAATAATTAACTATTTACATTTTTTGTAATAACCTGAGTTTAATTTGATGATATGCACTAAACTGAATCAGCCAGGGATGCATAGTCTGGACAGTAGCTGCCAGCCTCAAGCACACTTCCAAATGTTCAACAGTCATTGTGGAACGGTATTTGGACTCAATGATTTTCATGTAGGACGTAATGATTTCCTTGGTCCAGCTCCTTCAATCATTTTGGTGACCATAAACTTAAGCATGGGCTAAAAACTGAACGTAATACGCTGATTAGCCTAGCACTAGCTTTTGTCTCAATTTTGACAAAATGAGTGTTGTAGTGGGTTAAACAAGAGAACAGTTGTGTATGACCTGAATTTGATGGTAATAGAGTGATTTTTATGGGAGCAATTGAGCTTTGATCCAAATAATCAAGAATAAAAATGATGCTCTAATAGATTTTTTACATTTTTATTGAAACTGAGTCGTGCAGTACAATATGCAGGTGAGGAGTGGCGTGTTGCTTGATTTTGGTTGTAATAGAGTAATTTAGAATGAAGTTATGAAGCATATTCTGGGTAAAACATATTTTGGATCTGGTAATTTGCAGACGGTCCCTAAGTGATTCCATGTCAGCGGGTTGCTCATAGACGGTAATGTGTTTCTGCGAATGCCGAGGGAAACTTGTTTTGATAAAAAAAACGCTTTGTAGTTTGTCCACTACATAACACACATTAAAAATAGGTATTATTTGTTTACTAAGAACATTCTGGTCTCGAGCTATTGAGCAGAGAAAACCGAATCCGTGAATCTGCAGCTAACTTTACTGAACTGTGACGGGATGGATGATCGGCTGATATTGTTTCAATTTCACGCCACGATCGACCAGCAGCACCTCGACATATCGACGTAATGAGCACCCCTGGTATAGCCCACTTTTCATCCTGCCTGATCGCATTTAAATAGGAAAAATTATTTTCTTGGAGTTTCACATTTGAGGTTGTTTTAAAAAGGGTCAAAATAATTAGCATGGCTAACTCTAGTACAAACTCTCATTGGATACAAAGTGCCTTGTTTCTGTAAGTTGGCCATGCGTTTGTTTGCAAACATGAGCTAGCATTGTCTGGGGTGCTACAGAGTGTCCCTTAAGACCTGCTAATCATTCTCATGTAAACGCTCTCAAACTTGAGGGCTGGACTCATGGATTCAGGTTGATGAGCTTCAGCACTCACTCAAGGCAAGTTGGGTATTGATGCTTATTAACAATGTGCAATGGGTACTGTGGGAATTATCCCATCCCTCGAGGCTAGGGAGTTTTTGGCGCTAATGAATGGTAAGGATGAGGCTCGTTATCCTGCTCTGTCTGTCTGATATTCAGTCAAAGAGTCTCCTCTTTCACACATGCTTCCCTCTAGTCGGGGAATAGATGTATGGCTTTCACATTCGTGGTTCAAGATCTTCTCTGTGGACGTATAATTGGAAATGAATGGAACTGCAATTCATCGACTGACCATTTGAGGCTTATCCCAGAAGAGACCAGATTCTCATTGACCCGTATGTTGAAGGTGCTCAATTTTAAGCCTGGTACGAAAAGGTTGACTCATATCATTCGTTTGACGTTGGCTACGGCCAACTTGAGCTTCCCACGCTTTGATCAGATACCTATGAGTGAGATCACAGAAGCTGTGTGGGAGCTTATCTAATTGTCTCTGAGATGTTTTATGTTGATTTTATGTAGCATTCTTTGTCTTTATTAATGTACATTTTACATTTTTATATAGTTACTGTTACGAGCTGGGCTTGTGGTGATAGTAAAGGGACAGAACTCAATTGCACAGTACAGCAGGTCATTTTATTATACAGAAAACAAACATAAATACCCGTAATAAGGCAAAACATCACATAACATAAAACTCAGGAACCAGCTAAAGCTAACTAAAACGCAACATTAGATCAGGAACTCAAAATAAGAGAAACCAAAGTAACTCATCAGGAATGACGCTTGGAAATTAACCATAAAAGGAGACGATCCCAAATAAAGCTAGCGTTCCGTTACGATCCTGTTCGATCAATACAGTCCTTGCCGAGACAAAAACCATAGGGACACTGAACGGGAGAAGCTGGAAACGGGAACGAGAGACAGCTGCAGAAAATTAGAACATTGAAGGAGTGCGGGAAGACGGAGCGTGGTGTTACAAAACAAACAGAATCACACATGCGCAATGAAGGGCAAGACACATGGAAAAAAGGGAGATGCAGAGAGGAAAATGCAGAAATGGAGAAACTAGGGTATTACAGTTACTAACATTTCAATATACTGTCAGTCTTGAAAAAATATAGACCTGTGTAAACGTTTTGCTCTAAACAAAGAATGCTTTCATAAATAGAAATAATGATTGTTTCATTTTATTTATTTACAAAATGCAAAGTGAGCAAATCCAAATGATATTTGGTGTTATTAACTTTTGCCTACAAATAAGCGTCAACTCTCATGCTGTAGGATGTTAGTCAGATGTATGATTCACCATTTAAACTAAACAAGGGCTAATGATCATCAGTATTACATATGGGTTAAAACCTAGTCATGAACTTAAACAGAAACAACTGTGTAGGAGGCTTAAAACTAGGTAGGGACCAGCTGAAATTTGCTACAAAGTGGAAGTTGAGAAAGACCGTTTCCTGCCAGGATTCAGCACAGCAACAAGACACGGGATAGTGATATTGGTTTAACAAAGTCTCTCACAGATAAAGATTTCAAAGCAGGCTGAGGTCAATGGGCAACATTGAGGATCGTAGGTACCATGGTCGACCAAGGAAATGGCAGATGAAAGACACATTGATTTTATCAATTGAACTTGATTAGGAAAGCCACACAACTGTCTAGATAAGACCCTACAGCTCACAATGCTCAGAACAAATGAGAATCGGGACGTCAATAGAAGTGCGTGAAGAATTGTGGTGCGGAACAGATCTGGCCAAGGTTACAAAAAATATTTCTTCTGCACTTAAGGTTCATAAGAGCACAGTGACCTCCATAATCCTTAAATGAAAGACATTTGGAATGACAAGAACTCATTAATAGAGCTGGCAATCTGACCAAACTAAGCTGTTAGTGGAGAAGAGCCAGTGATCCCAAGAACCCAAAGATCACTGTGGCTTAGCTCCAGAGATGCAGCGGTGAAATGGGAGAAAGCTATAGAAAGTCAGTGTTTCCCCAATAGGGAAACATGGCGGTGGCAGCATCATGCTATGGGGATGTTTTCAGCTGCAGGGAGAGTATGACTGGTTGTAGGCAAGAGAAAGATGAATGCGGCTAAGTACAGGGAAATCCTGGATGAAACCATAGTCCTTCTCCATAGTCCTAAGGAGATCATCAACATCTTCAGAAACGGTCGATATCCAGCATTGCCATTAGTTCATAACCAGGTGAATGCAATGGGACCCAGAAACAACATCTACTGTCAGAGAAGTTTGACAAGAAGTCTTCTTGAAAGGAAGGCCAAATGCCTCAAGTGTTTAGGAAAAAATTGGGATCCCCGCAGAGCCCTGATTTAAATATCATAGAGTGTGTCTGGGATTACACAAAGAGACAGAAGAATATGAGAAACGTACAAAATGTTGGAGGAGGAGGAGCTCTCATTTCCAGTAGATGACAAGGGCACATGGATCCAGTGAGCCCCCGGAGCATGCCGTTTGCACCAGCACAGTGGGATCCCACACCTCTGGTCTGGAAACCCATGTGCCACTGGGGTGAAGGCACACCGGAGTACTCTTGTGCACTTCTCGTAGCCGTGTTCGGCAATCCGGCTCACCACCATTCCCGACAGAGCGCTAAGTGACTCGCTAATGGCAACATGAATATCAATAAAAGCCCTGTGTTTGTGTCTCTCTCGCCACCCACTACAGTATGTAGCTGTAAAAAGTTTGATGACTGGGCTTGAAACTACTACATAGATTCCCTTAAGAGATTGATATGTGGGCCTCAAGTGCCTTCCGTTTCTTCTCTGTCGTCCTCTTCTTTCCTGTTTCCTCATGTGGTGCGAAGTGCATCTGTTGTACCGCGAACGCCCTCTTCAGGTAGGGAGCATCATTGCAGCAATATTTCGAGTGGCACCCTGCCATCCGAAGATTTGTGAAGATCTCAATTCGGATCGGTATGTAGAGGCCTTTACACAACTAGCTCTACAGTATATGACTAGCCCTGCCAGGACTCCAGATGAACATGAACCACGATTGGTTACCTTTTACATTTAGAAATGTAGAAACACTGCATGCAATGTCCGGCCAATATCTTGTGTGCTACCTGCAAATGATTCTTCCTCTGCCAGACCAAGCATGGCCCACACACCGGATGCCCAAATTTGTTTTGTGTGGTTTGACTGCTTAGCATGCCCAAAAGCAGGGGGATGTTTTCCTCTTCCACTAATCCAACTTTTCAAATGTATGTTTCTGCTTTGTGCTGGCTCTAGGGATTGACAGAGGTGGAATAGAAAAGGTGCCTGTGGAATCGAATCATGGGAGGGACAGAACGAAAGACTGGGATGGAAGAAAAAGACAGAGGAGGAGAGAATGCTCTAGAACATGGAACTCTCCCTCATTCCCTCTCTCTTTCATACACACGAAAACACAAAAAGACTGACAGGCTGGAGCTTCAAAGCTTCAGCTTCTCTCTATCCTTCCTCTGGTGTGGAATTTCAATGTAGTATTTCATTTTTCATCGGGGGGTTGGGGAGGGTGAGGAGGCTGAGGCAGGAGCAGTGTGTATTCTTTCAATGATACACTTTTGTCCCAGGGTGGTTCTCTTATAGTGCTGAGGACTTTAAGTAAACCTACACTTAAATCTCGCCAAAATGAAAATGACCAAAGTGTGAGACTTTCAAAGTTAAAGGAGATATTTTAAAAGGCTTTACTGTTATTTCTTGGGAAAAGTTTATTTGGATTTTTTTGGCCTACTTTTTCTTCAGTCATTATTGTGATTTTAGATTTAAAAAGTGCAAGGATCCATTTATAAGGTTAAAGACAGGTTCTTTTCACAACTTAAAAGGATTTATGTACTGAATAAAATGTTCTGTTGATCATTGTTAGTAAGTATAGAACATGTATTTACTCACTTTCATTACTGTAACAAACAATACAATTGTATTGAATCAACTTTATTAGCCACTGAAAACTTTTTTCAAAGGATCATTTCACTTTTATGACATTTTTCTGTTTTTAAAATTATTCAGATTAATAATTTTCAGAAATCTCACTAGCTGCGTTTCCATCCACCTTTTTTTGTGCGCCATTTGGAATATCGCATAAAATGCCCTGGATGGAAATGTCAAATTTCGAAAATATGCATGAATGAGTAAGTAAAATGTTTAATTTAATAAGAAGAAATGTGCATAAACTACTCTAGAATTCCATTTACCAAATTAATCCCAATGGCAATGCGTGTATCCGTCGGAACTGGGGCGGCATTTATGGACATACCAACGGAGCTATTTCATTGCACAATGTCTGAAATGTTGTTTTGATCATTCTAAAATAAATGTCTATCATCAAACGTGGTTTGGGATTATCACAGAACTGTCTTTCGGCAGCGTTCCCAAAGAGTAGTCTCGCGTCCCAAAAAGCAAGATGACATGACGGCGCATATTGCGTTTCATCCACGTGTCCTAAGACACAAGTAAATAAATATTTATGAAAAAAAGGGCCTAACTCAGTAACTTCCATTTTTCATTTGATATTTGGTACCGGTTTATCAGGAAGTGACCATTTTGTTCACTTGGATTCCTTGGACGGAAACGGTGCTTTTTTCTCAAATATATTCCAGTTTTTCGACTACATTTTGTTTGTATAAATGTTCCTTGTGTTCGGATGGAAACCTGGCTATTGTTATATCAGCTGAATGATGTGAATCATGTGCACTTTTTGTTTTTTCAGACAACTGGATTGAAATGGAAGACAAAAAAAAAATTCAAAAACAGACCATATTTTCTAAGAAATTATTTCTGGAATCATAGTCTGCCTAGAATTCTTTTCACAACTCTTGCTACAAACCTTTATAAGAATATTGGTAATAATCTGTGTTCCAATGACAGCTTAATTTTTTGCTCAGTGATGTTTTAAGTAATATGAGATATACAGTGGGTACAGAAAGTGTTCAGATCCCCTCATTGATGTACACACTGCACCCTGCATTGAAACAAAAACAAAGAACTGTTCACATTTTTTGCAGATTTATTAAAAACGGTCAACTTAAGTGTAACATGGTCCTATGTATTCAGACCCTTTGCTTTGACACTCATTTATTAAAGTCAGGTTCATTTCGCTGGATCATGCTTGAGCTGGTCCTGCACCTTCATTGAGTCCAGCTGTGTTTGATTTTATTGATTGAACTTGATTAGGAAAGTCACACACCTATCTATATAAAACCTTACAGCCGAGAGTTTAGATCTCAGTATTGCACATGAAAACACAGAAACATACAATGGTTTGTTTGCACATAGAGCAAAATCTCAGGGTCAGTGTGATGCATCAGGTGTAGCTTTGGTTATACAGATGGATGAAATGCAAACCGGAATCTTGCATTTCAGATTCCCATTATAACCTTGATGTTATCCTCTCTTATGTTGATTTTGGTAACAGCACGACTTTGTGGCTTCTCACCACAGTCCGCCTTTGTGTTACCACCAATTTCCAAGATGCGTCACTCTGCTACATTATCAGAAGGGCTAGTTGCGCTTGACCGAAATGCATCTTGAAAACCAAAAGAAGAAGAACATTGAACTCACCCTAACAACCAGATTCACCTGGAGATGTTCCGGCGCCCCCTGGACCTACACCTAAAACAGTCATCATCTGTTTATACAATATTATCTCTTTATACTACCATATCATCTGTTTATACTATAGTTTATATAAATCACACTGCTGTTGTCGCCCAAATGAGGATGGGTTCCCCTTTTGAGTCCGGTTCCTCTCAAGGTTTCTTCCAAAAGGTAGTTTTTCCTTTGCCACAGTCGCCCCAGGCTTGCTCATCAGGGACATATACACCACTTATTAATTAATTTATTTCTGAGTTTAAACTTGTTGGTTTACTGTAAAGCTGCTTTGAAACAATGTCTGTTTGGAAAAGCGCTATATAAATTAAACGAACTTGAACTTGAACAATGGAGATGATTGATTCTTTCTGGCCAATCAGTGAGCTCAACAACTGAGCAGTCAGTGATTAACAGGATGCTGTGTTTATTGGAGAAAAGCATCATTCTGGGCTGCCTTAACCTCATGCAAATGTCAGTCCAAGCTGTTATGAAACAGCGGCCAATTCCACAGTCAATGTGGCTAGGTCATGTGACATGCAGGCCAGTATTTCAATAGAAACCAAACAGTACCCATATCCATCACCCAGTTGGTGCACCTTTGAGTCACCATTACTTTATCTGTGTATTTAAAGGTCTGCAGTATCCACAAGCATTTCAGGGCAAGTGGTGCCTCCAGTGGCACATCAAGGAGGTGAGTAGAGGTGAGAGGTCAGTGCTCAGGGGAGCTTCATCTTTCTCAACCCAGTCCTGGGGTGCTGCCCTTGAGGGATGTGTCAGCGTGTTTCACCTTTGATAAGGAAAGGTCAATGTGGTACCATCATCCCATGGCTCAAGGCTCACTGAAATACCAAACTACATCCCGCAGTATCAAGTTTTCCTCTCTTTAGGTCTTGACATTGAGAAGCGCCGAACCAAACACTGCATACATTTCCTCATCGCTTTAAGAAGGCAACAGTCACACACAGACTTGTTCTTCACTTCCCCCCACCATCTCGCTGTTATTTCTGATTAGCTGTAAACGAGCAAATATTTTCCCAGTGTTCGCCAGGTTAGATCCCCATTTAATTAAACTGGCTCATTATGTCGCTCTCTGATTAGTGGAGGAGAATCAATTATTCAATTCACAAACATGGGCCGCAGGAGCTGGAGGTGCACAAAGAGCTGCTCATTTAATTCCAAGGACACTAATTAGCTACAAAGCAAAGCTGCAACTTTCTCCCCCCTCCACCCTCCTTCCTCAATTACAGTGAATGGAGGACGCTGGGTGTGGAGAGCCAGGAGGAGGGCTGAAACAGATGAGAAGCAGAGGGCATGATGGGAAATGTAGGTGGGGTGGGTCAAAGCGTTTCTTATTTGGCAGGAGTCCCGTCTTGTTAGCAGGGTCGAGATGTGGCGCACAGCGGTGTTATTTGCTGATATGTAGATGGGAGCGAGTGCTAAGCATCTCGGAAACGACCCGGGGGATTTCCAGCAGCTTCAGACTCAAAGGCCTGGCACTTTTGTTCTCCACAATCAAACGGTGGGCAATTATCCGAATTATTGACAGCAGATTTCTCATTTCAACTGCAAATTAAGGCTATCAATAAAGCTTTCTGATGCAAAAGTGACTAATTAACCGACGGAGTGAAGCTGTGATGTAAAAGAGAGAGAGAAAAGAAAACTCCAGTCGGTAGCACATAGTGGAAACACAGGGGAACTAATTAGTTTAATTATCAAAACAGCTAATTAAAATTACACAGTTGCCTAATTAGCTCTGTGCTTCTTGCTGTCTCTCTCTCCCTGTCTCTCTTATTTCCTCTTTGCCCTCTCACTCTTTAATTGACAGGTTGAAGTTAAATATAAAACAAAAAGAGAGAGGGAGGGAAAATGAAGAAGTGAAACATGTGCTCTGTGCAAATTTCAAGCAAATTAATCATTTTTACTCAATCATTTCCAAATTCAAACCTCCTTGATCCAAACTTATGACTAATTCCATATCCCTTTCTTTCCTTAATTATAAATAACAGATTATTTAGCTCACTGTCATGTTTTTTACTGTCCAGTATATAAGCCTAGACGTATACGTATAAGAATCGTGCTAATTGCACCAATTCTGCTGAATAATGTAATTATTCAGTGTAATTCACTGATAATTGATTTTAAATGATTTTGTAATTTACAATGTTACAGCGGCTGGATGGAGGGAGAAGGGACACAGATTAGGAAATATGTACAAGTTTATTTGCATGCCTGAAAGGAAGCCGTATAGCGGTAAAAGTCCCTTAAAGGGAATGGAACTCAGTGTTGTATTCAGTCTCTCATACAAAGAACAGCAGGAAGTAGAGGCAGGAAGACGTGAAACCCTACAATTTCTTCAGAAGCGACTAGCAGGTGGGTAAATATTCAAAGTGTTCCTAAGGAGAAGATGGAGAGATGCAGAAACCCAGAAAAGACACAGCTAGTAGCTCAGGTGGACCAAGAAAGCAGAAATGATCATGGAGAGTCAGGGGGCATGAACCATAGGTTCAACAAGTAAGAAATTCTCTCATTCTCGTAATTTATGAGCCTGCCCAGGCTAAGGGGTCATCAAAAACAAAAAAAAAACTATTCACTATACAACTCAACTAAATTATAAAAGGGTGCTCACGAATCTACTTTAAAGCAATATACTGACGTGCTAAAATGTACATTTGCTTCATAATGAGGGATCAAGAAAGAATCAGATCTCGCCAATGTGGTGACACAAGACGCATCAAGTGACCTGATATTGCAGATGAACTTCCCATCGGACTGGAATTGGAACATGAATGTAGGAGTTTCCACGTTCACATCCGTACATGGATTTTATTGAAGTCATTGGATGTTTTTTCATAGTGTGATTGACCCATTAACTGTGGGAGATGAGCTGCAAGTGTAGATGATTGTCTGCAGGTAAGTTAACTGGAGTGTGATTGGTTGTTGGTTGTGTCTCTCCGAGGCATATAGAATCCCTATATGCATCCTACAATGAGAGTAAAAGCCACTATCTCACTATCTCATGAGCGAATCTCAATCCGGACCTTTGAGTAATGAGGCTTTACTGCTTTTAAATTGAACTCCTCATCAGTTAAATTGAAAAAAAAAAAAAAACATGAAAATATTTTTTTTGTTTCAAACTGTAATTGATCATAATGAGTCTCTTATAACATGAAATATCAAACCTATGTTTAGACTTAAAACAAGGCAACTTTTTCAACAGGCAATTTTTATTTTTGGTGAGCAGCAAAAGATCCCCGGAACCTGCAATTCCCCAGAACTTGAATTTCAAGTCTTTTTAACATATTTGTATTGTGGCTGCATTTGAGTGGCTTTCACTTCCTTCCCACAAACGAATCAAGCACAGGCTCATTATAATGATTCCTTTTATATAGCTAGGAATAGACAAAAGTGTGCTGAGTGCCACCAAGATGCTTGAAAAGTGCACCATAGATTTGTCCGAATGGATTTGTTGCATTTTACTCTAAATAAGAGCTGGCACATTGAGCAGGAATATTAAGCTGATATCACTTTATTTCAAAAAGAGAGGCTTATTTTGGAGGTAATTAATTAATTTTTATAGTTATCCATGCTTTCATTGCACATAACTCATTTTTTTTTCTCGGAATCGTCCGTTAAGTTATGTGGGATTCTCCAGGGGCCTATTCTAGGCCCGGTTTTGTTCTCCATATACCAGTTACCATTGGAAACAATTTTGAGTAAACATAGAATTTCCTTCCCTCTTTAGGCAGATGACTTCCATTTACACAAAGAGGACAGTTTAATGGAGAAATGGGACATATGTATGTCTACATATCTACAGTTTCCTGTGGCTGCTTGTGAGGAATATCCTTTATGTACTTCAACTGACCTGAAATGTTTATAAAAATCTGAAATAGAATCTGCCCTGTGATGGACTTGCGACCTGTCCAGAGTGTACCCCCTTATCATTTAGTTTTTAAATGTATACATATGTATGAGGATTAGTTAATCTTGTTTGATGCAGCTTGTTATTTAATGTATTGAATTTCTATATAGTCATGCAATTATTTTTAACGATACTAAAATGTAATTGCATAATACTAAGCTAAATATTCATTTGTATAATTAAAAACCGTCATCTGGACGGCTTCAGAATGGAGTGTCAACTTTTAAAAGCTCCTGAGAGCCGTCCTACCACCTGACTCCTTTTGGTTATCCTGATATTTTTAGCAACGCTAATCATGCAGCTTATTATTTCTTGAGTTCCCAGAAACTTTGAACTCCAGACTCCCTTGGCCTAAAAGATTCATGAAGGCCAGGACATCGAGGGACCTGCTTAAGTTTGCAGCGGGGTCAGAGAGCAGCATTATCCCTTCGGCAAGCACAGAAAAACAAATTACACATGTTAAGGGCTTGCCTGATATCTAATGTATTCTTAAATTCTCAGCATCTTTTCCTAGTGTCCGTCTCGTAACCCTACATGGAAAATTCTCTCTTTTCGAGTAATTTGCACCTTTTAAATTGAACCCAAATGATTTTAAAGTACCGTGAAGTGAAATGTACTCTGATCTTTTATTTACATTTTTAACAAGATTAGGCTCTGTCCAGACGTACCCAGTTATTTTTCTGCGCGTTTACACTGTCTGTTCACATGTAAACACTGCATGTAACTGTATTTGAAAACGCTGGCCATGGTATTTGAAATGTTCAGCACTCTGTATTTGTGTCCTGGGGGTGGAGTTTCATGTTGTTTTTATGCTGTGTCACTGCTGTGTTGACAACAGCCAGAGTAATGGTGGCCGAAGCGAGGAATATCTAGCTTTTTATTCATCTATTGTGGCTCACAGCAAGTACTGGATCACATGCGCATGTTTCACTTTTGATCACCTAACAGAGGCGCTTGTGTTTTTCCTCATGCAGTGTTAAATAATCACTTTTAGAATGCCACCCATTGGTCATTACATTTAAAACGCCACTTCCTTGTGTAAGTCAATGAGAAAAAAAAAATTATTTCTCGTGCAAATTCAATTTACATTCATTTAGCAGATGCTTTTATCCAAACATCGGGTAATCATAGAAATCACACTAAGAGTCACACAAATGCTCACAAAGAGTTTCAGCTGATTCAGAGCCAAGAACTAAATGCTTTTTTTTAATGTAAGTGTTGCCCGAAAAGTTAGTGTTTTTTTTTTTCTGTTCGATGCCATTATAATGTGTCCTGTCAAAGCCAACATACTGTTATTCATCTTTTTGCTTTGGACAAAAAAAAAAATCTAAACACATCTTCTCCTAGACCCATCAAGCTAGAGCCACCAAACGTTGTCAATATATCCAACTGGTTTGACTTGGGTTGCTATATCTTTTCAGACTGGTACTACTAAAGGAAATCACTGAGGCAGCTGGTGACTTTACATGGGGTCAAACTTCGTAAAACTGTAACTCAAACTGAAAACCACATAGAAACGTAAAAATGGTCCAAACTTGTGGAAGTTGTCAGTCTGTGTAAGAACATACCAGCAACTGTGCAAAAGTGAGGAAACGCAACAAAAATGTCTTCCAGATGAAACATCATTGATAAATGTAGGTTTACTTATGGTAATCAAAATAACCAATTGAAATCACTGACGACTCCCTAGCAACTGTTTACCCTAGCAACCAAATTTTCTGACTTCTATCTCAGGGTAAATGATAAAGACATAGGAGTTAGTTTATATAACTTATAGTGACTTAAGGGAACATTATATTATGTCACTGACCACTCCATAGCAACCTGGTTGTTTACCATAGCAACCATTTTGTTATATCAGTATGGAAACCTATCAGCTAAGGAAAGTCATATTGACAAGGGAAACGTTGTATGATGTAACTGAAAATTCTTCCTTGATAACCAATTAAGTTGTGCTATAATTGGCACTTTGACGAGCCAACATCATTCAGCCATCTAAAGGATATGACTGACAGCTGTTTGCCATCAACACATCATGAGAGAGGAGAATCAACAGTCAAACTAAAAAAGCTCTTAAGCTTTCAAATGACTTCTGCTGTAACCAGTGCTAAACGATATGAGGGATCTTACAGCATTTGGAGGTTATTAGATAGATAGTTATGACATTAACCAAATCATAGTCACTAGATCAGGGGTGCTCATTATTTCGATCATGATTGACCGATCGACGCGGAGGTGCTACTGGTCGATCGTGGCGTGAAATTGAAACAATATCAGCTGATCATCCATCCCGTCACAGTTCAGTAAAGTTAGCTGCAGATTCACGGATTCGGTTTTCTCTGCTCAATAGCTCAAGACCAGAATGTTCTTAGTAAACAAATAATACCTATTTTTAATCTGTGTTATGTAGCGGACAAACTACAAAACGTTTTTTATCAAAACAAGTTTCCCTCGGCATTCGCAGAAACACATTACCGTCTATGCGCAACTCACTGACATGGAATCGCTTAGGGACCGTCTGCAAATTACCAGATCCAAAATATGTTTTACCCAGAATATGCTTCATAACTTCATTCTAAATTACTCTATTACAACCAAAATCAAGCAACACGCCACTCCTCACCTGAATATTGTACTGCACGACTCAGTTTCAATAAAAAATTGAAATATTTATTAGAGCATCATTTTTATTCTTGATTATTTGGATCAAAGCTCAATTGCTCCCATAAAAATCACTCTATTACCAACAAATTCAGATCACACACAACTGTTCTAATGATTCAATTCAGTGCAAGTCATCAAATTAAATTCACGTTATTACAAAAAATTTAAATAATTAATTATTATGTGTGTTTTGTCAATTCTCAATAAAGTTGAAAATAATTGTTTGTTGAATGTTGTTTTACATTTTTGTAGCGGGTAGATCACTTTGACTTGGTCATTTTAAAAGTAGCTCGCAAGCTGAAAAAGTGTGAGCACCCCCTGCACTAGATACTTGGTGAATGGACCTTTCCACAGCTTCACGGCTTGTTTAAATAGACAGTGTCCACTTATCGTTACAAATGTGTTCCTTGTGGTATTGCAGAATATTGTGGATACATATCGCACATAAACAAAAACGTGGTCATGAATTATACTCCGGACATGTTGTTGTTTATTTGCATGGCGTTCGAGCTGTGGTTCACGAATATGAAATTGAATTAGATACGTTTTTAGAGGAGTTTCCGCTGAACACAACAGTATTTAATATGTGTGGGTTATTCTCAGGGTTCGTGAGCTATGAGCGAAAATGTAACGCACAAGGGGGCAAGTCCCCGGTACCGGGGACTCTCGGGCTTAAGAGGTTAAATAGACAGTGTCCACTTATCGTTACAAATGTGTTCCTTGTGGTATTGCAAGGTCAGATTTAACCATTTTTCAAGAAGGGAAAGTAAAACTGCAAAACAGAAAGATTGTTAGAAGACAGCTGACTAAATCAAACTGTTTTTATGAAGGGTAATTAAAATATATTTGTATTGTCCACTGTTTCCACTGAATAGAGCACTATCAGTATTCTACATGTGTGCTGCTAATCTCACTCAGTTGTTATTTCAAATGGCCCAATGGCAGGAGGCAGTGACGTATCATCCATATTTTATGCAGCCTATGGTCTACCTCACTTATGTATCAAGCTTTCTGCCCACTATATAACCACCGGAGCCAACCAAGTTAACTTTACAAGTACTTATACTGTACAAATACTTAATCTGCTGCTGATTGGTTCCCTTTCTCAAAATAATCTCAGGTGTAGAGATAAAATACACCTCTGAAAAAGAATGGATAAGCCCAGAAATGCAATGCAGCCCTGGAGTATCACTCTAGTCAGAGCAAAGAAATTAACGCTGTCCTGCTCTTTTGCCTAATACATTTTTCTACTCCAGAAATGTGCTGTGTAGGCATGGGCGTCCCAACTATGAGGGATTTGGGGGTTTTAACATCCACGTTTTTGCTGGTATGAGAGTTTAACACCTGCACTGTTTCTGTAGTTTTTCTCAAATACCTCATTTATCTTTTTATTACTCATCGTGTCTGTGCCCCCTCCCTTCCTTGTTGAAACTCTCATGTAAATGAAGTATGCCAACTAAAGGGCATTTGATCAATTTCTTGCTTCTGATTGGCTCATTACTTTTATAATGTAAAACATTTTACCTAACAAGAAATTTATTCCATAGGCCGTAAAAGATTCCGTCAAAGTGTAAACATTGTTCTAAATGAGTCACAACTAAGTATTATTTAATCGGATCAGTAAGACATAGTAAACTTAGTTAATTTACTCTAATGTCCTTAATACTCAGATACAAACAAAGATTAACATCAAAGAGGAAATAAAGTTGATATGAGTAGTTTGTTAAGGGCATCATAAAAAAGTCGTGTTGCATACTAACTACACCAAATTGGATTTCGGCAAAATATTCCTGTGTTTAATTTTTTCTTCATTTGTGATAAATCATTTCCAGCTCTTTTTTTCCATTAGAATGCAACAAATCTGTTGGACCAGCCGAGAGGGGTCTGATTTCAGCATGCAGTAAAAGGAGCAAGCGTAGATCGACACCCAGGCAAGCCATGCCCTCTAAATAATTTTTCACTACTGTTGGTGGCTTCAAAGCTACTACACTCAGCCAAATGAGGCCGTAGCATTAAAGCTAACATTAAACCTAACCCGAACAGTTGACTCCTTGTGTTGTTCTGTGTGCTTTTGAGAGCTTCAAGTGACACAAGGGCGGAACAACCTGACACGTTGTACTGTACCCGAAAGGGTGAGTTGACCAATAATCTCGAAGGAGGGAGGGGAGTGGGTTGGGCTGGGCCTGCATGGCTTGATCCACACCAAAATTAAAATGTGAGAAAAGGTGCGATAGTCTATCAGTTACATTTAACAAACACCAAATCGGTGCCATCTAGTGGTGAAAATCCTTGGAAGTTTAAAACCTGTGATGTTGCTTGTGTTTTTCAAAGTTCTGGCACAAAACAGTACAATGGTACAAACATGCCAGATTCAGAGAGGTTCGCCTAGTTATTGATACAATTTTTTTTTATTCACTTTCTCTTTGCTTTTATTGTGGATTTATGATTTTTTTTTGTCTCAACACTTGTTATAAAACATAAAATCTGTTTGTCACAACATTTAATTGTCAGAATTGTATCTTTGTACAATTTCAGGATTGTTGTGGAAATATTGTTTAATGAAAGGAAAATGGATAAAAAGAAGATGGGATTATAAAAAATATCAAGCATTGCCACAAAAAAAAAAAACAAAAAACTATTTATTACACCAAAATGTAAAGTTGTAAAATAGTTTCAAAAAGGCCCCAGATTTTAAAGAGTTAATGCTGCAATTATTACTGTAATTGGCATAAAATGTAATTTATGTTGGAAGATGAGTGATGTATTGAAATCTACATTTTCCAACAACATAACATGGATTTATAGAGTTTTTGAACCAAACACTTCATATGTAAAGTTAACAACTGTGACTTTTATCAACAATAGCCTGTTTCACATACACATTATTTATGACTTCTCTGCACCACAGCTGTAAATGTCTGTCAGGTGGCATAATTCAGTCAGAAGGGTGAAAGAGAGAGGACACCCTGTTCACAATTACTTCCAAGAGAGCATTTTGATTTAGAACCAGTCTTTTGAAGTACCCAGAGCAAGCATGGAGAGAGCATCCAAACTGACCTCCTGATGGACCACAGATGAAATACCCCCTCACATTTATACAGCTTGCTACTCTACTCTAAGTTGGCTAGATATTTAGGTATTAGACGAATTCACATATTTGGGTTTAGTTTGCAAACTAAAGTCAACTCTTTAGTCTTTGTAAATCAAAAAATTACATATCGTTTTTGTTGTCTTTGTATCGAAATGTACAAGAGATTCTTTGGTTGACTTGTAAACTTCAGTTCACTAGACTGAGTGGATATGAAAGGTCTTGGGAAGGAAGGCCTCTGTGTATAAAATGCAATCTCATCCAAGTCTGTTGGCAGAGGGAGGCATGTAGATTGCAGGGTGAATTGCCTGCAAAGCTGCTGTCTGATTAGAATTGTCAATGCATCCGCGTTCTATTTGACTCACACAAAGACCACTTTGGCTCAGATAGTGCAAAGACAGATTCCATCAGCTCCTTATCAGTTACAACCCGTGCGGCTTGCAATTGAATTCAATAGCGGCCAATAACAGTGTTATTTTTTTAAACATTACGACACCTGTTTTTTTTTACTTTTTGCACTGGTCAGCAGTGAGGTTTACAGGGATGAAAAAACGATATAAAAGTGAAACACGCTCTTCCTGTTTTCTCCACCTCCTGCTGTCCGATGACATAAATGGTAAATTATTCCAATCGGTTTTCTGACTTTCAGGAGGAAAAAGTAATTTTACCTCGTAAAGGATATATTTATTTTTTCAGCAGACTCATCCCAAGAGTGGTGTGCATTGTGCTGGCTGCAGAAATCCCTCGCTGTATTGATACATCACAAAAGCCAAGCACAATCATCGTCTGTGAGAGCTCCTATGAGACCAATTTGCACCCCAAAGATTTTGACCATAACATTTAAATCAGCAAAACTGACTTATTAAGTGTAGGCTATGATAGTCCTGCATACAATTATTGTACCCAGAACATGGCAGAGATCATTAAAATAGTAATTTAACTTGATATCATTGTAGTCCAATATGTCCATAAAATCTTCGCTCAAAATAATGGCTCCCAGAAAACGTTTAAGGCCTTTGATGGGGCTCTTTTGCAATGAGGGTGTCTTTTTCAAACAAGACACTAATTACGTGAGCGTATCAACTCTTTTGTTATCTACCTCATATTTTCAGACAGCTTTAATGTATGATTGCTTTAGTGAAAAAAACCCAGAATTATTCACCTTTATATTTAACCTGGCGATATGAATCAATTGAAACAGGAAATAGTACAAACCTATTGCATCAAAACACAAAGACATATTAAGGTTTTGGCTTACCTGGACGTAATGCATGGAATGAGATTACTGCCCAAAGTCTTTGTATAAAAAAATTAATTTAAATGTATTTTTACTACTTTGAAAGTAAAAAATGATTTGAAACAGATTTTACTGCCCTTGTTCTCCCCATAAAAATGTTTTTTTAAACGCTTTTAAACATTTTTTTTTTTTTTTTCAGTTTCACTCTTCCAGTGTTCAGTTCAGATTTTTTCCTTTGACTTTTGACACTTTCCTCACATGGAGGCAGGCATTACCAGGTGGGTCTCTTCCATGGTCGATTCATAACCACTCTACATTGGCCAAATCAACAAAAAGTGAACTGAAACAAAAAAAAAAAAAAATAACTTTTGGGAGAACAAGGGCAGCAAAATCGGTTTGAAATTTTCTTTCAAAGCAGTAAAAATACAATTTAATTCACTTATTTATATTCAAAGCATTTTTTTTTGCTCTACATAATGCCTACTGGATTTTCATATTAACCAATGTCTTTATCAGGTTTAATAATTTGCTGTGGTCTTTGGTACTTCACAGTTCACACTGCGATTGTCACACGTGTGCACGAGCTTTCATTTGCAAGCGATTCTGGGCATAAACTCAAAATTGGGGCTAAAATTGTACAGACTGAAACCAGCTTTAAAGAGAAGTGGTTTGTTTTGCAGAAAACAAATAGTTTTGGTTTATTTTTACAGAATATATTTTCTTCTCCATAAACGTGCCTCACACAATGTGAATTGCCTCTGCACCACAATGTAGCATGAAGTGGATTGCAGTTCACTGTAGCGCCATCTAGTGTTCAGGAGAGGGTCTGTGTACTTATTTTTAAAACGCAAGAAAATGTATGTAGAACCGCAGCAGTGCTGCAGATGCAAAGGATCTTCTAATGACTCAACATACCACAATATCTAAGAAAGTTTAAAAAGAAAAAGAAAACATCTTCCCGATGATTTAAATAACAAACTCAAGAGGCATTTACACACCTATGCGTCACTTTTGCAGCTTCATCATCAGCTCCCTGCGTCTTTCTCTTGCGTTTAAAAATTTAGCCCCAATTTTGAGTTTATACCCATAATCCGGGTTTGTGTATGCGGGAGCAAATTGAAGTACCAAGGGTCACAGGCTAGCAAAATGCTTCTCAAATGTCTGTGTCTGTCACAAATATGCAGTGTGTTCCGACTAAAATAATGCCTGTGATTATCTGCAGCCAATCAGAGACACATTCGGGGCATCGAAAAGTTGCAGAGATTGCAGCCTTAAGTGTGAGGTCAGTTGGTACAAGTATTTGACCTCATGAATGTTGTTCTATAAGAACAATAAAAGATGACCATAAATGCAATCTTGTGAAATGCCTGCCCAGGTTATATTAACCAACATTATATTAAATCTCAACATAAACGCAGATCAGCAAATACTTTATCCTAAGCTATATTTTTCTATGATTATAAGTGTTACTTTTCCCAGTTTCTTAGCTTCCGTCTGATTGAGAAAAGCTAGTCTTTTTCTTGCCTTGTCTTGCTGCCATAAAGTTTGCCTTTATGTTTGTCAAATATTAATCTTTGCCTGAATTCCACAACTTTCTTGTTCTGGGGAGTTGAGTTTGTTGGTATTGAGTGCATCTCTTCAAAGAATCTGAAATAAGACGGGTGATACTTTTTATTAAAAGTCTTTGTGATTGGCTCGGATGCAGACTTTCATTTCTTGGAACAGAAACTGCATCTTATTAACATTTCTTATTCCCCTACCCGACACACATACACCATACGATCCCAGCAGCACAAAATAAAAAGGGAAGTAGACCAAAAAAGCATGCCTTTCAATGCCAAGGTGCCAGGGACTTCTTTTTCAGCCATAAACGTTCTGACGCAGGAGAAGAGAAGGCGATAATGAGAACCGAGCTCATTTCCAAGACGGTCGTATTGTTTTAATTGTTCTTTCTGGAAAACGGAAGAGAAGCAAAGTCTCTGAGCCTCTGCGCCAACATTCAAAAAAAGAACAAACCTGGCTTTTTCCAAAGTGTTGAAGCAATTATGTACAAACCCTGTAATTATGCATATCTTTTTGAAACATGCAAAGCTGTATGGAAATGAGTCTGGGCTGATTCATCTCCACACCGTGCACCCCCACGAGCAGTGCATTGTTTGATATTTCAGACAGTTTTGGAGAAGTTACGGGGACTTTAAGTCAAGGTTTTTCACGCGCAGACGTGGGTGTGAGCACGCTGAGCTAAAAGGGGAAGCTTTAGGCCGTTTATGCAGAAACTGGTGAGAAACTGCAACAAAAACACACGGTGCACAAAACTATTCCCTTCCTCCCGCCCTGTTGACGCTTTCCCTCCCGCTTCACACGTGAGGTCCCACCCTTAATTAAGTCTGCTGGGGTTTAAAAGTGTTGAATCTTGTTTAAAGCCCATCTCAGCACATTTAGAGGACTGTGTGAGTCTATGCAGTTTCACATGGTAATCAGGCTTTCCTCTGGTAGTTGAGTGGAAATCTTGTTTCCAGACAGCCCCTCCCCTACCAACCTGCCCAAATACACATGTTTTCCCAGCTATCTCTGAAAAGAAACAGCAATTCTTGAGATGAAGGTGTCAGAACCTTCATTTCATGTTACTTCCACTTACTAATCCTTTCAGAAAACATTCAATTATTTCATCAAGGTCATTTCATACACGACAGGTAGCTCTGACGCATGGTTGCAATAAAAGTTGCTATGTTTCCAAAAGAATAGTCTTCACAGAAACCCAAATTTGACTTGAGAGACCGATAATGAAGACATTATTTCCATTCAACATGAGCTAAGCTCCTCTACAAAGCAAAACCCATTTAGACATTTTATTTCAAGTATTATTAACTGGTTGGTAAAAATGGCATTCTTGTTTTCTTCCTAATCTTTTATTCCATCCTCTTTTTTTGCTTGACTTATTAGCATTCGTTCCCCTTGTCCTTTCTTTCCGGAAAAACAAAGATGATTCACCCCATCCATTGCTTACCAATTATTCCTGGAAGGAGTTTTTTTGTGAAGCCAGATATTTATGTAGTTTCCGGGTGAAATGGGAAATGAAATATGTAAGCATGGCAGAAACAAATTGATAAGTGACTGAAGGACCACCAGTTTTTTCCCTGGAAAAAAACAAGGAGACCCAGAAATTGATTGCTCCATCTCAATACTTCGAGCGAAGGAAATAAACATAGACGTATCCCTTTTCTGGCTCCTATTCTCTGTGCACTGCAATAACTTACCCAATTATCTACCACACCTGTGTCAAATCTCCTTGTTTCCTTTACACCTATAGGTGTAGCCTTCACTTCTTTCTTCACTGTCAGTGCTTCGGTTCATGCCCCTTGACTCTCCGCAGTCGGTTCCTGCCATCTTGGATGTCCCATGTTCTCTTGCTGTGTCTCTGCTGGGTTACTCCAACTTCTGGAACGCCCTTGTTTTTATCTAGTTGTGTGTGAATGAGAATATTGAAAAAAGCATGTGCTAATTTTATGCTCCTCTATAGTTGAATAATAATATTCTTAATAAAAACTTCTCTTTTTTTCTGTTCTTAAATGTAATAATCTACGGAAAATACTGAAACTCTTTTAACTTTTGCGTTCTAATTATTATTCTCATAGTATCTCTTTAATAGTAATAGCTGCATTATTTTATCTATTTTAAGATTTCATTTTCTTTCAATTGCAGTGTGATGAAAAGTGTCACCTCCAAAACCCAGCATATCAAATAATGTATAATTTTTTTTTTTAAATACTAGATTATATTCAATCTTCAAGTATGTAAAACTAAGCTATTAGGGGTAGTTTTTACAAAAGAGTTTTTTTTTTGCACAGTTTAACAAGAAACATTCCACTTTTTATCACAAATAAAGAGGGAGAAGAATTGACTGCAAAGGAGTGGAAAACTGAAACATCTCAGAGTATCTACTCAAGTTTGTTACTTGAGAAAAGTGTCCAGTGGCTAATACCTGAGAACCACCCAGATCCCGGGCTGGTGATCCTCACTTCCAGTAGAAGAAGGCAGCAGAGGCAACCCTGACCGTTAGCATCAAGCTGGCTGAACCATTCAGTTACCAGTCAGAGCTAGAATAATGTAGCAGAGTGGATGGGTCTTAGAGCTGATATTGGAATGCAGACAGTGTTGAGTAGAGCCATAGCAAGCTGAGTTGGACCATAACGGATCTGTCGGAAAGTTCTATATTTGTATGAATAAAGTACACAACGTAATGCATATGGATTTCAGGTATTACAGCACATTTACTCCATTTTTTACAAGAAACATCATGGAATAAGAAAACAGAGTTTATGCTTTTAACATTTGAACAGTTGGGACAATAAAAATAGACACATGGAAGTGGATAGAAGCATGGATTTATTTATTAAAAGGGGTCGTGACTTTTTTGCTTTCTACTTTTCATGGATGTACAATTCTATGGATAAATCAATTTGAATAAATACATTTTTCTAGCTGTACCTTCTGGCCAGGTTCTACCGTTGCTTGCTCTCTCTCTCTAACTGGACAGAGGTTTCAATATGCATGTGTTCCTCATCCAATGCTCTTGTGATGTGAAAACAGAGCAGGAGAAAGTGAAAAATGCATATTTATGAGTTATTAGAAAAAAGTATTAAATTCTTTTGAAAGTAATTTTGTAAGTGGTTGCCATGGCATTTAATCTTTGTATAGGAAATGCAGTTTGGTTTCTCTTCAGCTGTCAGCCTGAATATGGATTACTCAATTGCTAAATAAGTATTTTATAATGGATATGAGTGTGTGTGAGGAAGAGAGAGTAACAGTGTTGTGTACAACTGGTGCCCCTTATAAGACATTGCCAAGGCATACATTAAAAGCAGAAAGACTATAGTATTAAAAAATGTGCTAGAAAGACTTACTCACAGGATTTCTTTTACTGTTGACTCTGCTTCACACAAATTTTTGAACAAAACCATTTTTCAATATTTTTAAAAAGGTTTCTAAAATTATGAAAAATAAATATGTTCTTCCAAACACTGGCTTGCTCCTTTTTACCCACTCTTTTTCAGAACAGGAAAATAGTGATTGAGTTTGTAGCACAGAATTATCAAAACATGCCAAATAGCCACATTGTGCACATGATTATGGAAGGAAATTCATCAAATTCAGTTAGTTACAAAATATGTGCATTTTTCACTAAAATAATTAAAGCTCCGAAACAATTTAGGATAGAATTTTGGATAGAATTTTTTAAATGACGCTCCAAGATATCATCAGAAAATAATCAAATTTGTAAGTAAGAAATTGAGAGAATTTACTTTTGCTCTTCCTATGGCCTTCTTAAAATCCAAGCGATGCAACTTCCTGCTGACAAACTTACTTATGGAAATTCCCCAGTTTTTGGGGAATGGGATGGGTAACAGGAAAAAGTAAAAAGCTGGGGACATGACTAAAGTATTTTTTTTTTAAATCTAAGAAAGTATAGATTTTTGTATAAATAAATGTATCTGAAAAAAAATCCATTTGTATGGATTTCCAAATCAATACAAAAGAAAAGTTATTTGTAAAAGATCTTAATCATCATTTTATATATATATAATATATAACAGGTAGAAGGTTGTCGGTTCAAGGCTCGCCAGTGACCTTCCTGGAAGGAGTTTGCATGTTCTCCCTGTGCTATCGTGGGTTTCCTCCGGGTACTCCGGTTTCCCCCAAAAACATGCAGTTAGGTTAATTGAATAATCTAAATTCCCTTGTGTGTAAATTCCCGAACTGTCCAGGGTGTACCCCCGCCCAATGTGTGCTGGAGATAGGCAGATGTGTTATAGTTTAAATATGCAATACGAATAGTACGCAGATCACTTTTCTTACTCATAAGTTGTTTTTATGAAGCCATTTTAATGCTTATTTATATGTTAAAAGTCCCAGGGACAGAAATGGCACCCGTTCAGTTGAATGGCTCAAAAAAAAAATATATATATATATATATATATATATATATATATATATATATATATAATTATATATATATATTAAAATGCTGTTCAAGCTAGACTGTTCCCAAATACTTGGTAAAATATTACAATCTGCTTCTTTCTAACTTGATTTGGAGCAGTAAAATCAGAGATCTTGGCTCAGAGACAAATCTGGTGGTAAACAGCAACTTGTGAAATGAGGATTTGGAGGGAAAAGAAACAACACAATGGAAATTCCAAGAGAAAGCAACATGAGATATGTTGTCTCCTTCAGCGGTTGTTAGGAAATAAATTGCTTTTGAACGTAGAAATGTTTACCTCAATTGAGAGACTTTTTTTTTGCCCTTGACAGGAAATTATTTCACAGCTTCTCTAGCGGTTGCTCTTTCCAATGGTCATGTTTTCTTAACCTTACAAAATAACTTGGCCTCCACATTCACCTCGAGTATAAACACTTATTCTGTGTTTCGAGTCCTCTCTCAACGGGTACCTTAACTAATTTCTTTCTTCTGTGGAGGAATGACAGAATGGATGGAAAAGAGGTGCGCTGCTATTCTGACTACTCCCCATATTTGCCCTTTGTCCTGGTGATGTAGCAAGAGGCAGAAAATAAATCGAAAGTAGAATTGCTCTGACACTCAAAAAAGGGCTGTTTAAATTTGTTTTTAAAATATGCACCTTTTCCACCCACAGTAATATTGCAGCTGTTGTTGGCTACATAAATAATTGGAATTGTACAATTGAGGGTGGAATTTGTTTAACGCAGTAAATGCTAGAGCAGTACACCATTGTTAGCTTGCGGACCAATTTAGAATTTATCGTCTAGTTTAATTGAGTGTGTGGCAGAGCATTGGCAACAGACAAACCTTGTTCAGTCAAATCTGAGGCAGCATCAAAAGCAAACATTGCCACCGTTCTCTGTTTGTAGCATTTTTCAGCAAGGCATTTTTATTGAATGCTAGATGACAGTCCTTGCACGTGAAGGATCCTCAATAGACACGTCAATAGTTTAAACAAAGACCTAAATACTCTACACCCACTTTAGTTCTTTTCTGAATTGTGAAAAAGTCTCTAAACAAGAGTCACACCAAGGACGTACGCGAGTGACCTCTATTAGCGCTTTAGCATTTTAAACAAACAACTTTGCTCCATCAGTTAAAGCTTTCACAGCTCATACGTTCCATTTTATAAGTGGGAATTAGCACTCAATCAAGAGTGCTGCTTGCATGGTTTGTTGAGGGCCTTTCATCCACATTGGAAGGTAAACAAAAACACAATGGCACTCCAATCTGAGGGCACGGTGTTCAGCTGACCCTGTCTGTCCGCACACCGCTGGTCAGATGAGCCATAAAAGCACCAAATGCATCTGGGTAGCACAAATCTGCGTCTGATGATGTTAGGATGTTCTGAAAAAGGTAATTATAAACAGAACTGAATGTTCTCCAAATCTATCGGCATTGTCTGGTGAATCACTCCCAAACAGAAGATTCCCAATCTCATTGAACAAATAAGCTTTTCCAAAATATCAGGTGGAGAAGGGGTGTAACAATATTTGTGGCATAATATGTCGAAATACAACATTGTCACAGTACATATCGTGGAGCTGCAGTGTCTAGGAACTGAAGTGTATACTATAAAACATTTTAAGTGTCTTAAACTTGCAAATGAAAGTTCATCTGGGGCCTTAAAAGCTCACGTCAACTCAGCTTGAGATTTATCTTTGTTTCAACTCATTGTACTACATTGCTGGAGTTGTCTCAACATTAATTTCTAAGTTGTGGAAGTTGAGTTGACTTTTTATCAGATGCTATGTCACCCAAGTCCTCGAGGTATAAAGATATATAAAAAGTTATAACTTCTAGTGATGTGTCGTTCGCGAACAAACCAGCTGTAAGAGCTGATTCTTAGTAGCGAACAAGAAGAGGGGAGAGCCGAATCTTCTGCCATAAGTAAGGCCGGGGCTTCATTTGCGAACAACATGTGAAACCATTATGTGAAAGAAGAAAAAAAAATGCAAGTCCATTGGGAGAAAAACTAGTGAAATTGAAGAAAAAACAGCATTGATGGAGACCGCAAAGAAGTTTATTATATATGTTAAGACTTTTCCCTTAATTTTGGTTATTTGATTTGTTTGCTGTGGTTGTGTTTAATTACATTTTGATTAAAATGATAGGCAATAACTCTATATTGTTTAAAGAAAAATTAGAATTAAAACGTTGCTTACCAATGCACAAAACATTGAGCACAACCAACTCTTTAATGGGAGCGAGACAAAAGAGCCAAATCTTTCAAAAGAGCCAAATCTTTCAAAAAAGCCAAATCTTTCAAAAGAGCCAAATCTTTCAAAAAAGCCAAATCTTTCAAAAGAGTCATATTCTTTCAAAAGAGTCAAATCTTTCAAAAGAGCCAAATCTTTCAAAAAAGCCAAATCTTTCAAAAGAGCCAAATCTTTCAAAAAAGCCAAATCTTTCAAAAGAGTCATATTCTTTCAAGAGTCAAATCTTTCAAAAGAGCCAAATCTTTCAAAAGAGTCATATTCTTTCAAAAGAGACAAATCTTTCAAAAGAGTCATATTCTTTCAAAAGAGTCTAATTTTTCAAAAGAGTCAAATCTTTCAAAAGAGCCAAATCTTTCAAAAGAGTCAAATCTTTCAAAAGAGCCAAATCTTTCAAAAGAGTCAAATCTTTCTAAAGAGTCAAATCTTTCAAAAGACGCAAACTTACCAAAACTAATAACTTACCATTTGATGAATAGTGAAAACTGGCAGAACATTACTCATTGCGGTTGCAACCACAACAATTAGTCAGAAAAAAGTACCTGAAGCAGCATAACGTACCACATTACTGACACATGAAACTGGAGTCAAAATTCTTTAATAACGTTTCATTATTACGATATTAGCCCTCAAAGTGTAAAATGTCCTGATGCAAATGAACTGACGCTATTCAACACAATAGTTCAATTAACGCATACAGATCTGTCAAAATCACTGATATCCTGTTTTTTTCCCCTCATTTTTTTTCTGCTGATGACTTACAAACTTAAGTTCAATTAATGCATACAAATCTGTCAAAATCAATGATATCCTATTTTTTTCCCCTTATTTTTTTCAGCCAATGACTTACAAACCCAAGTTGAACCAACACATTAAAATCAGATTCAATTTTTAAAGAGTGAAGACAATGAAAAAACTATACGTTTCGCTCTAAAATGTGTAAAGCTAAGTTCAAAATCCAAAACTTGTCAGAATTTTTGTGATAGCAAGTGGACACAAAAAAATGAGGCTGCAATGTTGTGCAGTTTATTTGCTTCTTGGTGTGAATGTGATTCTAGTTACATCTGAAATTTCTTTACCTTTTTTTCTTGTTTCATGTAGTATGTACAAGAAGATAATTATCCTTTACTCACATTTTAAACCAGAATGATTATACAATTATCTCTCTCCATCGCTTAAAGTAAAAAAAGATGACTTAATGCAACATTAACACTTCCCCCTAGTGGATAGATGGTATCAAATGCTCTCAAACAAACCAAACTAGACCCTATCCTACTTAGCTTTGTGCTCTCAAAACTTTTTTCAGGTTTTTCCCAACAATGGTTCAATATATAAACAGTTTATATAGTTGGTGAAAATAATATCGAGGTGTGTATCGTTACACCCCTAGGTTGAAGTGCTTCATCACTCATTAAATATGCCATTTAAAAAGGATGCCTTTTGAATCTCTCAGTACTTAAGTTTGACTTTATAATAAAAATAATAATAACAATAACGTCTTCAGAAGGTTTATAAATGACAGAGCATTATTCAGTCACTCCACATTAACAGCTTGGTGCCATTTTGCGCCTACGATCTCCTGCCCACCACCAAAGACACCCCAACAGTCACTCACATCCATACAGGGCAATGTGGGTGAAGTGGCTTGCCCAAGGCCACAACGGCAGAACCGCCAATTGTAGAATCTGATAGAACCAGCAACCTTCTGGATCTAGAACGACCAGCTTCACCAATACGCCACTTGCAGCCCTATGGTTAAACAAATATGGAATAAGTTACCCAAGCTGAAAACTTTGGAAGGCAGATTAATGCCAGAGCAAGGAAACGCTGCATCCTCTTGACAACATCACCAATAATCCTGATTGAACAGTGATGATGACTGTCATAAAGGCTACGGTTGTCTGATCAAGTTACTGCGTTCCAACTAACAACGACAACTGCAGGGGGAAAAAGAATTGACGATAGCTAATTAGCAAATCCATAATGTTTCCCTCCTTTTAAGCATCTCCCTCGAGGGTGTTTTGAATCATTATGCAAATGATGTTGTCAAATGTCAATTAGCGCAGGAAGAAACTCTCATGATTTATTATTTTCAAGAGTACTTTTGCACAGGGAAACTTCTCCCACCAGTCATCAAAGGAAATGAAAGATGAGATATATGTGTGGGAAGAGTGCACGAGTGTCTCTCGCCCACTGTGGAGCCTGTGGAGCAAGGAAACGCTTAAGTGGTCCACTCTGGGACAGCAAAAAACTGATCTTTGTTTTTACCAAACCAAGCTTTGAGTATGTTTTCTTATTTTTAATTACAAAATATCTTTTATATTTGGCAGCTTGGCAAGAGAAAGCAGTAGTGCAATTATCAAATAAATGAACCATTTGAAGACAAATCGTCATTAACGGGGGAGTCAATATTTGGCGGAAAGTTGTTCCACAAATGTCTAAAAGCATTTTAAATGAATCACACAATTTAAAAGTGACTCCCACGATTAGCTCGGAACAAAGCCTTGCAACGTTTGCTTTGTTTAGCTTCCTCTTTTTTCCCTTTGGTTCTATTCTCTCTCTTTTCTCTCACTCTGCTTGCTTTCCTTTCTCAAAGGCTTGGACGCTTAGAGCTTTCATTTCGTGATTGAATTAAAGACGAGCGCACGTCAGTGCTCAATAAATTATAATTGAGAAGATATATAAACGCATTTCATAACACACCTCAACTATTTTTATGCTACGCTTACAATGTTGTGACAACATCTGGCATTGATGTGCTGGTAAAAAGTTATTTGAAAGCTGCACAGAGATTATCTGTGAGAAAAAAAGTACCTGGCTTCAAAAGCCAATTAGGGATCACATCAGGGTTGTTAGGTGAATTATTTATTCATTATCCAGAGGTACATTTAATGGCCCAAGCTCATTTAGATGCTCATTATCAATCTTGGCAACAGATCATATTATGTGAACGTTTTGATCTTTCCAAAGCACAACCTTGTACAGAATGGAGGTGGAGCCTTGCGGACAAAAAAAAAAATGCCAACAACATGCCAGATCCTGCCTTTGATTAAACACTGACGACTGAGCTCTTGCTGAGAACAGACCCCCTGTTCAAAAAAAGCACAAGTACTTTTTTTATCCTAGTCCATGAGAGAAGTATCCACTGTATTTCTATCATGTCTTCAGATCACGTTAAAGATACCATTTTTAAAGCATTCATTTAAAAAAAGATCTCTTTACTAGCATTAACTAGTCAATAACCAGTCTGATTATTTTGTGATTGTTGCGGCCTAAAATGCCAGATTTTGTGGCAGCTTTTTCGAAAAGTTGCGATTTTTAAGACAGATTTTTCTCAACACCATTGCATTACCTTATGATTTCACAAACATGTTATGAATTTTTTATGTGTTCTTTTCTTTTATTATCTTATCTTGCTATCTTACACCTTCGCGGCTTTCTGCACGCTCTGATCACATGCAGATCTGATAGCAGACAACCGCTGCCTCCTCAGGAGGCTGCAGAGCAGGTTCAATTAAGAAAAAAATCATGATGTCCCCGTAAAATATTTCGACTTTTAGCATTTTTTTGCTGCGGTGCCACAGCTACGTATATGTACTCAAACTCGCTAGCACTATCACCTTTGCCCACGCAAGTACTGCCTGACAACTGACAAAAGCAAACCACCACAGACCTAGTTTTATAAACGTTATGAAGTTTTGTTGTTTTACCTTGATGCTTTTGCTGCTTGCGGTGGATTTGCGAGCACTTGCCGTGTCGGCTCTTGTACGGACATGCTTCTGGCATGTTTTGCTATAGAAAAGTGACGGTCAAGCGAGGTTTTCTTTTGTGTTCCACGACAATGTTGCACACAGAGCAAAAGAGTTTCGCTCCACTTTCATGGAGAACATTATGGAATTGTCTTTCACAGTGATATTTGTAGTTAAGTGTGTGTGAAAATTATGCCGCGTACAGTGATGGACCAAACTTATTGGTCGAAATTGCATGCCGCAAATAAATCACGGGGATTGACTGAATTTGCGTGAATTGGCACGATCACAACTTTCTGGAAGGAATAAATAACTTTCTAAATTCAATATTAATCATAAAAACGTCTATGAATCACCTCAATTTGGTTGCAGCAAAACCCCGTTTACCCCTGTTCCTCCCACAATCACCATGCCCCCTGCTGACCAACTGAAGATAAATTAATGAATCTGGTAATAAATGCAGAAATAAATTAATTCTTTGGTAATCCAAGCATCCAAAAACACACTTTCTCTGTATTGTTCTTCAGCACGGGTCTGCTGCTCTCACACTTTCTGGTCAGACAGTGTGCCCGCTCTGCATAGAGATGAGCTGTACTAGCGATTAATCTGATTGGTCAGGTGGGCGGCGCTAGATCTATGGGTGGTGATAAGAACATCGAGCCATTTTCAGCTTTCAAACATGCATGAAAGACTCTTGAGGCATGATTTTGATGAAGACTAAAAGATGCTAGGAATGTTGGCTTTACATATAATGACAAATGTTTGCCAGTGATACCCAACTCACATCTAATGATCATATCAATGCAATCCTATCAAAACGATAAACCAAATCCAGTTCTATCTTTGTTCACTCACTTACCACTTCTTGATTCCGTTCTGGTCTCCAATCCAAATAAATTCATAAACTGAGCATATCACCCCAGTTCTGAATATTCTTCCATGGGTGCCCTTTGCAAACCGTATTCCATTTAAAATCTGCTAAGCTACAAAGCTCTCCATGGGTTCCAGCGATGAACCCATCACTATCTAAACATTCCAAAGATCTTCTGTATCCTAGTCTCCAAGGCTACAGTCAGACTGCAGGTCACTGATCCAAATATATGTTTTAAATTGATTTTAGATATTTTAGACTGTCAGAAGAGCTCATTTTTATTATTTTGCATGTTGAACCAAGCGGCTTTTGCATGTAGTACTGTGAAAAAGTTTTAGGTAGCTGTGAAAAATGTTGTAAACAAAGAATGCTGTTAGAAAATACAAGATGATTGTTTATTTACCCAAAATCTAAAGCCAACAAAACAAATCTTAATAAGTCAAAATTTGGTGTTACTATCTTTCGCTGTTGGATTTTGTAGGATTATAGTCAGGTGTATGATCCACTATTAAAAAACTAAACTGAAAAAGAAACATCTGTGCATGAGGCTTAAAAACTGGTGGGGAACAACCAAACTCTGCAACTAAGGTGAGGTTGGAAAAAACCTTTGTTGTCATGGCAAGATAACGACACAAGGTCGTTATACTGCATCAACAAGGGCTCTCCCAGACAAAGCTTTAACACAGACTCGGGTATCAAGATATTCAAGCTGTTGTGCAAACGAAAATTGGGACACCCCTTCACCTCATGTGAATGCGCCAAATCTAATTGAATGTCCAAACTCAGCATAACTGTCTTGTTTTACCAAAGCACATATTTTTTCCAGTTGTTTTTTTAATAACAAACTATTAACGAGATTGACACAGACTGTGTTAAATTTCATTTACAAATACAGCTGTACAGTTTACCGCAAGCAGGTTAATGTCACAGTTAAAGGGTTATAAAAGCAGAGAGAGAGTGGGGATGGTGGGTTACGAGTCATCCATAAATGTTTTAATGATAATCGGGTCGTGGTTGGTTGAGTCGCTTGTAAAAAGAACAATATATTATAGTATAAAATAGAAATTCATTGATATAAAATAATGCATGAAATATTTCTTATAAAAAAAAAAACTTTATTGTCCAATAGTGGGACATTTTCATTTTAACAATAGCTTTGACAGTCAAAAATAGGAATACAATGTATACACATATATATTGTGTATATATTTTTCATGTAAATGCAGTTTAAACACCTTAAGACTTAAGGTCTCTTAAACGTTTCTTGTCAGATGCTCTTTTATATTTTAAAGTTACAAAAGTGTAACTTAAATAACAAAGAATTCTTCCATCATTTTAGTTGTATATAAAGCCCAGATATTATTACTAACTTTATTATGTTTTCGTTGGCAAGGCAACCTAAATGTGATATTCAGCAGTGGTTTCAGCATTTGCTACTTTAAAAATGTTGGTTAGAATGCGGGTCAGGTACAATTCTTTCTTCTTTTTTTTTTTTTGCAGTCCAAGTTGCAAGCGATTAGTTGAAAACGTTGGTTCAATGGTGGGGATACAAAAGAGGATGAATTTGTGGTTCGACCATTTTGGTGGAGACTTCTCCAGGAGATTACCTTTCAAATCCAACATCCAATTAACTGGAACATTGGTCTTTCGTTTCATTCAAACTTCTTTAACGAGAACTCCTCGCTTCCTCTTTTCTATCTGATACGTGGCGTTTGTGAGCTCCATCAAGTAGTATAAATCTTTAATTTTTCAGATCAGCATTAATGGCCGAATCAGCCTAAGATATCTGCTCGGCTTTTGCCTTTCATCTTCTCTTCTGGTGAAATTCCAGAGAGGGCTGCGCTCAATCGTTTGCTCCCCTAAGTACACAAAATTAGCTGCTTATCTGTTGATCTCCGTACATGATCTCTGTGAAATCCGTTCTGTGTGTCCAAGGCTGCAACCTTCACAAGAGCCTCCTTGGTCTCTGCTTCTGCTGTACTCGTTCTCTCTCTTTCTATTTCACTTGCGTGCTCCGCAGAGGGGAAACTAAGCCTAATTAAATTGCTCTCAAAGACAATGAGGACCAGGCTTCCACCTCTTATGGCTCCCTTAGTCACTTCTGGGGTTTCGGGCAAACCTTAAGCCGCAGTCTTTTAGCAAGCTGCTTGGAGGGATTTTGCAAAAATTGAATTGTCATTCACATCTGTCACCCGCAACGAAATGCAGGCCAATGCCAAGAAGCTCTTCCTGCCAGTGCTGTGCACATCTATAGCAGAATATAACAAAATGCAGCTGTTTGCCTCTACTTTGAGGTCAGGTTCAATACCGTTTCTGGATCTTTCTGAGCTGCAACCCTGCATCTGCTCATTCACAAATGGCTCCTTAATCTTGCTGCATTTGGCTGCGTTAATGAGCACCGGCTGTGGAATTAAGCTTGCCTCTGCCTGTTAATGCTGTCTGTGAGAGCCCAAGAGTGAGTGTAGCCCTCGTTAGCTCTTCCTGCTCGTTATTGATTGTGCTGGGCCACTAGGGGCTCCCTACCTGCAGTTGACTTTGTACTTCTCCAAGAGTTGTAAGGGGCTTCGAACAACAGGGACCATGCACATCTCAAACAAGGTCTATGAAAAGCCTATCAATTAGGCTTTGAAGGTCAAGCAAACTCCTTCTGCAGTTCTGTCCTTCTCCCCCCACCCTCTCTCTTCCTTTTGCTGGACTTGTTCATCTTGAGCGGGCACTATCTCCAATCCTCTCTCACTTGCATCGCTCTCTCCAAAATACATCTGAAGACTCCATTCAATTAAATATCTCTCGGCTCCAGCTGCTCCCTAAGTGAAAGGTCAAGCAAGTCCAGGAGGCTAAAAGAGAAAGGCTTGGCTTCTTCTGAAAGCTCCCCTCCACCTACTAACAAAGCCTCCCCCAAGCCCGGGCTCTCTCTTAATGATCCCCACTGGTCAATCTCTAACTAGCAATGACAGTTCCCCCAGAAGCACCACTCTGGATGGGAGCGGATCGATCAGTTGGAGCAAAAAAAATACACATAATGATAACCCGCAGACATAATGTCAAGCCCTTGTGCCATCCCAATTGGTTGACATTCAGGTGGATAGAGGGGAGGGCCAAGTGCCGAGACATCAAAAGAGAGGTGCAGTGGTGCGCTCCTCCACGTCAAGTGACGTCTGTTAACCTCGCTCATGTGCGACCTCTAATTAAGAGAAAGAGGTCTGAGGGTGAGTAACTGGGATGGCCGTGACCTGTTTGTCACTGACGTCAAAACAAACACCAGTAAATGCTCCTCGTTACCAGAGCGTGGAGGTGTGGAAACAGAGCATAGAGGTGTGTTTTCAGGCTAACACTGAGGTCTGGAATCAGTTACTGGGAGAATGATTCTTTTATTCAAAAGTAAATGCACTCTGTGGAACATTTCAGCATCCCATACAGGAAAGCAGCTCAAAAGAAGAAGCTGTTTATGTATTTATTAATTTTAGATTCGTTTTTCAGTTGTTCAAATGAGAATTAAGAGTTATCTGTGTGTCATTTGGGCTGGAAAGGGACATAAATTAAACCCAAAGTACATCGAAGAGTTCTGTGTAAGTCTTCATCTCTTCGCAAACTAATGAATCCACCGTAAGCGTGTAAAAATAACAACGTCTTAATGCTAACTAGTTCTTGTGCTGTTTGTGTGAGATACAGTTAATGAACATTTTTGAATATTGTAGGGATTTGAAATAGGGATTGTGTTGATACTTCCTGGGTTGATTAGCATAACCGCTAATATTACTGTTGGTGATTGGGACGATGTTATCGTCCATCGGAATGTTTCACTATGGACATCGTTGATGTCCAAATTGCTTGACATCGCCCAACCCTGATAAATATTACATTATAATCGACAGAAAACATACTTTCTCTGAATTGTTATTCCGCTCAGGGTTCAGTGCGTTCCTCAGTTTTTAACTACCGTTTTTGGTTTGGTTCTGATGGCTGCGCAAATTAGCAATTTTTTATTTAAACCATCTTTTGTATAGATCCCATAAAGAAATAAATTGATTAAACAAATAACAAATTTGATAGAATTTTCTTTAATTTGCTAAATCAAACATCAATATACTTCTTCAAAAATGGAGGCTTTATATAAACAATAAAATAAACAATATGTTTATTATGTGGGTCTCTGAATTAGTTGGGTTTTTTGGCACATCCCTAAACACAAGTAAGTAGCAAGGGGTATGTAACTCACAAAGCAGTCAAGCAAGAAAGCCAGCGAGGGAGTCCAGGAAGTTACACAGGGGAAACATCGACGACGGACAAGTGGCTGTTGGGAGTTTTTTTGGGAGCTTTGGTGCTGTTGATTGGGTATGGTGGTGAGTTTGATCAGAGTTGCATGCTCTGACAAGAGTATGGGTAACTAGTGAATTATAGATACATTTAAGTACCGACAGATAATGGAATTTGGAAGATGAAAGTTTATTTCACATCACACGTAGCAGCTGTTGTGAAAGAATTAGTACTAAATATGAACAAGGCGTGCATTACAGGGCACTCGGAGTATGTCCTCTCATTAACCTTGTAAGAAGAATGTTTGGTCACACTCAAACTTTAAAAACAAATGGCTCCATAGGGATCGGGCTCCTCTTTCCATGGGATACTTTGGCAATCTATTTCTTCCTTTACTTACGGGCAGACAAGTTGAACTATACATTTGCTCCATGGTGCTCGACCCAATACATAAGCGCCATTGATCAGTCTGGTTTAAAACAAGGTGCCACTTTCCAGTCCCTCACTGGAAGCAAGCAAGGCACTATCAGAAGAGTTGAAATGATATACCAACTCCTGCCTGTCACCCCTCTCCATTTCAGATTAAATTCAGAGTGTCTCATTCAGGATGGGTGGCCGACAGACGGCCTGACTCCAGCGCTAGATGAGAAAGTGTTGGGCTGGGCCGCCCCCCTGCCCTGAAGTCTCATCAATAGCCACTGGAATGGCAGCCAAGCCTCTGTAACACAGGACGCCGGTGGCTTGTATGCTGATTAGTGCAGAGCAGAGAGATTGAAGGCTGCAAGGAGACTCTGGATCAGAACCTGTCTGTGTCTCCTCTACTGTCTGTCTCTCTTCGGCTGTAGCTGGGACAGATTTGTGAGTGATCATGTTTCCAGTTCTATCAATACTATCTTAGCCTGGTCCTTGCTTTCCCCAGTGACATCGTAACCTTGCGCTACACAGCATCCCCTCAATTAGCACAACTGCCCCTGAATAAATTAATGGTGTATTTCATATTCTACTATATTACTCTTGAAAGTATACATTTCATATTTGGTAATGATTACTGTGATTCTAACATGTACAGAAACATATGATGTATCACCTACATATGATGAGTGTGATGTGATGAAGAACGTCAAGATAGACAGGGTTGCCAGGTATGAGCGACACTTTCAAGCCCAAACTCAAATTTCCACATAACAAAAAAACTTATGTTTGGCGTAAAAGTGGACGTTTTGCATAATAAACACAGACAAATGCACAAAACAGGCTTCTTTTCCATATGCAAGAAACAAATATATGATATTTAAATGCACATACATGTATTTAAACGTATTAAAATGGATTTTAATATATGGGAAAAATATATGTTTTTAACATATGCATTATATACATTTAAAAATATATATTTACATAAAAAGTGTCTATATAAAGTCTATTTTTAACAATTTCCCCTACTATTTTTAACTTGTATTTATTACTTGTGTATTTTAGTATTTCCCAATGTATTGCAAAAATGCATTTTGACATATATCATATTTATATTTTAATACATCATTGTGAAATGATAGTACAATTAATTACAGTAAAACCCACTAAATATTTTTAAAAGCAGCCCGTTTTAAAGACCCGCCAACCTGTGCAGTGTGTTTTAGGTCATTGTCATACTGATAGACCTAGTAATGTCCAAACTTCAGTGCTATTATTGACAAGAGGAGCCCAAATCTCGAATACATGGCCCCAACTCTCCTCCATTTATACCTACTAGAAGATTATACCAGAAAGTTTTCTAATTATACACTCCGCCCATGATACAGTACACATCACAGTAATATTTTCACATTACGATATGTATCAAGACCGTTAAAAACAACAATTAGGTACCACTATTTTAACTATGTCCAAAGTTGGTCCTTAAGAGCCACAGCCTTCCACGTTTAGATGTTTTGACATGCATGGACTAGTTTGATTTGCATTGGAGCATGGAATATCATCCACCCACTGGGGGTCTCACTGTTTTTGTATTTTTCTCTCTGCTACATCTCTTGATGGAGATATTTTTATAGTCTTCCGCTTGTCAAGGAGTAATGGATAATTGTCTTTTTGTAAATATTGAACTTTAGAAGTCCTGGGCCTTTTTTACTACTTTACAATTTGCTGTAGTAAATATTATTATTAGGGCGGCACAGTGGGGCAGTGGGTAGCACTGTGGCCTTCCAGGTAGAAGGTTGTCGGTTTAAGGCTCGCCGGTGACCTTCCTGGAAGGAGTTTGCATGTTCTCCCTGTGCTTGCGTGGGTTTCCTCCGGGTACTCCGGTTTCCCCCACAATCCCCAAAAAACATGCGGTTAGGTTAATTGAATAATCTAAATTCCCCTTAGGTGTGCATGTGTGTGTGTGAATGTTGCCCTGTGATGGACTGGCGAACTGTCCAGGGTGTACCCCCGCCTCTCGCCCAATGTGTGCCGGAGATAGGCACCGGCAGACCCCCGTGACCCCGAAAGGGAATAAGCGGGAATGAAAATGAATGAATGAATGAATGAAATATTATTTTTTTTTTCATTATTATTGTGGCAATGCTTCATAGCATTTTTTTTTTTTACAAATATTTTTTCATTATATTACACTGTAATTCCACAACACAATTCCTGAAATTGTACAAAAAATAAAAATCAGAGTATTACATTTTGTATTTTTTTACTGCAAAATAAAAATTAAAAGTGTTGAGACAAAATAAAATTAATAAATCCTCTAAAAAGCAAAGAGAAGGTCAATGCAGGGGAAACCTTTCCTAAACCTTATACACTGTACCACACACTTTTGATCCATGTGTGCGTTTTTGTGCCAGAACCTTGAAAAACAGCTAAGTTGAAAGACTTCTAAGGACAAATTGAAGCACAAAGATAACTTAAAGAAGTTTCAGAAGTGACTAGAAATCCTATCACTTGAAGAAGCAAATGCACTTCAGTTCCAAAATAATTTTTCTCTTTAACTTCGTATAGGTATTGTGAAAATTGTATATTGTGATATACTGTGTAATACATTATTACACCCCTATTGCTATCACCTGTTGTCCTGTAGCCTTGTGCAGGTCTACAATTTTGTCCCTGGTGTCCTTTGGCATCTCTTTGGTCTTGGCCATAGTGGAGAGGTTTGATTCTGACGGACTGAGTGTTGAAGGGTTATTAAAGCTGCAAGCAGCAATCAAAGGGTTCGATCCGGCCAATTTGTTGCAGTACGCACTACGACCAAGCCTTATTTAGAAGACGTATTCAAGTAATAATTGTTAAAATACTGAGCGGTAATAAGAAATGAAACACATCTCAAAGTGTCAGGACCCCCAAGTGGCACTAATGTGTCTAAATAATTATGGTATGGCTTTGGCCAATATTCTTGTCACATATGTCAAAATTGGTTAAAAAAAATAGCAGTATAAAACTAAATAAAATGGGACGTTGCATATTGCCACTAGATGGCGCTATAACTGACACTCTAGGTTGCTTTATTCATTTGTTCAGACATTGCATGGCTGAGTTATTAACAACTTAATGCTTATGAAAAAGCAGTCCATTAAGACAAAAAAAGCTTTGCAATTTAACATCCCATCTGCTTTAAAGCACTGAGGTGTTTCTTGACGTATGACATAAGCAAAATTGGCTGAGTTCTTGTCGATTTTCGAAACTGATTCATATTATTTATATTCTAATCTTGGTACCCTTCACATGTGTGCCGAATTTCGTGTGTGTACAACACACGTTAGGTGGCACTATAGAGCCATTTTGCCACACCCACTTTTCGAACCCCAATCAAACGTACATTTTTACCTCCTCTGACCTGTGTGTGAAATTTGGTGACTAATCGAGCACGTTTAGGCCCTCAAAAGGCAACAAATGCAGCGAAACTACAATCCTTTCACCTTACACACTTTTTCATTAAATTAAAGTTTGAAAGTATATAGTGAAAAGATTTGTAAATTGCTCTCGTCACATTTCTTAAAAATATTTTCCACAAACTGCACTGCATACAAAGCTCACACTCCTCAACATCGAGACAGATCTGATGTCAGCAGCTTTTACCACCTTAGGCAAGTGTCAGACAACTTATTAAAGTAAAAAATATTGAAGCCGAGGGCCTCGTTTATTTTCCTCCACTCATCTTGTGCGAGAAAACAAATGGACGAGGACAAGTGAAGGCCGTCAGATATTAACTACATGAAGATTGCAACACTGAGCTCAGATCAGTTACGCTAAACTGGAAAAGTGCTGTGTAAGTTATGACAAAAAATCGTATTCCTCAATCAATCTTCTTTGTCCCTCATCGATCCACGGTTCATGTGTTCTCTTGTGTCAAAAACAAAACAAATGTTGCGGTGCTCTATGATTTCTCATTAAGTCCATGTCTCCAATGGTCTGGAGACACTCCCACAAATCAATATCACAGGGTCTCTATGAATTGCTATTGTGATGATGAGAAATTGATCGTTTCTCTTATGGGAATGTTTTATGTGAGGGGTCACATATTCAAATATCCCGTGATTTTAGTAAGCCGCAAATCTCTTCCTGGAGAAAATAACAAGTTATGATGTTCTGCAAGTGTATCATTTTACTAAATAGGTCCACTGAAGTTATCAATTGAAGCTCGGCATGCTCACACGTAATCCATTCCAGGAAGTTCACACTTGCACCAATCTAAGAACCCAGAGTGGCATTATTCCAAGACTTTTACAGGTGGTCTACTCAAAGTCACCCATTTCCTTTGGCTCGACACTCTTCACTTGATTTCTGTAAAAATCCCCACATGCTCTCTTTGATTGAACTCAATGGGATTACAACAGAGTTAATCGCTTCTGGGTTTGTCCACTTATTACCATGTGAACTCCCCCTCTGCGCCCCATTGTTTTCCACCCTTCCATAAAGATTACCTTGAGCGGGGTTTGGAATTGCTCTATTGTCTCCGTCAGAGTACAGGAGCTTAATGAAAGCAGAGTGACAGACTTCACAATGGAAACGGCTGCCGTGGCAAGAGGTGGCCGTGCGCTCATTACTGAAAGTGCAGTGACTGCTTTTAAAAATAGATTTGCTGGTTGGCCTCAGATTGAGCTATTAGGAGCATTTGATTGTATGTAAAGCCCCCCCATCCTCAAACACTTACCAGCAGGAAATGGAGAAAGCCACGCCATGGGTACTTCCTTTTTATTTGTGTCTATTTTACCGTAGATGAGTAGCTAATGGATTCTATAATGTGCCGTGGATTTGCAGTGGTTTAACATATTAAATAGCTTAGTTCAAATTACCTAACTTTTATGTCAGAAATCAACTTTTTGTGTTAATCGTGCGTTATAATCTGTTTTGGAGAATGAACTTTTGAATTAATAAAACTGTCTGTCATTGGTTAAGCACCCTTGCAAGAAATGCTGCTAGAATTATCAAAAGTGAATTCTCCACATTAAACTTTTACCAAACCTTTTGCTTTATACCTTAATAAGACATTTAAAAAGCGAATGAAAATATATTTTGGTATACAATGAACCCTCGTTTATCGCGGAGGTTATGTTACAAAAACAACCCGCGTGAGGTAGTCACAGTTTATTTTACAATAAAGTGCTGCAGAATGAAATCAAAGATTAAAACTGGTTTTCAGACCCAAGAATTTGTTTTAGAAATACAAATATAAACACTTTCTTTCAAATAACTATCATAGTTTTTTAAAAATACTTTAAAATAACATATTGACATATTGTCACTCAGCTGTTGTTTTTCAGATATAAGGAGCATGTTACAAAATGATAATTTGTTTTAATATTTTTTGTTTCAGACAAATATTACAAGATAATTCAAATTAAAAAGTGAGAAAATGCACAATTGTCTTTCATTTTCATTTTACAGATCCCAAATCTGTGTCATCAGTGCCTTCTAGTGGTGAAAAGAACAGATAACCCTGTGAAGTACAAGACCTGTGATATGGCTTGTGTTTTTCAAAGTTTTGGCACAATAAAAGCATGACGAAACAAAAAATACTTAGAACAGTGTTTAGGAAAGATTTGCCTTTTTTGATTTTCACATTTTGACCTTGTCTTTGCTTTTGGGTTATCTTTGAATTTTTCTTTTTCTAAAACAAAAAAAATTAATTCTCAAAGTTTTGCAGAGAAAAAAAAATGATAAAATGAATTTCATGATTGTTGTGGAATTATTGTGTAATGTAATAAAATGTGTATTTCGAAATGCAGGGGCTGTGCTAAAAATGATATCAAGAATTGTCACAAAACACTGTTTTGAAGGTAATTTAAAGAGCAAGTAGTAAAGTAGTAAAAAAGTAGTAAAAAAACAGGTTTCTAAGGGTTAATTTAAAAAAAAAAAATTCCCATTACCCAATACAATAACAATTAAATTACTCACGAAATATCTCAAAATTGAATTGAGTCTATTTTTCTTACCAAATCACATCATAACTATGTAAAATAACATTACAATTAAATTCCTGGCTGCAGTCTGTCAGGAGTTAAAGCAAAAATCCAGCCAGCCTTCAGTTAGATCTATAAATGCTCTCCATTTTGTCATAAACCCTCAAGCAGGAAGTGCTGAGAAGGTCAGACTGTTGTTTCAAGTAATTAAGCATCGTGCAGTCTTTCAGCAGGACCTGTCATGGCTTTACCTTCAGTTGGCTGGAGGTGGAGAAACACAGCTGTGATTCAGGCCCAAGAGCTTCTCCTAAATGTTCAATGCCGAGAAAAGGTCAGGTTTACTTCCTGGCCAAACCATCGTTGCTCTTTCAGCTCAGCCACCAGGAAGAGCGATCAGTGAGGGACTGTCAAAACTGCTCAGGTCTTTGCCAACAGAAAGGTTTGCAACCTTTAGTGTCGCTGGAGTGATGAACACTGCCCTCCACAACCAAACATCACCTTAAAGGCCATGGATTGTGTTTACAGGCCTGTATCCTTTAGTTCTCTCTCGCAGGGTTTAAAGAGCAGCTCTCTGATGTGAATATCTAGCACCTCATTCAAATGGATGCTGTTAGATACCAGAGGAAAGTTCACCAACCCCTTGGTAAAACCTGTTCATTTAAAATGGAATCGCGAACTGGTTATTTTAAGTTGGTACCTCCAAAATATTACATTTCAGAACAGCGGTGTAATGGTAATAATCACTGCCATGTTGCTTCTCACCTTACCATGGCACCGGGGGAAGGGAGGCTGTGTGAACTATAAATAGATGTGTTTTGCATGATTTCATCGATCTTCAGATATGTTGAATATCCACAAGGTATCAATTACCGCTTCTCTCCATCAGCCGATGCCTCATTGAGGTAAAACTCATTCAAGTGGGACATGTTTAAAGCCATGGCCTCATCGCTATAAAACATGAATGAGTATCCGGGGTGGCCTGAGCTCCCAACAATACCCCCAGCCAGTGCCTTCGGCGAAACGTTTCCATGGTTCATTTCTGTACAACAAGCCTCCAGCCAAAAGCCGCTCTCTTTTCTAGTCTGCAACACAAAGTGGAAATGTTGAATAGCGAAAGGAAGGATGACTGAACAACCAGAGATGTGAGAATCAAAGATTTGCTGGTATCAGGGGAAGGGAATACACTCACCTTAATCAAGACAAGTAACAATCTTTTATTTATTAGCTATTTATTATTGAGTATATATCAGCCATTAAAAATTTACTGAGTTTTGCCTACTTCTTTCTTCGCCCTAAGTTAGGTCTCAGTGCACAATACCTACAGGGTATTCTCTCATTCCCTTTTTTTGTTCATTTCTTGTTTCAAGTATCACTGCAAACATTAGCTTGAAACTTTTCTAAACTACCTCAGGAGTTTTTCTTGCATGCTGCTAACACAAGGGCTTCAGGATTAAAGCCAACCCGTTGAGCCTTAGTGGCAGTTCTGGGTCACTTGTTGTCCTAGGCAAGATAAAATGTGACCAAAAAAGAAAATGTTCTCTATTCTTAAAGGAACACTCCACCTCGTATTCTCTTAAAAGGCTCTTTTCTTTGTAGGGGTCATAAACTGGATTTTTGTACTGTTTGTGGATGTCCAATCATATGTTTATGATGACATTGACTCTAAAAAAAAGTCTAATTTTCCAGCCTGGACTCTTCTCTCTTACTGGACAGTAGTTTTAATAAATTTATCCAGAGTGCTTGTAACATGAAAATATTTGTTTCTCAAGAAAGGTTAAAATGTTTAAATCAAGTAACTAGAAAGAAAAAACAAAAAGTATTTAAATCCTTTAGAAGTAACTTTTTACAATTTTTTTAAAGTAAACTACCATTCAAAAGTTTCTAAGTCACTTCGAACATTATGTTTTTCATTGAATATAACTTTAAACCAAATAGAAATACACTCTTTTCACACTAAATAAATAAGTGAATGCAGCACCAAGCACCCAAGACAAGAAACCCAATCCAGAAGCACTAAGCAGCAAACCAACGCCCCATGTGCCACCTCCAGTCTTCTGCAGCCCATGTGCGATGCGAGCTCCGCCCAAACCAGGCAGCCAAGAGACACCTGATGTGCCAGTCCACCCCAGAGGCGCATTTCCAGCAACTATCACTTCAGTGTCAAATGATACAATGTGTTTGCTCATAGTGGCAAATTAGAAAACCCTTGTGCCATCATGTTAGCACAGCAGAAAGAGTTTAGCTGCTTAGAGAAGCAGTAAAACTGACCTTCTTTTGAGCAGGATGAGTATCTGGAGCATCACATTTGTGGGGTCGATAAAATGCTCAAAATGGCCAGAAAAAGAGAACTTTCATATGAAACTCGACTGTCTATTCTTGGTCTTACAAAGAAAAGACAAATTTTGACTTTGTCTCCAAAACAACCAACCTGAGCTGTCCCTCTGATGTGCTCATTCCTAATCTTGTCCATCCTCGTCACTCCTAAACTGAACCTCAACATCCTTGTCTCTGCTACTTCCATCTCTGCCTCTTGTCTCTTCCTCACTGCCACAGTCTCCAACCCATACATCAAAGTTAATTTTACACCATTGAAACATAATAAAGCATGTTCATAAACCTCCATAAAGCCTGTCTGAATTAGTGTCTCAAGGCCATGCCAATTTTACTGATTTCTTTTTTGGAAATCAGAATACGGTCACCCTACTAAACGCCTATGTATATTGCACCAAAAACCAGACATTTGCGGATAGAATAGTCATTTACCACATTAACACTGAATAGAGTGTATTTCTATTTGGTTTAAAGTTATATTCAATGAAAATTTGAGGTTTTTTTATTTTGAAAAGATGCTGGAATGCTGTCTGACACCATCTGTCAAGCAAGGTGGGGGTAACATGATGGTCTGGGGTTGCTTTGGTGCTTGTAAGGTGGGATATTTGTTCTGGTTAAAAGAAATTTTGAATAAGGCTATCACTCTTTTTAGCAAAGACATGCGGACTGTCCTTTGGACACTGCTTGATCATCAACAATGATCCAAAGCACACCTCCAAATTGTGCAAGAACTATTTAGAGAAGAAGCAGCTGGTTGTCTATCTGTAATGGAGTGGCCAGTGCAATCCCCAGATCAAAACCCACAGAGCAGTTGTGGGAGCAGCTTGACCGTATGGTATGCAAGAAGTGCCCATCCAGCCAATACACCTTGTGGGAGGTGCTTATAGAACCGTGGGGAGAAATTTCTTGAGATTACCTCAAAAATGTAACAGTTAGAATGCCAAAGGTCTGCAACCCTGTAATATTCCAAATATATTACATTTTAAATAAATATTATTTCTAGCCTTGTCAATGTCTTGACTATGTTCTATTTCACAGCTCACTTGGTAAATAAAAGTGTGACTTTTTTGGAAAACAAAAAATTGTCTGTGCGACAGCTAAATTTTGAATGGTAGTGTAGGTTTTAGAAATAAACAAGTTGTGTTTATTTAAAGGGGTCACTAAAAAGAGCTAAATCTTTTGACATGTAAGAGCTGATGGAACAATGTACCTATAGATAAATTTACAGGGAGCAAGTCAGTTTTTGGAAGAACAAATTTGTTTTTCAACTTCACTTTACTGAAGATTTGTTTAAAAAAACGTCAAGTAACTAAGCCATAAAAATAGTGAGCAACTTGGTGACCACTTCCAACATATTTCAAAAGTTTCAATACTTGCTTATTTTCTTTTTAATTACTCGAATGTATGCATTGAAAACATACATGTACTGCACAAATGTTTTTGTATAACAAGAGCATAGGATAAGGAAGTCATGCATATTCAAACACCTGTCCAGTCAGGAGTCAATAGTAGCCAGGTGAGATTTGGCAATCAAACATTTTAAAATTATGTTTAACGTGTTACTGCATTCTTCCGCCTCAGACACATATCAAAGGGGCGGAACATGTTAGTCCATGCTTTCATAAGCTCTAGAATGACTGTAACATTTTATTAGCTACTGTTCAGGTTCCTCCTTAACTAAACTACTGGTGGTTCAGAAAGCAGTTGCTAGAATCTTCACGAGAACAAGAAAGTATGATCATATCACACCAATCCTATCCTCGCTGCACTGACATTGATTATAATGACATTTATTATAACATACTGCTGCTAGATTCTGATCAGTCTGCTCCTGCACTATAATCCTTTGATCACAGAGTGCGGGGCTAAGATAATAAAAGTCACCAGAAGAGGAAGGGAGTTCTCACCTATAGTACTGAAGCTCTGGAAAAAAACTCCCTGATAATGTTCGGAGTTCAGATTCACTGTCCCAAGTTTAAGTCAAGATTAAAAACTGACCTCTTCAACCAAGCTTTGATTAAAATGTCAATACAAGGTCTATACACTATTGCATCCTTTTGGCAAAACTGTGATGGTTTTGGACTTTATGCACCGTTAAAAAAATCTTAGCATAGATCAGTGAATTTAATTCGACCCGAATACTTTTAACCTCAGTGGTCAAATTCAAATATTTAATGCTGAAAAGCTGTTATGCCACCCATATAAATTATTCATTTTATTCATAAATATTTTATAAATAACTTACTGATTAGCTGAATAAACAATCCATGTCCACTTCCAGCTGTCTGAAGTTACAGCAATGAGTGACTACTCAAGATGTATGTCACAACAAACATGTTGTTGGGTTAGACTGACCCAGCAGTGGGTCAGCTGATCATGAAACCCCTTGACATTTACCCTGTATTCAAATGCATGCAGTAGGCAAGTAGGTCGTTCTTTTGATCAAATAGATTCTTCAAGTAATGTGCAGTGCCTACTTCAAATAAAGTATGAGATACTCAAATGTATGAATCAAATGTACATACATGTATTAGTAGAATAAATATGTTAAAGTTAAATTGTAATTGGCTTTTTTTTCTGAATGATTTCAAATATAATATGTAGGTTTCAAAAAGGCTTTTGTTTTGATATTTTTGGTTTTAAATGAATGTTAAAAGAGTAATGACACATTATTTGCAAAGTAATTCAAATAAACATTCAATTTCATGTTACAGACCCCGAATTGGTTCTATCAGTGCCATCTAGTAACTCATCGTGTAATGCTTGGAAGTACAAGACCTGTGATATGGCTTGTGTTTTAAAAAAGTTTTTTTTTTATTAAAAATGCTTCTCTTTGCTTTTGGGGGGATTTATACATTTATATTTTGTCTCAACACTTTAGTTATGAAACATAAATACAGTTTATTAAACGTCTAGGAGGAGTCTATCTGGAGCCACACCTACTTCAATTATCCCATCAACCCTCTTCCATATAAGCTGTTCCTTCCTCTTGTTCCCTGACTCAGTCCGAATCAGCTTCATCGCTCCCACCTACCTCCCCTTCACCTCTCATGGGGGGTCTACTCGGACGCATCTGAGCAAGACAGCAAGCCTGGACGTTCGTGCCCGCCACACGTGCTTATTAATTTAAAGCAGGTCCAGATATTCGAACTCCTTAAAAAATTTTTTGATTTTTGCAGTAAAAATTACAAAATGTACTCCTTGGAATTGTATTTTTAGTTTCACTGTGAAATTATTGTGTAATGTATTGAAAAAAAAATATTTGTAAAAACTAGGACTGAAAAAACTGATAGCAAGCATTTTCACAAAAAAAAAAAATGTTTTACAGGTAATATATAAAAACTTAAAAAAATTGAAGGGTTAAAATGCACTTTAAATGTTATATGCTGAGAAATCAAATTAAAACTATGCCATACCTATTAAAATAAATGTTATTTTCAGTTAAATTAGTTATTAAATTGGAAAATGAAAACCTGACAGATGCTCAAGGTCTTCTCAATATGGCTGCATGCCATTAATTTTAAAAAAGATGTGCACACACTGAAGACAAATAACTCAAATTAAAAAGATAATTTAAGTTTGTTAGTTCTAGGTCAAGTCAATCTGCCGTTTTAAACACTGCTTACACCGACAGTTTGCAAAGTGGAGAAAGACCCAGAAAACTGGAGCAAATGAACAAACACCCTTTTGGCCAGCCGAGCTGCCTGAGAGACACTTTAATTAAAACTGTGACATTATATTATATAAAGAAGGAATCTAATCACGATTGAATAAGTGTAATGTAATTATCACCCGGGATATAAATAGCTTTCATTTCATGCTTTGCAAAAAAAAAAAAAAAGAATGAAATTGCACTCGAGTGTTTACAGAGCTCTGTGCCACCTTCAGTTTGTGCCAAGAGACAGAAGCCAGATCCAATTTCCAATCGTCCATCAAGCGCTTCAATCTTACTTTCTTATGACCAATCAAACTGAGACTGTAGGTTTTTCAATGAGCTTCATTTGATTGGAACTACATTTTCAAAACAATGTCATTCTGAGACATCAGTGATGTTAAACCCCGTTTGTGGCAGAACCCTGGCAAATAATTGCGTAATACCTGACTGCTTTATGTGGACACTACATTCAAGTTTTCACCTCTTCCTGGCGAGATCCGCTCATTCCTTTGGTATATATCTGGGATTAGGATACTCATGAATCTTGTTTTTGTTTGAAAAAACACTGATCGTGTTTGTACCGATTGGCCATAACTTGATGCCAGTTGAAAGATAACCTATTTGTTAAGTTAAATACAGAATATGACTTTTTTTGGGTGTTGCAGATAGTTATTTTTAATTTTGTGGCAACAGAATACGTAAACAATTAAATACCACACAAAGAATGAAGTGAATACAAACATAAAGATCAATTTTTACACATAGTAAGATGTCACAGTTGAAAAAAGGGCTGTCATATAGTTTGGATGTTAATATAGTAACTTAGATTCTATTAGACGTTTCCTTCTGTAGTTCTGACATCCAGGTTTGGAATAAAGGTGCATCACTCCACAAGTATCATCTTTTGGGCAAGAACCTTTTCCAATGACAATGATAAGAGTACACAATTCTTCCGAAGTTCCCAGGCTTGCTAAAGTAGGATGTGGTTTTGGTTAGCACATGGCTGCTGGGATCTCACTGGCTATGTGCTTGCTGTGCATGTATCTTTCCCTTCGCTTGAGTTGTTTGTGTGATATTGCCTTAGTCTAAAGCAGTCCTTCTCAATTATATTCTGTTACGCCCACCGTATCAAAAAGAAAACAACCCCCCCCACCAACCTACAATATGTTGCCAATATTCTGTAAGTTTTTGCGGGTTGGGGTGGGTCGTTGAACAAAAAATCTAATAAAAAATCCATGTTTGTTGCGAGCAATTATATGATTGCGAATACGTTGCTGAGAGAGATGAGGTTCTTCTGAGACGGCAAAGACATTCTTCCGGTGGTCGCAGTCACTCGCCATTCCTGTGCTCGCTGAGGTGTCAAAAATCATTCCCTGTAACCCAGCCACAAGAGCTTCAAGCGAACGCACATTCAGCTCCACTGGTCGGGCGCTGGAGTCTAGGAATAAGAGATTAAACCCGGTACAGTGAAATGTGACTGTGTGATAAATAAATAAAAAAATGCCTAGATTACAAATGGTGCTTTGTAAATATTTAAAATGTGTATCATTATCTTGTTATCATTATGACCTGTTTCTGTCATAATCATGTTATCAGTTTACAAAGCGATATTTCCAAGCACTTTCAGGCTGAAATAAATCCTGTTTTCATTTGAATTACAATGCCCAGTATGTCTATTTAAAGGTCGCGGGTGCGGTGCGGGTTGTAAAAATAGATATACAATGGCGCGGGATGGGCTGGAGTTTTATAATTTCATAAAAATTGGAAGGTTGGAAAAAAACCTGACCCGAACATCACTAGTATTTGCAGAAAAACCTCTGGCGGCTTATCAGCATGATTGGGATGTCATGTCTTCAAGTGGTGCCTTAATTTATTCGGCTTCATGTCTGCTGGCGGCACTTTTCAACACAGAAAACACACGGTCTTTCCTCGTCTCCCACTGTATTCACAGTGAAGCCAAGTGCTGCGTATGCTTCGTCATATTTCCTCGTCTTAGCTTTCGGTGACTTTCCTTTGTCTCATTATCTTCATCTCTGTCCGCCTTTCTTTTCATAACTGTTAAAAATTGCTTTATGTTATCTTAAGGTTCGTTTATTCACTTCATGTCGCCTCCTCTGTGTAATACTCCAAACACATATTCTAACAACGAGAGCGCCAACTACTGTAGTGGAGCTGCAATTACATTTTATTCTAGTACGCCAAAAGACATGTTCCCCAGGGTCCCAGCAGCACAGGGAAGCGGCCCCCACTATTTGAGAAGCACTGCTCTAAAGCTTGAACTTTCTGGATTTTGTTTGTTCTTATTTTTTTATGCACGTGTTTCTAATTTTTGTTTTGTGTATTTAGTCAATGACAATTTTCTTGTTAAGGGAGTTTGTAGTCTCAAAACTTCATAAAATGTCATTTACCAATATGTCTGTCAGGAGTATAGGTTTGGCTTTCATTACGCAACCAAGATCCTGCATATAAACTATGTATTTGATGCAATCAAAACCATTCTCTGTCCAATTACTCCTGTCAATCCATTTCAGAATGGGTGGCTAGCATAGCGGTTTGGACTTGATGTTTCAATCCCTGCAGAAAGTTGACTTGTCCAAGGCCATCAGTGAGATCTGAATGGAACAAGGGAGAGTGGAAATATCACTGGGGTCATCAGGTGGGCAGCTTCTTTCATATATTTTCTCTGTGGTGAGCAATGTCTCTAGAGGGGGCAATGGTAACACCATTCAGTTTCATATCATAACATCTTCATCTTGTATTCCTTGTTTTGCTGGCTTTAATTACTGGACCTTATTGTTGAAATGTTTTGAAATGAATTGTTGAATAAGGGTCTCATTCAACCCTTAGGTTTGGGGCCTTTTTGAGTGTTTATTACGGCTTTATAATTTATTCCAATAAATTACCTTTAAAGCAGTTTTTGATATAGATTTTTTTGTACAACCCCAGCTTCTTTTTTAGAAATATTGTTTTTTCAATACACTACACAATAATTCCACAACAATGTGGGAATTGCCCAAATATATACTATTTAGATTATTTTGTCCTTTTTGAAAAAAAAAGAAACTATTTATATATTTTGTAACAAAAAATACGATACTTTCACATTACATTTGAAATCACAATTAAACCATAGGTGTGTTTAAAACAGCCGGAGACTTCTAAGGGTGAACTGCAATTTTTAAAATATTGAACAAAACTTCTAGCTCTTACAAGTGTCTGTAAAGGCTGTAAACACAGAAAACTTTAAAAATTCTACAATATAATTGTCACAGTTGGGTAAAACTGTGACTATTTTGAGTGTGTTGTATGTTAATCTGTAAAGTGTGTGGTGTGCTATGTTTGTGTTCATGTTCATCTGCTCAAACACTTCATTTGTTCATACATTGAAATAAATACACACACAGTCATTTTAGCACAACATTTAATTGAAAATACACTGCATTCAATCACCAAACCTGTTCAGTTCAAAACTCTATTTATAGCATGCCATGCTGTTCCGCCATCTTGGATGATGACATAACAGTGGTCACAACCACATTTTTCTGTAAACTTGATTGTTTTGCAATGTTTTTTCTGAATTGTGTTGTGAATAAGTGTATTTTGAGTTTTTATGTGCTTTACTGTATTCATTTTTGTGCTGTTTTTACCCATAGCTGTGAATATCTCCACCGTTTGAAATGCTATGATCAATGGGCGGAGCTTGGAGCATATAAGGGCTCCCAGGCTTCCATTTAGGCGTGGGTTGTTGTAGGAGTAGGATGTGTCATAATGGCAAATTGAGATTATACCTGTACAAATTGTATATATTGTTGTGTCTCTCTTTTTTAGGATGTATTGGGGGGATTTTGGACCTGAGCACCAATAAAACCACTTTTTGTAACATCTGCAAAGGTGTTTTTTTTTTTTTGTAGTTTTTGTCACTCCAGTCTCCCACCGTCAGACAAACCCCTAACAATAATCATATTTACTATGATTATTTTTGTAGATTTACAAAATACAAAAATCTAAATGAAATCAATATGTGATAAGACAAACCCACTCATGTAGTTACATTTGCACAGTTACATTTTGTATTAATTCTTTTCAGGTGTGTGATCAACCAATTATACCAAACGGCGGCTAATGACCATCAATGACACATGTATGTTGAAAGCAGTCATTAACTGAAACAGAAACAGCTGTGTAGGACTGGGAGAACAGCCAAACTCTAAGGTGAGGTTGAGAGAGACAGTTTCTTGTAATGCCAAGATTGAGCGCAACATCAAGACAGAAGGTAGTTATACTTCCCCGTACAGAATTTTGAAAACATGTGCTGTTCAAGCCCTTTTGAAAAGCCAAAAATAAATGGACAATGTTGAGGATCATAAATGTCGTGGTTGGCCAGGGAGACATGTGCATCACATACAAGACACATCAAGCAAATTACACTCGGAAAATGGAAGCTCTCCAGCAGTGCCATCAGCTCAATATGTTGCAACTGGCTTTCCATGTACCCCAGCTTTTCTGAAATTGCTTAAATCACTACCAAAGTGTTCACAAAGATCAAGAAGGTACACCCAAATGATACCTTTAACATGTGATGGTCCTTCTTCCGCTTTTCTGAGGTGTCTGGTAGATATGTGGAGTTTAAGCTTTATTCCATTCCCATTTAATAAAAGACACTTTGACAATTTCTCCAAGAAATCACATTAAGGTTTAGATTAAATGAATAAGGTTACTTCACTGTAGCTCTCGATCCACTTTTTACTCATGCCCATTTTCTCACCCTTTACCATCTGAATTGACCGACCCTCTTTCAAATATTCTTGTGCTCAACACCGTAACTTTCATTCAAACACACACTTTGGCAGATTGTTGAAGCCTCTCTTGCATACTCATCACACCGGGTAAAACCTTTTGTCAGGGAAGCACAAACAAATCCCTTAGTAGAGAATCTAACGTGTGTGATTTGCCTGATTTACTTCCCACAGATCCAAAACAAAGGAAAGGTTGACAAAGGGATGTGTGAGAGAAAATGAAACACAGGCATTTAATGACCAGCCTCTAGAAGGAGAGGAACAGTAGGAAGGAAGAATTCCTGATGAGAAGTCACTAGTGGCACAGGTGCACAAGGTGAGAATAGGAATTGTGTCTAATGATCAGGAGGGGTCCTTGAAGTGGTCCTTGGGGAACCTTTCAAAACAGGAGGAAGATATGTGCAGGAAGAGAACGAAATATGATTTAAGGATAGATGTTTCATTGTGAGAGGTTACCTCTGAGTATTGCCTTAGTTTGTATGCAAATAAGTATTTGACCCCGTGCTGATTTGGAAAGTTTGCCTGCAAACAAAGAAAGAATCAATCCATAATGCCATAAAATTGTACTTTTTTAATACGATGCACTTGATAAATCAGATTTGCAGTTATATGAGTCAAATAAGAACTTGTGCCATTCACAAAAGAGGAACTGCTACTTTGTGACAACCTTTGTTTGCAATCATAGATGTCAGAAGATTCTGGTTTCTGGCAAATATCTCCGGTTTATCTCTCCAAGTAATCCTGCCAAGAAACTGCCAATTCAATCATGCGAATCTCGCCCATTACGTTCCTGGCCCCAAAAATATTTAAAAATTATATAATTTACTTTCAGTTATAACTGTGTGCTCTCTAATGTACTTTTTTAGTAATACTAATGACTTAAAATGTATGTTTGTTTCATAATTGAGTTATCGAAAAGTTCATGCTTGTGACCTCTCCAATGTGATGTCTCAAGAATCCAGTTTTTCAATCCAAAATGAAACCATGTAGGCAGGAACTTCCGGTTTCACATTGTAAAATACAGAGGTACCTTGAGATACGAATGCTTCACGTTAAGAAAAATCCAAAATACGAAAGTTCTCTCAAAAAGATTTTGCTTTAGGATTAGATTGTTATGGCTGGAAGTTCTAAGGATAATGGTGAGATTTGTTCAAATTCAGTTTTTTCTGGTGATCATTAGAGGTAAGCTGTTTTCATTCAAAATAAATAGTTAATTTGTATAAACTGTATTTAAAAAAAATTCTTGTTTAACCCATACAAGAAAAAGTAGCATACTGTTCTGTAATCAACATTATTTATGGACTTTGAGTTTGAGAGGAAATCGGTTGTGATGATCCATTTAACGGTGATGCGTGTTCACAGCTTTGGTGTTGATTTACATTAAGTGGCCCTCTACAACAAAGGAAGTAATGCTGAATGACCCATAAACCCAAATTAATGTCCAGAGGGAGTAAAAGGGTCATAATTTGAGCTCCTTTCTCCCCTTCTTTTCTGTAAAAGGACTAAATGGATGAGAGTCTTCATTAAAAGTTAACCTTAACGCATAAATGACCCCAGGCTTTCAAAAGAAGAACTTGTAATGCGTGTTAGGTCACCCACCACAGGGTCATAAAATAAAGGGTTGAAATGTCCATTAGAAAGCCATTGATGACGTCTTTCTAGCGTTAACTAGATGAACTTTTAAACAGATTAAATTTTCTATACAACCACCGTCTGCCGCTGAAGACTTATTTACTTTTGTTTTGTGTTCCGCCGGCTCCTCATTTATTTCACACCGAAGCCGTCGTGTTAATTTCCCCTGCAGTGACATTCTGATAGGAGCAGAACAGATGGAAATACTGGATTGTCCCAGCAAAATTCATCATGAAAAATGCATCCGACACCTGTGTAATTTGCCTAATCATCTCTTCCTAATAAGCTCCCTCCATTAATTATGCACGACTTCCACAATGCAATCAAGATAAAAGTAAATCTGATGACTTAATACCCTTCAAAATAATTGGTTCGCCCAACCCGTCCCCATCCCCCCTCCCATCACACTCACCCCCCCTCCTTCACATCTCATCTCTGGGACAGCTTCATGTTTGATTCTCTCTCCATTAGCTCTCCTGGACATTAATTGGGATTAGGGATCATAAAACGTATAGTATAGAGTGTGTGCTGTGTCAGGTTACGCATGACAGGAGTTAGGCTGGCAAGATCCTGAGGTCAGGAAGTATCCCCCACATCTGCAGAATATGATTCAAAATGATTTCCTTCAAACTGTCCCCCTCTTCCCGATTGATCCTGGTCTGCTCCGGCTGGCTGTCTTACTGCAGTTAACAGATGCAGGTGCAGATGAACGTGCATCAGGAGGCAGCTGTGAGGGCCTGTCGGTGGGGCTTTGGAAACCTAATGAGAGTCAACCTTTGTGAACTAGCTGTCTTGCCGTGCGTCCCACCTGCCACTTTGTTACAGTCCTTATGTGCCTTGAATTTAGCTGGAGACAACCATGCCTTTCGTGGCCCATGCTTAGATGGGGTGTCCAGGGTGAAAAAGGGGAATTGATGTGTAGGTTGTTTAAGCACTGGACACAAATTTAATTTGCTAATTATCCCATGGCTAAGCCAAGCCCCCTTGAGTAACTTGAGTTATACCAATGAGGTGAGAGAACAGCTCAGTGCATTTCAGTCAAACATCAACCTTCCACTTTCCTTTGTGCAGCTAATATGGGAGTCAGTGGACCTGCAATGCATCACTCGGCCACTTGAGGCAGGCTGAAAATAAAGACAGCAGATGTCATTAGCTGCATTTCAATCCACCTTGAATTTCATTCATCTTACAACTTTTTATCCAATAAGAAAACACCACAGTGGAAATGTTTTTAGGGAATATATCCCCATGCAATGCAATGGCAATACATTTTTTTTTGTTAGAACTGGGGCACAATGGGACAGCATTAATGTTTTTTTCCAACGGACTTATTTCACTGCACAACATCTGAAATGTTGTTCTGGTCATTCTAAAAAATCCTTCCAGAACTATCTTGACCGCCTGCGTTCAGTCTTCAGCCTCTAAAAGCAAGATGTCCACATTTTTATTTTGATATTTGGTGCCAGTTTATCAGGACGTTTCAATTGATGGATGGAAACAGTCCTTTATTCAGAAATTTCTTCAAATATAAGCAATTTTCCACTTTTGCACATAAATTTAATCAACTTTAAATTAGGATGCAAACATGGCTATTGACACCCCATGTATCAAAGACTAACTGTTTATCTGTAGTGACACAATATCGAGAAGGAAATTACAAAATTTCATTATTACATTTATGATTTCAATGGAAGCTATTGTAATATGAGAAAATAGCTTTGCTAATCACTCAATGTTGCTAAAAAGTAAATGAGATTATATTTTAGATGAGTCTGGAGAAATGATTAATTGAAAAATGTTGGAACCTTATTTTCTATCTTGGGAATATTAACATAAGGAATGAGCACATGAAAAAGAAAAAGTGGTGTCTCCCTGTCATGGGAGTTAAGGCCGCACTAATCTTCAGATGGCTTTTCAGCAGGGTGCTCTTCCTCTGCATCAAGGAAATGTGGATGCAATGATGGTCTCTGCCTGAAGATGGCATTTGTTGTGCAACAGAAACACTCAGCAACACAAAGAAGATGAGAAGAACAGAGAAGAAATCAAAGAACACTTAGAGAAAATGGATGTTGAGCAGTGTATTTTGTCGGTGGCTAATCCCAGGGAGCTGTTTGACAAAAATGTGGAGAAAATGAGATTTGTCGGACACTATTTCTTTCTTGTTTACTAAACAAAGTTGCTTTGAGCGTCATGAAGCAGCACATTATCAAACAAGCCAGCATTCATTGGTCGTTCTCCTTGCAACAAATGGTCCCGATATGGCTGTGTGAAACTATTTTTCGTTGACAGCTCGTTCAGTCAGATGTGTGACTTTAACGTTGGTGCCCATTGTTTTTGATCGAAACTGAAAATTTGGATTGGTGTTGAAAATTTGGATCGGTGTGTGAAAGGCATTATTGTTAGTGTAGTGGGGATAACAAGTGTGTTTGGTGCACGGTGGCACAGTGGGTCGCACTTTGGCCGTAGCCTTTCAGCTAGAATGCTGCCAGTTCGAGGCTCACCGCTGACCTTCCTGAATGGAGTTTGCATGCTCTGCCTGTGCTTGCGTGGGTTTCCTTTGGGTACTCCGGTTTCCCCGACAATCCCCGAATGTGTGAGTGAATGTTGCCCTGCGATGGCCTGCCGACCCCCGCCTCTCACCCAATGTGTGCTGGAGATCTGCATCAGCAGACCCCCATGACCCCAAGGGAATTAAGCGGGTTAGAAGATGAATGAATGAATGAATGAATGAATGAATGAATGAATGAATGAATGAATGAATGAATGAATGAATGAATGAATTTATAGCTGTAATGAACAAAGTGGGAAGCTTGCAGTTTTGTTTAAATTCTAGAAAGCATGTTCCCAAGAATGTTAACTTACCTCCGCAAGTCAGCATGACTCTAACAACAAAGCTGTGTGTGCAAGGTGCTGATTAAACACTGCAGAGGGAAAAACTTGATCAATACTGAAAGCAAAGCTGTTGTTATGCAAAACATCCAGCATCACAGATCCCTTCCTCAATATTACTTGAAGATAAGTGGCTGTTAGAGGCTTTCAAGTTCCAGTGTACATTTCGAGATATTACCCTCCACCTGCAACACCTCTATCCCACAATGCTCTAAATGTAACACCTGCACTGAGGTAATGATGCACACAAGCACTGAGTGGCTGTTTATAGGAGCTTTTACATCATTAATTTGGAGACTGCTGAAGTGTTAATCAATGCTGCTGCTATAGTAACGGTACAAACAGCGAGGCCCCAATCCCCCGCTAATTGTGCTTTATTGTTTCAGACAGAGCAAAGGGAGCTTCAGTTTGACGTCTGCTCATAAAGGCAATGTTCTCATTTTAGCCCCATGTCTCTCCATCAAACTTAGCCGGGCGTTGTTTCCATTAACCACTAGTAACACCTCACCACCGCAGAATGTTTTAATCAATTATAGTCTGACTCACTCACAGCTTCCAGAGACACTGAGTGCATGTACGCCTTCCTTTTAAACTCTTACTGTGAGTGCGTGTCCCGTGTTAGATTTTGAGAACTGGCCATTTCAAAGTGTATGCATTAGCAAAGCATTTAGCAAGCTGATTTCACACCCAAACACCAAGACATTTCTGTGCCTGGATTTATTTATTTAGATATGCTTGGTTTTAGTTTTAAATGTAAAACAGTCAGAACCAATGCAAAAGTTAAGTTGGAAACAAATAACTTGCATTCATCATCTATCGATATAAGCCCTAATGTATATTTCATCATCCCCAAAAATATGCTTAAGAATTTCATTACTTCCTGATCCATTTATCACCACACCTCTCCTAATTATTACTGCTGTGCCTGCCTCCCGGCAGTATAGATAACTTTTTATATCCATTTACTTTTCTGCTTTTGTCATTATTTTTCCAGAGGAAATTGCTGGAAGTGAACGCTGATTTATACTTCTGCATTTCACTAGTTAATTCACTAGTTTCACTAGTTGCCTTGTAAACTAGTCACTAGCGTTGACAACGCAAGGCGTACTTGGTGACCTTGGAAATGCATACCAGGCAAGTTTTCCAATTAGGGGCTCTAAGGTCAGCAAGGTACCTGAGCCCGACGACAAGGGGCGCATAAAAAAAACATGGAGGTGGTAAACTAGCCAGTCCAGGATCCGGCAGAGTCCAAGCTAAGTGGGAGGCCCCAGGACAGCATGATGGTGTCATACTGCCGTCTCAGACCCAGCGGAGCCTGAGCCAAGTAGCCAACCTCTTACACGGCAGGTCGTGGGGAATGTGGAGAGATGCAGCTGCATCCGCTTAGCAGGTTTCAGGCTTGGTGGAGCATGATGAAGCCACTGAGATCGAGTCCTTCCAGTACAATGTAGGGGGTTGGCAAACTGTTGTACCATAAACGCCATCTTCAGGAAGCACCATTGCATCAAGAAGTCCCAGACGAAGAGCACCTTGCTCAGAAGTCTTCCGAGAAGCCATCCTGTGACGCTGGGAAGATGCCACCACGGGGCCTCTCAAGCTCGACAAGCCCGAAGATGGAAGGGCTCTGGTGCTCTCGGGATTCCATACCTCGGGTGGAGCCGATGAGGAGCGGGGCCAATCAGCATCATTAGGTGCTGCCTGTTGAAGCAGGCGAATATAATGGTCAGCACCACACCTGGGAAGGCCCACAACTAAACAGCGACACATAGGGATCTGTGAGAAGAGACTCAAACACCGTGAGGAGGCTGCACTTGGAGGACCTGGAGTGGTGCTACTTTGCCCAGCCTGACTGTGGCAACGACGGGCACACTGAGTCACTGGGCCCGGCTGGACGCACCTGCCCCCGTAAAGATGCTGCCGACGTTGGGAAGACTCCACTCTCAGGATTTCATACCTCTTTGGGGAGGGGAACCAACGAGGAGCGGGCCAATCAGCCCCACTGGGAAAAAGTAGTACTGTTACGCTGGGAAGACGCAGCTACTCTCACCAACCAGCTATATTTAAAAAATCTCGTATTTAGCAATATAAAAAAATCTACTTGCACGCATGATCTATTTAGTCTGCCCTTCAGAATTGCATTTCCTACATCTCAAAAATGTAAAAGTAATACAGTCCCAGCTCAAGTCCAGCCATTTCCTTTGAATCATCCTGCTCCATTTCATCTATGGCCTTAATCAGGTGCTAATGAAACAATCTTGTGCAAACATTGCTTCCCATTTACCTTGGAAGTGGAATATGAAATACTGGGTAATGCCCAATTTCTTGAATTGCATTTTGTACCATACTAATAATACCAGTAAAGGTTTCAGCTTAAGAGCCGACATTTTCTATTGCTTTTGTCTCTCAAATTTTGGCCACTTTGAGGGTCATGTAATTTGAAAGAATAATAAAAGAAATCAAGTCGGTCTTTAAAAACACTTCTTCGTTGAATGGAAAAGATCAATAGGAAGTTTTAATGGATTTTATGTGGGTAATGATAGAGGAGGTTAAGAGGCTAGGGCACAGGTTAATGGTACTATCAGGACATAGAGCAAGTTAAGTGCAAAGGAAGGGTCTACCACCAGAGGTTAATTAACCTTTGTAAACCTCAAGGTGGTGGAACACACATACATATTGAATAGAAGCTGTCAGAAAAAGTCTGTAGGTCACGGCAAATACATTTTGCAAGTTACAATTAAAACATCATCAGACCACTCCACAGCTCGATTTAGGAGCCATTTATGAGGCGGAAACTCAGAAGGCAATTTACTACAGTCAAAAGCAATCTGAACAGGGGGCAGCAGGGTTATTAGATGTATAATTGGAAGCAATGGCACATGGTGTAAAAAGACAGAAAGGCCAATGATGTAAACCCAAAGTCAACCACTCTTCATTTTTACCTTTTCAAGATTACTTAGAGAAAAACTGATGGAAGTGAATCTGCAAATGCATTGCAGTATGTAATAGATCGTTGCCCTCAAATGTTTTTGGGTTGCTCTACTGAAAATGCCACCGTTGTTGGCTTTTTTGTTTGAATGACAGTTATTTGATAATGACTTGTTTTGACTGTAAATATGCTATATTACATTGATCAATGATTGGCTGTCATTGAACAACTTCTAGAACTACTACAATCATTCGTAGCTTATAGAAACTATTTGTACTGATCGCAAACACAACTGTAGGCATGCCTAAATCACCGATAGACTATGCAAAACCAGTTCAGAAGCAATATGTATCTTATAACATGACAAAAACATATAATATGTAAGTAAAACACATTGAACTCACTGGTGGTGGGATATTTAAACAGGAAGACTTCTATAAATTATTTTATTGCTGACAAAAAGCTGACAGGAACTGTATACCCAGATATTTTAGATGATTTAGTATCTCTAAAATGACATCAGAATACACAAAATAAACTTTAATCATCCTGTGTGAATGTAAAATGAATTAATTTGATTATGAATTATTAATGTGAAACTAATATCAGATTTTTGTGAAATCTGGCCTGTGATTGTTTTTTTCAATCCGATTTGTTGATTTCCATGCTAGCTTAGCATAGCATAGATCACTGAATCCGGTTAGACCAATAGCAAGGTTTCACTTTCTGCTTGTCTCACAACATGATGTCACTTTTGAAGAAACAGGTTTGAGAAAAAATGTGGAATAAATATGGAAATTCTTTGAACGTTTGAATCTGAAATGCTACTGGTCTTATTGGATTTAATGATCTATGCTAAGCTATGCTAAAATTGCCATTACCAGCTCTGGAGAAAGTTTGTTTAGATACCCAGGCAATGATGATTTCTTGGCCATTTTTCAGAAAATATGAATGATAATGCAAAAAGCATATTTTCCACTTTCCAAATGCCCCCGAGCAAAAGTTTGATTTTGGCCTAATAACATGCACAAAAACTGACACAAAAAGATTTGAGTGGCTGTTAAAGGTAACCATCCTCACTTGCAACCTCTGCTTGTAATCAATGTTCCCTTACAGTCGAGAACGCAGACGTATGTCGAGTTTCTCGGCTTTTGGAACTTACCGAACCTTGGAGGTGGGCTGATTTGCGAGATTGTAGATTGTCAGCCCTGATGGCGAAGGCTTTAGGTTGCAGGTCAAGCTGCTGTAGCTTACATGACACGACGACTTGTAGGTCTTCTGGCCCAAGTCCTCTGTGACATGTACCAGGGTGGTGGCAGCCAACAGTTTATTCAAGACTTTCACTTTGCATCAGATTTCGCCCTTCGGGTTACGAAACTGGCAGTGCATTGGCTGCACGATGTCCACACTGTAGTCCAGGAACTCCATCTGTGGTGTATGATGTCCGAGGACCGTACGCTGCTCCTGGACTCTACTTTCCCAGATGGCCTCTTTGGCGCTGCCATGGAGACTTTGCATCGAAGGTCTCCAGGATCAGGAAGTAGGCAGAGGGTCCTGGCGAGCTATGGTTCCGCGCCATGAAAAGCACGGTTCCGAAGCGATCGGTTGGAACCCTTTTCGCCTACTGGCCGCCAGAGAGAGAGAGCACCCTCTGCCACGGTCCAAGCCTCTGGCCAGGAGCCTGAGGAAGACCCTGCAGGGCGGCGGAGGTTGCTGTCAACCTTAGTAGGTTCTCGAAAGCAGACGAGGGCTTCTTTCCTAAGAAGTACCCCTGAAGGTTGACAACTCGGGAGGATGTTTAGATCTTTCAGGATCTTTCATCGACACTTCTGTAGTAGGACCCCTGACAGCTCACCTGGGAGCCTGGCGGAAGCTTCCCGGGGTAAATTTTTGGGTCCTCCGGACAAACCGGCTGGGTTATACGATTCAGTTCGTAATAACCCCTAGGTTTTGAGGAGTGCTAGAGACCCCTGTCCCCCGGTAAGGCGCCTCACTCCTGCGAGAGGAGATCGATGCCCTTTGAACAAAGGAGCGATCGAGCCGGTCCCTCCAGCCGATGCGGAAGCAGGCTTTTACAGCCCTTACTTCCTAGTACCCAAAAGGTCAGGTGTGTTGCGACCAATCCTGGATCTGAGGCGTCTAATCGGGGCCTGGCCAAACTCTGATTCAAGATGCTGATGATCCGCAGCCTTCTGCCGTGCGTTCGTCCTGGGGATTGGTTTGCTACTATAGACCTGAAGGACACATACTTTCAGGTGCCTGTGGCGCGTCGTCACAGACCCTACCTCAGGTTCTGTTTTGAGGGCCTCGCCTACCAGTACAGAGTCCTGCCCTTTGGCCTCGCCCTCTCCCCGCGCACCTTCATGAAGGTTGTCCGGGCTGCTCTCGCCCTGCTACGCCAGGCAGGCATCGGATCCTGGACTATGTGGACGACTAGCTTTTGATAGCCAAGTCCAGGGACCAGTTGATCACACAGAGGGATACGGTCTTGGCACATATGTTGCGCCTGGGGTTGCAGGTCAACTGGGAAAAGAGTCAACTCACTCCGGTGCAAAAGACTACTTTTCTCGGTTTGGAGCTGGACTCTGTGAACATTAGGGCGCAGCTCACGGCAGAGTGCGCCCAAACCCTGCTGTCCGCGCTAGACTTAGTGTCTCAGTGACGAGCGGTCCCACTGAAAGGTTTTCAGAGGCTCGTGGGGCGTATGGCGTTTGCAGCCTCGGTTTCCACTCGGGCTCCTGCATATGCAGAGGCCTGCTGCGGTTGTCTATGACACCATGCTGTCTCTCATCCCTCGAGGCCTGGAGGTGTGTGACCTTACTGCGAGCAGGAGTCCACGTTGACGGGACGTGACGCTTCAGCGACGGACAGCACGACGATCAGGACGGACAGCACGACGGTGGTTGCGTAGGGACATAGGAAGACATTGGAAGGACGAGAATGCAGACGTACGTCTGCGTTCTCGACTGTAAGGGATCGTCTAGGTTACCTTACGTAACCCCCGTTCCCTAAAGGAGGGAACGCAGACGTTCCCATGCCATGCAGCCACCCAAGTCGCTGATCTGAGGTGCCGAGAGGTAAGTAGGTTCGGCTCCTCGGAAGAAGCAGAATGAATGTAGAGGCAAGCGCTCCTCTTATAGAGCGGCTGATTGCTAATCATCTACACTCACAAATCAATTTGCCCGTTAAATTCTAGGTACCACCTCCCAGGTTCGGTATGTTCCCATAGTCGAGAAACTCAACATACGTCTGCGTTCCCTCCTTTAGGGAATGGGGGTTACGTAAGGTAACCTAGACATTTGAGCATCAATGGAGGTTTCTGAGTTTCTGGGCTCCTGTTAGACCCTTGCGCTGAATTCTGAGTGAAAAAGAGCATGTTATCAAAGAATACTGGAGGAAGACTTGCACTCATTAGCCTGGAGGCTGCACACGGGATTTTACTGAACATTCCAATTAGATAACTAATCCAAAATACATGGCCAAGTGCACAAGTACACAATATCAAAGCGAAGGTTCTGGAGTGACCATCTCAGTCTCCTGGCCTCAATATCATTGAACCACTCTGGGGAAAAGTCAAATGTACAGTTCATGTAAGACATTACAAGAGTTGGAGAAGAATGGCCTGCTTTACCAACAGAGAAGATAAAGAACCTCATCAACAACAACCTCAAGAGACTTCAGGCTGTGGTCGATGTTAAAAGGGGGAATACAAAATATTAAGAGCTTTTGATCAAGGTCGTTTGGAAAGCTTCTGTTTGTGTAAACATGGTTGTTTGACAATAAGTGGCTTAAAAAACTATTTCAAAGTTTTAAATGGTTTCCCAGAATTAGAAAAATGTTGTGGATAACTTTTTTTTCTTCTCTGCCTTCTTTTGAATCCTTTAGGGTCACAAATGTCTGCTATATAGCTGACATCATGGGCTCCAGCAATGCTGAACACTGTTCCAGCCAATGAGTCTTACAATTTCTTCCTGGATTGGGTTGGGTTCCTGCAGGATTGTTATTAAAGTTATTTCCAGAGAGTTTCACCTTTGAGAAAACCCTCCCTAGTGCCCAAAAGCATTCAATGATGGACATAAATCTGATTTGTGGTAAACAGCATGCCTAACTTTGCTGATGACTTCTACTATCCATGATCAAAAACATTCTACACTCCTGCCATTCCCTCAGTGGCTTGTATTCCTGCCAGCGCCTCCATTTTGGAGTCTGAAGCTCCCCAAGGCTGGCTCTCCCAGAGGGACACGAGGAATAAGCAATTTTTTTGCTTTTCCTCCCTCACCTCACTCCTCCTATTTTGCATTTTCCACAGATGAGTGGTGGAAAATCATGAAGCTGATAGCTCCCTATCCTCTCCTCATCCTTTCCCAAGAAACTGTCAATCGAAAGCCAACAGAAGAATCCCCACTGGAAGCAGGCCACCCTCTTCTCCATGCCTCCATTCCCTCCACCTCAAAAACCCTTTATTCACTTCTGTTTAATTCATCCCAAAAGTTTTTTAACTTTATATTCAGCTTGAGACTGTTGCACCTTCTCCCCTGCAATGAACACTACTGTATTCCCAAGGTGCAATCCTTCCAAGTAATTGCCCTGTTTTTCCGAATGCACCGAATCTGGTGCCACACTGATTCTGTGCTTTAATTTGTTGGTAAATATGCTTCTGCTGAGTTTTAAAGTGTGACACCCGTATGGGGATTAGGATACTGGAAGGTGAATCATTATGAGAATTAGGCATTTGTTTCTGGTTGCAGGTGGAAAAGAAGGCCGTATATCTCTTGGATTTCAAACTAAGCTCAGCGGCTAATCATTAGGTGCTGTTTTTTTGCTAAAATTGAGTTTTCCATTGGAAAGACCAGTCAGGAGGTTTTCTGAGGAGAGTTATTTGGGTTTCTTCCTAATATTTTTGTTTCCTGCCAATGTCAAAAAAATATTTCTAATGACACTACACTGTAATTCCACAACAAATCCGAAATTGACCACACTCTGAGATGCGGAGACTTCTAAGAGTTAAGCCTCATTCAAATCAATACAGGAAGGTGCTCAGAGACATATTTATAAGTCAAATCAAGTGTGTTGTTTAAATAACCGTCATTGCTTCCCCAGTTAGTCTTAGTTTCTTTCATCTTCTCTATCTCTTATCGACTTTTGATAATGATAAAATTGTCTAAGATCAGACATTATCTTCAAGACAGTATCTCGCCCTCAAGACCCTGGCTGCAGAATTTTCTTGCGCCCAAATACAAGTCTATGGAAAAAAGCAGAACTTTTAAAAATATTTTTAAATAAAGTTATTTACAAAATGATTTTTCTAAGGTTTCCTATACAGTGAACAAATTTCCCCAAAAAGTTTTTTAAGCTTATTTTAGAGGGGCTCACAATGGTTCCACGACGTTATCATCCTTATAAGAAAGTAGGGTATGCGCATGTGCACCCGTCAATGGCAGACCCCAAGTCAACTCAGTGATCATATCAGCCAAATGGCAGTAGGCGGTGTCACATATCCATAAGTCTTTGTTATAAGCAGATAACAAATATAGACGGTTTGCTTAATCTATTCAAAGTTCAAGGAGAGTTAGATGGCATGGTGTGATACAGGTGTCCCACGGGCAGCATGCGGCCTGCCTAATGGTCCATTGTAGCATATGGGATCTGTCAGTACACAATCCGGTAAGCTTGTACAACAAGAAGGTGCAAACATCTTAAGTAGTCACTGTGAGCAGCATTAATGCAACACAACGCCAAAGCATTTAGTCTCAGTCGATTAATATGACAGGTACATTTTGTCCCGTGGAAGAATTCGCAAAGTGAGCCAAGTGATCCATGCAAGTGTGTCTGATTATTGTAGAATTACGCAGGAGCTGATTTCGGTTTCCCAATAAAGTGATAATGATGCTGATAGAATTGCAGTGGGCAAAATGGTAATAATATCAATATTGTGCTGCTAAACGCTTGTGCTTTATGAAGTGGACACTTCCTGTAGCAAGTTTCTGCACAAAGTTAAAGCTAATTTATATCTCTTTTGCTCTGTGTGAGATTTTGTAAGGAAAAGTAAGCAATAATTTAGCAGATTCTTTAGAAAAGTATTTTTTTTTGTAATCTTTATTTAAAACGGAAGTTTATTGTTTTATTTAAAAGAATGTACAGTTGTACCTCGAGATGTAAAATTAATCTGCTCCAGGGTGGCGTTCATATTTCAAATTTTTTGTATGTCGAAGCAAGTTCTATATGTAAAACGCCTAATCTGTGCAATGGCTCTCAGAAACGACGGTATAAATTGAGAAAATCAAGTAACGTTTCTTCAATCCTTAAGTCTACACATTGTTAATGTAATAAATGATAATAAAACAAAATAAAACTGAATAAAATCAATGCAAAATAATATGTATACAAATGTGAAACCTTACCTTCCGAAGTAGGAGGTGGAACGGATGCAGAAAACATTACATACGAAAGTTAACTTTCTCAAGATATTTCATGAATTATGAACACGAAAGGACCCGGAAGCTCAGTGCGACGTCAGACTTAACAAGCAAATAGGAGAGAAGAACTATTTGTATTTTTTGTAACTGTAATGATGCTGAGGCAAGAGGCATTGGGGAATCCATGTGCCAAAGTTTATTGAAGCACACAGTGAGAAAAGGAGTAGTATTCAAAATGGCGGCGCCGTGCGGCAGCACATGCGCCAGAAAACACTCACACGAATACCGCTCAGGAAGGTCGAGAGGCAGGCAAGGGTCAGAATCCAAATAAAATCCAACAGGCAAACAAATCAATATCAGAATCCAAAGGGGTAATCCAAAAGTCCAGGAAAAACAGGTCACAATAAGCAGGCAGGTAAGTCAGACAGAAACCGCTTGGCATGCAACACAGGTTGGCAATACTTCGCACTGTAAGTAGGAGAGGGCCTGACTTAAATACCCTCCCAACAGGAAGTGATGCAGCAAGGGTTACAACTCCGGAGAGCGAGCCCTCTGTTGGCGTGGCGTTACAGTAACTTGTCATTTTTTTGTATTCTGAAGCAAAATATTTCCAGAGAAACCTTTTAAATCTTGTTTTTCTCGTAACTCGAAGCATTTGTATCTCGAAGTACCACTGTATTACAATAAAGCACTACTAACCCATTCTTTAGATAAGTAGTTGAGTTCTTATAAAGCCCATTATAAATTGGGAAATGACAGTAAAAAAACTGGACTTGTATTGATTTTTCCGAACAAATCTATTAATGAATGAATCAATTCAAGTAATCAATAGATTATTCTACATTTATTTGTTTGGTCCAGAAGCTCACATTGTGCACCGTGCGGCCTGGGAGCTGAAATGAGTTTGACAGCCCTGCACTAATGGGTTTTTAACATTTACAAGACGTTAATACACATTATTATGTCACATTTGAAAGTGAATGAATACAAGTCATTCAATGTCAATGTCAGTTTCTTTATATAGTTCTTTTTACACAGCCAAGGTTGACCAGAGCGCAGAACAAGATTGATAAAACATAATAAAAACATCATATATGAAATGTTAGATTGAATAGAGTAAACATCTTGAAAATGATGTAAGAGAAGGTCACTAACATAATACAGAAGCCACATTCATTGAAAACGTCAAACAGGTTGTTATAAGCAACGACTTTAAAACAGATAAAGAGGTGGCAAGCCTAAAGCTGCTGGTAGGTTGTTTCATAATCACAGACCAGCCACAGTTAAAGCATGTTTGCCTCGGCATTTTACTCGCAATCTAGAAACTCATAATCAGGGATGATGACCTAAGAGCTCCTGTTGTTTTGTGCTCTTGTAGCAGCTTGGAAATACAATGGCTGAGCAAAAAAGGTCACACTCTAATACTTCACCAGACCGCCTTTAGCTTTGATTAAGGCACATATTCGCTGTGGCATTGTTTCGATGAGCTTCCGCAATGTCACAAGTATTATTTACATCCCATTTTCAATTATTTTTTTCCCAATATAGAGTGTAACAGCTGCAGAAAGCCTTCTCCAGCACATCCCAAAGATTTTCAATGGGGTTAAGAACAAGAAGAGAATTGCCATAATCTAGTCTAGACATGATCAGAGCCTGAACTTGAAGTTGAGTTGAATGCTCTCATCTCATGATCAAGCTGTTTTAGAGATGTGGTAGAGATTGAATTAGAGATGAGGATGTTGAGGTTCAGTTTAGGAGTGACGAGGATGGACAAGATTAGGAACGAGCACATCAGAGGGACAGCTCAGGTTGGTTGTTTGGAGACAAAGTTTGAGATGGACCAGATTGAGATGGTTTGGACATGTGCAGAGGAGGGATAGTGGTTATATTGGTAGAAGGATGTTGGACATGGAGCTGCCAGGCAAGAAGTCAAGAGGACGGCCAAAGACGAGATATATGGATGTGCTGAAAGAGGATATGAAGTTAGTTGGTGCAAGAGTAGAGGATACTGAGGACAGAGTTAGGTGGAAACGGATGATTTGCTGTGGCGACCCCTAAACTGGGAACAGCCGAAAGTAAAAGAAGAATAAAATAAAATGAAATCTGTAAAAACTTGTAACAAAGGTATTCATATACAAGGTATTCATTAATGATCACTGCAGATTGAAACCAGCAGCTCTGTCTTTGCCACTATGAGCAGTAGGTGATGGGCCTTCATCAACATTGAGTCCCTCTCAGACTAGGGATGTTTTGTCTGTTCCATTTGTAGAACAGTTGTTCCCCGTTCCAAATCCCCTGCGGTTTTTATGTTTAAATAGCAACTCCTGATCCATTTTAGAGACACTTCCGTGTTTACATCACCAAAATCACGTATAGTGGACGGTGGAGGAGGAAGGCAACTGAAAATTGCAAAAACCTCCGCTGTTGTCCATCAACGAATAAATGCTCCCATGTACCCAAAACTTCAAGGAGGTATTGGACTTCCTTGATCTTCTACAAATAATTTTACATGCCGTGTTGATTTATGTAAGCTGTTTGTTACGTCACGCGCAGACAACTTCTTTTTTTGAGCCACATGTCCCTCCCCATCTCTCTGCCAGACTGTTTGAGCCATTCCTGGGACTGCCTCTGGAAGCGGTTTTAGAAATGTTTCCAAGAGCCAAGATGATTCAGCAAACACAGTAATGTGGGGCCCACATGGGTTTCAGATGGGCTACATGGGTACAGAGTGGGCATGGGCTCTAAATGGGCATCTTATATGGGGCCCACTTGGGTGACCCAGCTAAGACCCACATGGGTGAACCCAAGGTGGGCATCTTATCTGGGGCCCACTTGGGTGACCCAGCTAAGACCCACATGGGTGAACCCAAGGTGGGCATCTTATCTGGGGCCCACTTGGGTGACCCAGCTGGGACCCACAAGGGTGAACTCAGGTGACCCCAGGTGGGCATCTTATCTGGGGCCCACTTGGGTGACCCAGCTAAGACCCACATGGGTGAACCCAAGGTGGGCATCTTATCTGGGGCCCACTTGGGTGACCCAGCTAAGACCCACATGGGTGAACCCAAGGTGGGCATCTTATCTGGGGCCCACTTGGGTGACCCAGCTGGGACCCACATGGGTGAACTCAGGTGAACCCAGGTGGGCATCTTATCTGGGGCCCAATTGGGTGACCCAGCTGGGACCCACATGGGTGAACTCAGGTGAACCCAGGTGGGCATCTTATCTGGGGCCCAATTGGGTGACTCAGCTAGGATCCACATGGGTGAACTCAGGTGAACCCAGATGGGCATCTTATCTGGGCCCCACTTGGGTAACTCAGCTAAGAACCTGGGCTCACCCATGTGGTTCCCATTTGGGTAATGAGCTACATGGGGAGATATGTGCATATTTTATTAAATACACAAGTGCAAAGATGATTAAAATCAAATACAACATCCTACTTAAAATTGTACTATATATATATATATATATAACAGATAATTTGTGGCATCTTATTTTTTTCCATGGCTGCATATATATATATATAAGAGGCCACAAATTATCTGTTTATATTTATTTGCTTTTTGTTTGAGTAAAATGTTTATTTTTGTTTTATTGCATTTTTTTGTGTAATGTCATAAAGCATAGTATAACTTTGAACATATTTTTTTTTACAACTTTTACTGCGGACGCAAAAGTTGCTAGTTGTGTTTTTGTATGTTTAACATTGAAATTGACCGTTGGTGCTGGTGACATTTCGAAAAGACGTGCGCGGAAGCCCACTGGAAGAGGATTGCTGCATTGTCATCTCTCTTGTCATAGCGGGCATTGGAGCGGGAGCTGCAATCCATTTCTGGTTTTATTGCTGTTTGCTTCAGCAGTGTTTCTCATAAATACATTTTTAAATATATAATTGTTAGGCATTTTAAATAATCTATTTTAAAATAAGCATTAACAACTATGGTGTTAGCGATAAATTTTATCCACCGGGATTAAAGTAATTTTGCAGAGGTAACATTAGGGATTTTTAAACCAGAGAGGGGGGATCCTCTCCCCCCCACCTCCCGGCAAATCGCATATATACTTTTTTTTAATTTATAAAAAATATTTAAATATGAATTTTTTGTTGTTTAAAAAGATCAAGGACCCACAATTTGAAAAAAGAATGCGGTCAAGGAACTCACGCAGCAATTGGCATTAGCAATGACCCCACCCCACCCTCTTAACTTCATCGCGAGATCTCAATCAGCATTACCCATCCCCCACCTGCTGCGCGCCACTTTTGTCCATCACCGTGTGAGAAAGATAAGATATCGCTGACAGCTGGAACTATTTAAGGTAAGAGGTAACTTGCACATTATAAAAGCTTAAAAATAATTGGTTTCCACGACATGCTATATTAAAAAAAGCATTAGTTTAGTTTGTTGTTTCGTTATAATGTGTTGACAAGGCTAAGTTAGACGAGCGCCGTTTTTTGTCTCCCAAAAACGATAGAAATTATTCTACAAGTATTATCATATAACACATGACTCAGAAACTGAATTATCACAAATTGTTCGAGTTGAGGCTTAGATTGTCCGTCCTATGTACCTGCAATGCACATCAAATGCCCAAAAATATGTTTTCGGTATTTTCAATGAAAACTGTTAAATCTTGCCTGTTCTCGTTTACTTTTAAGCACAGAACTAGGCAAAATACAGGCTATTACTGTAAAAATTGTTCGAGCTAGAGAATGGTCACGCCACTAAACGTGATATGCAAGATTAACGGTTGCACAAAAACTATTGTAAGTATATTTTTTGCCAATTTCAAGATTAAGTTTAAGTAAAGCACATCGGACTGCACCGCGTCGCGCCATTTCTTAAAAATTCAAACATGTTTTTGTTTTATGAGTGTGAGCACACCTGCAACGATTCAAATTTAAATGGCCGACGCGGCCTTAATCCGCAAGCAGGCCGTCTAGGCGTGGCTGAGCGTTGCGTACATTTTTTTTAATGAAAATATTCAACCAACTACCGTGAACTATACATAATTTTGTGAATGCAAAAAGGTCGGGTTTCAGCGAAATATTGATTGTTAATGAAACAAGCCAGCCAAAAGCCAGTCAAGTTTTGATGGATGAAGTTGTAGCCAACCGCTTGACCATTACAGTGATTGGCAGTTTAATAATATAATAGTTTAATAGAATAACGTACACTATTATACGAATATTTGGGTATTAATGTGTAGTCAACATCACTTTCTAAAAGAAGTACAAATTCGTTATATATATATATATATATAATACAATATATAATTGTAGCATTGCATAAAACACTAAATATATTTCCATATTTCTCATATTAGATCAAAATTTGTAATGTAATTAGAAACCATATAAAATAGTTATAACGAAACTAATGTTTTGCCTCAAATAGAGAATTAACTGTTTGTAAGTAATACTTCTTTGTTTTCTTATAGAAAGTAATGGAGCAGTGTGTAAGAACAAAAAGAAGGAAAATAGCAGCAAAAGTAGCTGAACATTTCCGTGTTGTTTCAGAGCAGATTAACCAACAAGCACTGGATTTTGATTTCAGCGATTCTAGGCTGAAACATAAAGTGTCACATTCAGCTGACCTTTCTTCACGATCCGCTCGCTGCCTGCCCCATAAATCGGCTATAAAAAACTGCGTCTCTGTGGTCAGCCTAGGGTCCGAGATGTGCCAAAAAAACAATCGGTGCTACCAACCATTCCACAGAAAAACAAACAGTGTTCCAACCAATCACCGTCGTAAAATAATATGAGTAAATAATAATAAATAATAATAATAATAATAATAATAATATGAGAACATTCCCTTGCTTCACTTGGGAATTTTGGCAACAACTGTGTGTTTGTATGTATGTGTGTATATGTTAAATCTGTGTTTATATTTAACATATACACACAAACATGTAAATATTTTATTTGATACCATTGTTTAGTGAAAAACAGATAACTGCTGCTTTGATGCAAATACTTAATTATGATCTTTATGTATATGTTTTTAACAGGGAGCTTGAAGAAAAATGCCCTCACAAACCAGATCACCAGAAAAGACGCAGAAAAGGCTGTGTCAAAGTGGCTGATTGGCGCCAGAGACAGGGGGGGTTACAGAAATGCGAGGGCACGTGCTGGAGAGCAAAATGGGTAAGAGATGCAAAATGAAATATATCCTAATTGGTAACACTTTATAATCACGTTCAGTTGCAACTCATTTATAGGTGATTACTTAATGATGAATTAATCATTTACAAAACATTCATAAGGGATTAATGTGATATGGTAATCATTGTATATTTTGTTAATTTACAAATAATTTACAAGTAATAAGTTAATGATGAATTGATGATAATCATTTACAAAACATTTTACTGCATTCATAGATTTACATTTACTACATACATAGTTTCATAGATTTACATTTACTGAATTCATAGGTTATTATAAGTGATATTTGTTAATATTTTATTTTATCTATGTTTTGTAGATTAAGTTCTAAATAATTTAGAATTTATTAGATGAAGTCATTTGCAAAACATGACTATACATTCACAAATGAAAAAGTAATATGGTAATGATTTACAAATCTCGATTTACCTTAAAAGACAGCAACTACTCATAAGTTTTAAATGTTTTTCAAATGTTATGGTTTCCATTTCTGTGTGGAATATAAATGCATACAAACAACTAGTAACTGGAAGGTTTTTAAAACATTAAAAACTGACGAGTAGTTTCCATTTTATATTAAGGGATTCAAAAATAGTTTTACATTTATTTATAATGTTTGAGAGAATAGTGCAATTTTGACATCTAAATGATTTATAAGTGATTTATAATACATTGACTAGTATCTATTAACTATTAAGGATCTGTTTATTTCATGATGCTATTTTTTTTAAGTAACTTATGACAGATTTGTAAATTTTCATCATGTTACTTAATAATTTGTGAATGTATAGTCATGTTTTGTAAACGTAAAATTACTTCAACATCTGATAACTTGTAAATTGTTTTATTACTTAATCTACAAAGCAGACAAAAATTAACAGCAATTATTAATCCTCTATGTAGGTATAGTCATGTTTTGTAAATACGTTGATAATTAACTAATTATTTCTGTATGAATTAAAAATATATATATGCAAATGGTTAATTGAATGTTTTGCAAATTTAGCCCAATTTATACTACTTTTTTCAAACCTACACCATAGCTCTGCTATAATCTGTGTAGTAGGTGTAGCCTACACCATTGCTTGACATGCAGCTTGCAATTTTAAATATATTTTGCTAATATTTAATTTATCTTTTTAAAGGGCCACTGGGAGAGTGACAGAAGACTGAAGAGGTGCACTGTTGCATTGTTATATTTAAAAGTTGTGTTTAAAAGAATGTTTGTGTTTTGAGTTTTAAAAAGTTCAAAAATAAATGAAAGTATGAACTACTGGCCTCTTTATTGTATCAATACATTTCACATTTTACTGTACTTTAGTGTGTTAAATGTAATATTTTGTATTTAGGGGTTTACTGTAAAATAAGGTAACCCAAATTAAAAAAAAAAGTTAGCCCACATATATGCCTTTTGTGACCCATTTAAGACCCACATAGAACAGAGCTGGGTCCCATCATTAACCCATGTAAGCAATCTCCTATGGGCCCCACATGGGATTACCCAAATGGGCTCTGTATGGTGCCTATCAAGGGCCCATCATAAACCCAGGTAAACTGTCTCATGTGGGCCCCACATGGGATTACCCAAGTGGGCCCTGTATGGTGCCTATCAAGGGCCCATCATAAACCCAGGTAAACTGTCTCATGTGGGCCCCACCTGGGATTACCCAAGTGGGCCCTGTATGGTGCCTATCAAGGGCCCATCATAAACCCAGGTAAACTGTCTCATGTGGGCCCCACATGGGATTACCCAAGTGGGCCCGGTATGGTGCCTATCAAGGGCCCATCATAAACCCAGGTAAACTGTCTCATGTGGGCCCCACATGGGATTACCCAAGTGGGGCCTGTATGGTGCCTATCAAGGGCCCATCATAAACCCAGGTAAACTGTCTCATGTGGGCCCCACATGGGATTACCCAAGTGGGCCCTGTATGGTGCCTATCAAGGGCCCATCATAAACCCAGGTAAACTGTCTCATGTGGGCCCCACATGGGATTACCCAAGTGGGCCCTATATGGTGCCCATCATGGTGCCTATATGGTGCCCATCTGGGCTAACCCATGGAGGGCCACCATGGAAACTGAGGACAAAATTAGCTGGTTCCCAGTTGGTTAGCCCATGTGGGCCCCAGATATCGGCCCAGTTGTAACCCTTATGGGCCCCACATGGATGTGTTGGCTGGGTATATACATGCATATATATTCATTCAGTTTAGATTATAGTCAGGCGTATGATTCACCAATTATAGCAAGTTGGTGCTAATGATCATCCGTTTCACACTTAGGCTGAAACCCATTCATAAATTGAAAGGGAAACAGCTTTGTAGGAAGCTTCAAATTTTGTGAGGAACAGCCAAACTCTGCTATCAAGGTGAGATTGAGAATTTCAGTTTTGCTGTAATTGAAATATTGAGCACAGCGACAAGAAAACAAGACACAAGGTAGTTATACTGCTGCAACAAGGTCTATCCCTGACAAAGGTTTCAAAGCACAAGGTGGTTTCAATATGTGCTGTTTAAGCTCTTTTGAAGAAGCACAAAGAAACAGGTAACGTTGATGATCGTAGACGCAGATGTCCGTCAAGAAAATTAGTGCAGCAGAGGCATCAAGCTAATTACCCTTCAAAAACGGAAGATGTTCAGCAGTGCCATCGGTGGGACCTGTCCAGGGGCCTCATTTATAAGGGTCGCATATATACAGAACTGACCCAAAAACTGCATACTTCGTTCTCTGTTTCAGATTTATAAAAACACAACTTGATGTCAAAGTTTGCTTATCCTTACATAGAATATGATCTGTGAGTATGTAAAACGTCTTTGTGGATATTTGAGGTATTAGTGACATCAAGTGCAAATGTCGACCATTCCACCTCAAAAAGCAGATGTATTTGTTAAAAAAGATGTGTTTAACATATTTATTGCCTTATAAATAACACATTATATCAAACCAATCTTGAAAATGACCTTTAAAAAATCTATAAGGCACTAAAATGGCTGTGAAATTGACAAGCAAAACAAAAAAATATGGCTGGGTTGAGATACGACAACACTAATTACCGGTATGTTAAGTTGACAACGTGTTAAGAATAATTGTGATTGCTAAACGTGGCCAATCAGAAGCAAAATACCATGTGCTCAGAATAAGAAAACAGAAATGGACATAACAATTCACTGACCCTGTGCAGGTACTGAGCAGTGGGCTGAAATAAAATGTATTGACTCCACTCTTCTTCATAACACCAATGTGCACTAAAGAGGTATGATGCTTATATAGAAACCTTGATTTTGTTAGACAGATCTTATTTTTAATGGAGGCAGTTGGCTAAATACAACTCTAGATTAAATTCCACCAGTGACAAACGACTGACCCATTGTTGGTTGAACCCATTGTTGGTTCACCTGTTCACAAAAGGAGGCGTGGGCTAATGACATTTTCCGGCTGCTTTTAATTCCAGCCAAGAACAAAAGGAAATAAATAAACATGATGACGGCTGACATATACACATGTCACCATGTGCCACTGCATAATACTACCATGCTTTTCACTTCTATGTATAGCAGATCTATTCTTGCTCACGAACACGGCATCTGCTGCTCTTTCAAACACTGTCACTCCAGAAGATCATGGATGGTCACTGGTTTGAGGCAGAATCTGGCATTTTCCAAAAGTTGAACTGAAAGATGACAAAAGAAAAAGTAATGGAATCAAGCAACTGTGCAGAGGCTGAAATTGAGAACGCTGTGCACCAGCCGATGGCTTTCAAGAATTCAATGGTGAGGTTGAGAATTGGTGAAAGTGCTTTTACTGTGGATCGAGTCCTTCTGGAGAAGCACTGTGATTACTTTCAGGCTCTATTTCAATCTGGAATGAAGGAATGCCTTCAGGATGAGATTTGTCTTAAGGCACCAAGTGCTCAAGGGTTTTTTGTGGCATTTCGAGTAATGCATGGCGAAAAGCCAACACTGAACAGTAACGAAATCGTTGATGCTATCGAATGTGCAGCGTTCCTACAAATAGAGTCTTTAAGTGATCATCTCACCAACATAATCAATTCAGACAACTGCCTTCTGATGTATCACACAGCAGCAACGTTCGGTCTGCTGAAGCTTTTTAAGAGTGCTGCGGCATTTATTCGAGATATGTATACAGACCTCAAAGATGACGCTAAGTGCTTACCGGAGGATTTACTTGACTATGTTGAGTCTCTCATTCCCAGTAGCTACGTCATGGTTGGGACTCATTCTCCAACCATCAAGCTTTTGCAGGATTTCATGAGAACCGTTTGTTACCTAGATGAGGATGGGAAAGATTGGAAGGTTCTTACGCATTTGCCACTCAATGCCAGCACAACCATGGCAGGCGTTGCCGTTTTGGAGAACAGGATATACATTGTCGGGGGAGTTTATGACATTACAAACAAAGTGGTGGATTCCGGTTTCTGTTACGATGCTTCGATGGACTCTTGGAGCACATTCCCGAGCCCTCAGCAGCTTCGTTACAACTGTACATTGGTTGGGCACGAGGGGGATCTTTACATCATTGGTGGAGAGTATGAAAAAACAGTAATGTCCTCAGTGGAAAAGTACAACGTCTCTTTAGAGACTTGGAGGTTTGTTGCTCATCTTCCAAGACCAGCTTCCGCTGTTGCTTGTGCCAAAGCCATGAGAAGGTTGTTTGTATGTCTTTGGAGACCCAAGGATGCTACTGAGATTTACGAATATGTCTCAAAGAAAGACGAGTGGCTGTTGATTACAACACTTGTCCGCCATCAAAGTTATGGTCATTGTATGGTGGCCCACAGGGACAATTTGTATGTCATGAGAAATGGGCCATCAGATGACTTTTTGAGATGCATGATAGACTGTTACAATCTGACCTCAGGTCAGTGGACTGCCTTGCCTGGGCAGTATGAGAACAGCAAAGGGGCCCTATTTACTGCGGTGGTCCGAGGTGATTCTGTGTTCACTGTGAACCGTAGAGCGACTGTGGAATATGTCATCGAGGACAACAAATGGAGGACAAAAAAAGAAATGACAGGATTTCCACGAATCGGCTCCATGTGGACTTTTCTCTTGAGACTGCCAAAGAAGAGGAGAGAGCTTTTAGAAGTGAAAACAAATGGAGAGATCTCCTCTGACTTCTCCTCAAGGGCTTCTGTACATTGTGCCAAATGAGAATGGAATAATGTTATGCAACAGTTCCTAGAAGAATTCATATTTTTGTTTATTTACATGAGAAAATGTGAGGTAAGTGGCTGCTTTTAGATGAGATTCAATTTATATTTAAACAAAACTTACTTTTTTTAATTTCCTGTTTGTGTAATTTGTTAATTTGTGCTTCCCAAGTAGTATGAATAAAAGCTTGTTCCAAAGATGGTAATTACTGTTGTTTCATTCATTTATTCATTCGTTCGTTTTCCAACCTGTTTATTCCCTTTTCGGGGTCACAGGGGTCTACCGGTGCCTATCTCTAGCGCACATTAGGCGAGAGGCGCGTGTACACCCTGAACAGGTCGCCAGTCCATCACCAGTCCAACATTCACTCACACATTAACACCTAAGGGAAATTAAGATAATTCAATTAACCTAAACGCATGTTTTTTGGGATTGTGGGGGGAACCCTACTAACTGGAAGGCCACAGTGCTACCCACTGTGCCACCATGCCGCTTCTGTTGTTTCAGTGATTTCAAAGGGCAGGTCTTAAATGGACAATACACAGCTTTAAACACAAGAAAGAACAAGTGGTATAGATGAAGGTACACGGGACATTTATGCGCGGTTGTGTAGGGCATTGTTTCCCATCCTTCCCTCTCTCTCTATCCAACTCTATCCAACCTCTGTCTACCTAATGCCTTATCTGTTCAAAATAAAGACTAAAAAGGTTCAAGAATAAATCTTAAAAAAAAGCTGTTTTCTTCCCCAATAAAGGGCGTTTTACAAACTATTTTTCAGTTTCTTGTATTAGATTCTAACAAACTACATTGTGCTTTTTTAAATGATTAATAAATTGACAATTTTTATTTTAAATTCATTGTTTTTTTCCCCTCAAAATGCAATCCACTCAAAAAATAATCTTTCAAGAAATAATGTGCTTGTTTAGTTCCATCAGAGTGTGTTGCATCAAAGTGCTTTCATGCACATTAATGTTATTTTAAGACATTCACAAAACACTCTGCGATCCAAACTGTGATTGGATCGTTTGTTGTGCATATTAACAGACCATGTGACCCCCAAGACAAAGCGTAAGTGTAAATTTGCTTTTAAAACAGAAAGTGGCAAAAAAAAAATCCATTACTACCTCTTAGCCCTACTCCTTACCCTCAGTTTTACGTGTCCATGTGAGGTGAAGGGATGCCCCCATTCTAGTTTTGAATGAAGCATGTACAAAACACACTTCAAACCAAACTGTAAGATGGATTTCCCAGCTGACACAACATCTGTTGCTTTTATAATGATGAATGAAACAAGGGTTCCAAGCTGGTGATCCCAGTGACCCAATGTATACACTCCACACCAATCCCTGCAATAAAATAAAAATATTTTAGATGCACAACTGGAGCAGAGAAGTACCATCAATACAAATGCTATAAAAATAACTTTGTAAGTAATATTTTAGCAATAACTATAGCAACTTTTTATTGTTGATGATGTGATAAAAATTAGCGTAATTTCCTTTTTTACACTGAAGATCACAGAGCAGCTGTAGGCGCGAGAGACAAATCATTGACTGTACAGCATCAATCTTCACAATGATTCAACAAATGATTGTTGATTGTTATGTTTCCATGGCTTCGCATGAGCAAAATTTAGAAACATTTCCTGTTTTCAATTCATCTGTAAACCTCAGTCCCCATAAACCCTGAGAAGGATTTCTGGGGTCAAATCAGGCTCTGGGGAGGGTGTGAGAGAGAAATGTTAAAATTTACTGAATAAAATGATAAAATTAGTAGATTCTTAATGTCCTTGATCGGGGGAATAAATATTTGACTCAATGCTGATTACATCCCTTGTTACACCCTTAGGAAAATAATTGATCCTTTAATTTATGCAATGGAAGGTTGAGAGAAGGCTGGTGAGGGGGGGCTTGAAGGGTTCGTTCAGATTTGCTAGTGATATTGGCAACTCACTGGCTATTTTTTAAAACAAAAATGTGTATACATAACACAACGTAACAATTTAAACAGCTTTTAATCACTTCCCTATATGTTTTACAGCAATCAACATTTTTTGACATTACAAAACAGTTAACATATTTAGAGCTACAATATTGTATTTGATTTTCCTATGCATTGATAATAATAAATTAATCTATTATCAATATTTTTTGACATTTGTGGCTAGAATAATCACATTTATAATGGAATCATTAAAACATACTTATATATATTTATATATAACAAACATATATATATATATTTATGGTTTCAAAAGTAATGCTAATGCTAGCAAGGTAGTCATTTCAATTAGTTTTAAATACATTTTCTTTTTAAATTCTCCATTTATTTATTTATTTATTTTTCCTTGTCCTGTCCTGCTTAAAAGCCATCACATGGGAGAGTAAATGCTTTGCTGAGTTGGACAGTTTTGCTTTCTCCAGGGGAGTAAAACACCTGGTGTGGTGTTTTCTCGTCTGGATTAGAGCATTGAATGTATGTAAATATTTATTAGTTGTGGTTCCCACCAGTCAGTTTACATTAGTTGTGTCAGGACAAGACGGCGTTGGACTGAAAAGGGGAGTGGATAAGGGATTGGGGAATGGTGAGGGGGAAAGGTTCATGAGAAAATAAAAAAAAAAACCTACCTGAACATACCATATAAGTCCTAGTTAAAGTTCTTTTTAAATTCTCCAAATAAATGGATGTGGAAGAGTTACTGCGCTCTCCCAGAATGAGTGCTCTCTACACAGGCTGGATTATCCTGGACCTAGGGATCCGTGTCTTGGGTTCTCTGGCTGAAATTTATGTTTCTTGACTCCAGTTGGGAGCAATTTTTTTTGCTTTAGCGACTGTCAGATCTAGTTTGGGGACTTTTCTGGTTTCTTCCAACTTTGCTGAAGGAAATACTAGTTACCTTTTGAAATTAAATTAATTAAAGCAACTGTTTGCCTGAACATCTGGTCTTTGTCTTTGCAAGTTCATAACAAGCAGAATACTATTGAAAAGATGACTTTCATGGAGAAACTAATAGAATAAACAATTCTCTGACATCACCACGATTATAAAAGGATATCAAGTTTTTATATAATTGTATAAGCCCCGCCCTCATGAGAGCCTAATTGTGTCAGAACAACAAACTAAAATTTTCGAAACTATGAACAAAAACACTGGCAGCGCCAGTAAAGTACAAAGTGAGTTTATTTTTTTATGCATGAATCTCATTCTATATCGCACAACTAACACGCACAATTCTAGATTCTGATGAACAGTAATAATATAAAGTTTTATCGATGCTAGTTTAGAAAATTCTTTGCATGGACTCAACCTGAGGGAATGAACTTTTATGTGGGAGAACGTGAGTCTCTAATGAGTGGAACTGTCCCTTTGTTATCTACTGGAAAACAAAAGAGATACATTAATCAAACCAAACAACGCTTTATTCACAAATTTAGTCCAGGATGGAGAGAGGGACATGTGGAGACTCCTGACTGTTCAAAGACTCGGATTATATCCAGACATTCCTGCATGCTTTAGTAAGTCTTCTAGAAGCTCACTCATTACATGGGAACCTGAAGACGCACAGATAGCTAATCATCTTTCCACAATGAAAACATTGTGTCCCGGTTTTGGCAGCATTACAACAGAAGGTAAAGGTTTTTCACTGGAAACTATTCACTCATAAACGGCTGTATATTTAACGTTTAATGGGAATCTATCCTTAGATTATTATTCACAAACACAGCAATGTTAAACTAAGTTTATGTAAAATGAACTGAGTTTATAACCCTTAAGTGGGGACATTTTTGCCTTCACCCACATGGATAGGCAGCCGAGTGCTACATTTTGGCTTGTTTTAAAGTAATATAGAATGAAAACGTAAATGCAGTATACACTACAGAGACTATCTCGAGATACGAATGCTTCAAGTTACGAAATGTTCAAGATATCAAAGGTCTCACAGAGAATATTTTGCTTTAAGATACGGAAAAATTTCAAAGTTACGTAAAACATCGACAGTTCTGCTCTATTTTCCGATTAAGTCTGACGTCACGCAGCGCTTCCGAATTCTGCCACTCTCCGATTGCAGACAATGGTAAAGGTGACTGATACGCTTTAAAACACTTTAAATCAGTTTTAAATCAAGCAAAACATTATGTATAGGTTGCCAATAATGTACAAATGTTAGAGTTAAGGTGTCCTAGAAGAAATAACGTTAATAAAGTGGAAAGTGCTGTTCTGAAACAGAGATCTGAAACAGAGAACTGAAAACCTGTGACGCTCGCTATACTGCCTCCGCTTGGAATCGTGTTGGTGTTCATAATTCGTGAAATATCTTGAGAAAGTTAACTTTCATACGTAGTGCCGCAATGTTTTCAGCCACCCGTTCCGTTCCACCTCCAACCGACACTTCGCCTCACTCGCAAGGTAATGTTTCACATTTGTGTACATATTACGTATTTTACATGTGTTTTATTCTGTTTTATTATCATTTATTATATTTATAATGTGTAGATTTCAGGATTGAATAAACGTTACTTGATTCACCACACAAGCTTCTCTTCAGGGGTTCATCTCACCATTGCCACTTAACCTCCCCAACCCGCCACTGGTTGCGCCCATCTGGATGGTCGTGGGTCATGGCAAATATCATCCCCCATTTCTTTATCGCTGCGGGACTCAGTCGTTCCCCCTTACTCTAGTCCAGACCTCAAAGTGGTAGTGATCTACCAGATTTTTGGCCGGGTTTTTTCATTTCAAAGGGGAGTCACTGGAGCATCAAGCATCAATCAAGGAAGCGCACTTGGAGACTCGCGGCTCTTCTCTGTCTCCTCTGTTTCCCCTCTTGTACCACAAAACACCCTCTAGCTTCAACTGTGAGGTTGCGCTTTTGCGGGAGGGGGAGTAGTCACATCCTGTGCTTCACCTGGTTATCCTTCACAGCTGTCTACACTTTGGCTAATTGTCTGCACCTGTTCCTCGCATGTTAGCACTCCATTGTCTGTTATTATTGCTTCTCAGCATGTACCTGTCTCATGCATTTCTGTTTTTTGTTTATTAAAAGTACAAAACAAGATATCAAGCACCATTTCCTGGTAGCCAC
>SRMA01027127.1:121811-144983 GCA_007224835.1 Danionella cerebrum | reverse complement strand
CTTTCATACGTGGTGCTGTGATGCTTTCTGCATCCGTTCCTCCTCCTCCGACACATCACTTCTCTCAAGGTAAGGTTTCACATTTGTGTACGTATTACGTATTTTTCATGTGTTTTATTCTGTTTTATTATCATTTATTACATTAACAATGTGTAGATGTAAGGATTGAAGAAAGGTTTCTTGATTTTTCTCTGGTTTTCCATTTTTTTTCATCTACTTATTCTGTTGTATAGAGCCGTTGCACGGATTACGTGTTTTACATGTAAAACTTGCTTCGAGATACGAACACCACCCTGGAACGGATTACTTTCGTATCTCGGGGTACCACTAAATAGATTTTTTTACACTGCCCTTTAATTCGAATATTAGAGAGGACTTTGGTAAAACATTTTTTTTATTTAATAAAAGAGTTAAATAAAATTTAATACATTTATTTTATTCGTCCATTATATTCATAAATGGACGTTGACATTTCAATAAGTAAAAAAAAAAAGTTTCACGAGTTTACCACCGGGAGATGCCTTGTCGGTAAGCATAGGGTGGCGAGTACAAATGTACAAGGTGTTACTGGTTACATGCTGGTGTATATTTGATGACCTGATTGGTTTTGTTCACTTTCTTACCCTTTCAGGGTCTCAGACGGATAATATGTACAATTAAAGGTGATGTGGTATTATTACAAAGGTCCTTTGTGATCTTAATCCACAGAATTCTCGTAGAAATTACACACTATTTTTGTGGTAAGACAATGCTAATCCTATGCAAATTTGATTGATTTGTGTCCATCTTTCCAGATAAATGAAAGACATTCCATGATGTACTCCTCATCCACAATTAATTGTGTTAAAAGATTCTTTTAATAAAGTCATGCACTCACTTCTTCTGGAGTTGAGGCAGGATCAGGAACATTTCATTTGTTCAATGAGTCCGCAACAGTTCAGTTGATGGGAGTCCATGAGTACAACCTGATACCCAAGAACATCTTAGTAGCCATGGACACTCGTGCAAAGTGGTGGACCAGCAGAGATACACTGTGGGAGGGTGGGTGGTAAAAAGGGGTGGGATCACATGACCAATAATATCACAAACCATTCACTTTCTGATTGGCTCACTCTAAGAGAGTATTTTTAGTAATGGAACACCAAAAAATCATTCGGTTCATAGATTGTAAACAAATATGGATGATTTGACGGCCTGCTGCCATTGGGGTCATATGAAACAACCACTGAGCTGTGTAAACGCACATCAACGACTTCCTGATAAGGGTGGAGCCATCGTGGTTTCAGGGCTTTACCTCTAGTCTCATTCGCAGTGTGAAATTGAGCCATCGTGAACCACTTAAAAACAAACAAAAAACTTCTGTACTTTTGAAAACGAATCAAAACATTTGTGTAAATAACTTAAGTTTTGAGGAAATATCTTCAAAGTTCAGCTTTGTCCCACAGACTTGTATTTGGCGGAAATCCTTCATGTGAGACGCTTGGTTCGGATCATTTTAAGGTGCTTTGGTAAACACACTGACATCTACCACATTTATTCTTTATAGCATTCACTAGGAACCGTATAATAAATTATGCAATGACATTTTTCTAACCACTCACTTGAATCTTTAGATCTCACAGTAGCTTTTAAATGATAATGCGTGGCAAGCTGCTCTGGAGGTTGGATTAGAGGGTTCTCCTCACCCCAGAGTCCCACAGGGTTCTATGTTAGGCCCAATCCTTTTCAATCTTTACAGACAAAACCCGACAATATCTCATACACAGATGTCAAAATCTGCGAACTCTCCTATTGAGTCTATCGCACCTTCCGAGTTGCCGAGTTCAGATTGCCCAGATGATGGCCCAGATTTGGACTGGCTGGAAGGTTTTGAACAGTTACAGTTAAATGCTTGAAATCACAAACAAACCACTGCTCGTGCACCCATGTGACAATCAACAGTGTCATCCACTACCAAGAGTCACAGATGAGTCAGGAGATCATAGTCAAGTTATGTGGAATGTGTTCTGACGGAAAATAATGTCTGCAGCCAATGAGAGAGCAGCATCCAGGAAATACAGACAACAATATCAACTTTTTTGAAATACTGCATTAAAAAAATGTGCGCAATTTTTGAAAACGAACTGCACATTTATTGCATTTACTAATGCATTTACTGTATAAATCCCAATGCGTTTTTCTGTTTGAACTGGGGAGAAATGGAGCACCATTAATGGACTAAACAATGGACCAGTTTCCTGCACAACATCTGAAATGTTGTTTTGGACGTTCAAAAAATTCCTAAAGTCTCATTTCAATTATTCATTTACTTGTTGCTCATCTACACCGACCATCCGACAGCAACGTTGCATACATGTCATTAATATGCAAATCAGTAACCAATATGTATGTAAATGGAGAGTAGTTTTTCGAATGAAGATCTTAGCCCATTTCTGGAAAAAGCCTGGATAAGAAAATTAAGAGATTGAATGTGATTTTAATTTAAAAAAGGAAAAGAATCACATTTCCCGAATCACAATTAGATCAATGTGAACAACATATTATAAAAATAAAAATGCCATGCCCCTTTTGAGTCCCGAAGAGCCCAGTTTTGTAATGACAGGGTTCTCTTCTCTTATTAGAGGATTCAAAGAAATTAAGCTCTGTCACAAGTGCAAATGTACAAAGCATGTTTGCCTCTATGATAGAAAATTTGATTAAGAAGAATAAATTATGTGAAACCTTCCCCTTTCGTCACTCTTCTGTCTGAGCGTCACTCGAAAAGAAAAAGAGTGTCGTCAATCGTGGTCTTCAGTGAAAGCTGATCCGTTGATATCGATTACTCGTCATGGAATCAAGAGAGCGATCGATCACATGATGCTCGGGGGAATGAGGATGAGGTCAGTAACTGGAGAGCAGGCTGTCGTCAAGGTCAGCGATACTATTTCAGCTCTAGTCAGAAATACACAGTATGGGATCAATAAGAGAAAAACTATCTGATATCGTTTCCTCTGGACACGAAGATGAGGCTTTGAGGAGTGATTTCCATTGATTTTCTTTACGTTCGTTTCTAAGGTGAAGCACTGCTCCAAATAAAAAATATTTGAGTTCTGCTCAACTGACAAACTTCTTTAATCATGTTTGGAAGCGCGTGATGTGCATTTGTTTTGATGCTGAAATGTACGTGGAGTCCACCAATATTGGGATAATCCTCAAACTACTTTTCCCAGTTATTTTCTAATGATTAACTGAGAATCACGCGAAGGAGGAAAAAAACACTTTCAATTTTTTCACATAAAAATCCCTCACGTTCCTCTTCAAAAAGGTTGCTTTCCAATGGAGGTGCTGACGATACGTGTTTCACAGCTCTGGGGCCTCCTCCGATTCCCTCCTTACACCCAAGCTCTTCAGGAGGAGCTTCTCCATGGCCACATACTGCTCATATTCCTTCAGCGCCTCAGCCTCCAGCACATCCAGCTGCTTCAAAGGAACTAGCACCTCCTGGAGGTCAAGCAAACACATGGTCAAACAGATTCTGCTCAGCCAAAAACGCAAGGTCAGAGCTTCCAGGAAAAACAGTGAGAGAACCAGGAGTGCAGGGGAGATCTTTAAAGCTTCACTTTGTGTTTTACTCACTTTGTTTACACTAAGAATTAACATCCATTTAATTCCTTGATACATTGAGAATAAACTCACATTTCACGTAATTTCAACGTAACTTTACGAGAATTCTGAGCATTGCTCTTGAAAAGAGGCGTGGTCAGTCATGAATTATTCAGATAGCAGAGAGATTTGCATAAAAGAGGCATGCATAAAACACTGCATCACTTGTCGTTTGTGGTATCTGGTGATCATTGTTAACAGTGGGAGTACAATCACACAGCTGCATATACTGTAGTATCAAAATAAGGCACATCCTCAGATATACACTAAGGGAAAAAAACTATTTGAACCCCAGCTGATTTTGTAAGTTTGCTCACTAACAAAGAGATGGTCAGTCTATAATTTCAATGGTAGGTTTATTGGAACAGTGAGAGACAACAATGACAAAAAAATCCAGAAAAATCTGTTTCAAAAATGTGCATTTCCATGAAGGAAATAAGTGTTTGATCCCCTATCCATCAGCAAGATCTCTAGCTCCCAGGTGGATCTTATACAGGTAACGATCTGACATTGGCAGCCCTCTCAGGAGGAATGCTGCCTATGACTCCAAAAACACCGTCCCCACCGTCAAATATGGAGGTCGAAGGGGACAGGACATTTGCATCGCATCAAAGGGAGGATGATGGTCCGTCAAGTGTTGGGTGAGAACCTCCTTCCCTCAGTCAGGGCATTGAAAATGGGTCGTGGTTGGGTATTCCAGCATGACAATGATCCAAAACACACGGCTAAGGCAACAAAAGATTGGCTCAAGAAGAAGCATATTAAGGTCATGGAGTGGCCTGGTCAGTCTCCAGACCTCAATCCCATAGAAAATCTGTGGAGGGAGCTGAAGGTTCGAGTCGCCAAACATCAGCCACGAAACATTAATGACTTGGAGAGGATCTGTAAAGAGGAGTGGGCCAAAATCCCCCCTGAGATGTGTGCAAACCTTGTGGCCAACTACAAGAAACGGCTGACCTCTGTGATTGCCAACAAAGGTTTTGCCACCAAGTACTGAAGTATGTTTTTCAAAGGGATCAAATACTTATTTCCTTCATGGAAACGTTACGTCTTGTAATTTATAACTCTTTTTTTCAAACGCATTTTTCTGGATTTTTTTGACATTGTTGTCTCTCACTGTTCAAATTTATGTTTCTTCAAACAAATCTGTTTTTTTATGTTTGTGGGCAAACTTACAAGATCAGCTGGGGTTCAAATAGTTTTTTTCCCCTCACTGTAATTTCATTGATGCTTGTTGTCATCCATACTAGAGAGAGAGACTGGGAATATGTGTTCGGCAATCTTTTCAAGCTCAATTGTATCAACCAAAGCGTGGGGGCGCAAACCAGATCATTTAGTCTTGAAGCATTCCTGGACCAGCACAGTTTAGCACAGTTCAGACAGTGAACAAATGGATAATGTGCATCTTTCTTACCATCTTCTTTCTTTTGAGCTCCGCATCCATCTCCTTCTTCTCCTTCTCGTGATTTTCCTGGCGCTTCTCAAAGTACATCAGTCGCTCCTGTTCCTTCTCCAGATATTTCTGCACATTCTGCCTCTGTGGGAATCGAGAGCACACTGTTACCCTCTTGGTCTGTTTGTTTCTTGTCTCAGACATGGCTCTTGATGATCATTGAACTATAAAATACATTATAAAAAACAATTTGTTTTCAACATGTTCAAGAGTAAAAGTACTGAAGGAAATGACATTGTGTTTTATTTAAATCAAAGCCTTTTTATTCCATATTTGGTCAAAGGTTAAAGGATTTTTCAAATGAGTCGTGCTTCCAAATCCCTGTTCTTTGGCAATTGGTGATTGCGGGCCAGTGTGTTGTGTTTGGAAAAATAGTATGCGAGATACAGTTTTCCTCTAATACAGTATTTACAGTATTAACCCTTAGAAGTTGGTGGTCTTTTTTGATGTTTTTTTTACATTTTGCTCTAATAAATTACCTTTAAAACAGTTTTGGTTACAATGCTTGATATCATTTGTTTAGTACAACACAAAAGTGTTAAGAGAAAATAAAATGTAAAGTTAAAAACATTGTGAACTGCATCAAGAACCTTGCAAAACCTTATACACTGAAGACTTTTTGTTCTATTGTGCCTTTTGTGCCAGAACTTTGAAAAATACAAGCCATATCACAGGTATTGTACTTATCCATTCTTTTCAACACTACATGGAACTGTTGGCATCGATTTGGGGTCTGTAAAACGAAACTGAAAGACGATTGAGCATTTTCTTACATTTTACTTTAAATTAAAGAGCCATTGCACAGATTAGGCATTTTACAGTGGTACCTTGAGATAAGAAATGAATCCGTTCCTGGGTGGCGTTCACATGTAAATACATGTAAAGCGTCTAATCGGCGCAATGGCTCTCAAAAACAACAGTATACGTTGAAAACAAAAGGAAAACCAGAGACAAACGAAGCAACGTTTCTTCAATCCTTAAATCTACACATTATTAAAGTAATAAATGATCATAAAACAGAATAAAACACATGAAAAATATTATGTACACAAATGTGAAACCTTACCTTGCGATTGCGGCAATGTGTGATAAAGAATTACGAACACCAACACAAAACCAAAATCCTAAAAGAAACGAGGTTTACGAAGTGGAATGTTCTGTTCAGTAGCACAAGTTAGAGGAAAAACCTTTAGCTTTCGTTTCCAAACAGCAGTTCCCACTTTATGAACGTAACTTCTTTATGACACCGTGAATCTAACCTTTACTACGACACATTATTGGTAATCTATACATAATATTTCGCTTGATATAAAACCGGTTTGAAGCGGTTTTGGTGTTATAATGATCAAAGTTTCAGCGCCTTTTACCATTGTCTGCCAAGGGGAGAGTGGAGAGCCAGGAGCAGGAAGTGCCACGCAACATCACAACTTTAACTAGCGGATAGCAGAGAAGAACTGTTTGGTGAGTTTACTGCAGACACGTGATGCCCAGAATTGACATTTTAAATGTCAACGATGTACTCATACGCACGTATTTCTCGGATTGTGTTTTTCGTGTCTCAAAGCAAAATATTTCCAGAGAGACTAATCATATCTTGGATTTTTCGTAACGTGAAGCATTCGTATCTCAAGGTACCACTGAACATGTAAAACTTGCTTCGACATAAGAAAAATTTGGGATATGTAAGCCACCCTGGAACTGATTAATGTCGTATCTCGAGGTATCTCTGTATCTATTGAGAACATGTCCCAAATGTTTCCCTCAAAAACCTAGAGCAGTGGTGTCAAACTCATTTTCACCGAGGGTCACATTAGCATAATGGCTGACCTCAAAGGGCCAGATATAACTTATAAATGTAAAACAATGTAATCGAATGGAATGTAAAATAAATGTATCTACTCCTTTATGTTAAATAACTCATTATTTATAACTTATTCAAGTGACAATTCAGTTACATAGAAACAATTGTATGCTTGTTGTTCTAATATAAATCCTTTTGATTTTTGTCAGCTTATGAAATCCCACATAACTCCATTAATGAAGGATCAAACTGTCCAAGTGAATAAAGAAAAATAGCATTTTTGTAATTTGTTTAGTGAAAAAAACCCTCACAGACTGAAAACGATCAATCATCATCTTTTATCATCAGGCTCAAGAAACAGATCACAGATAAACTATTAGCTCCGCCCATTTCACATCTTGAAATGTATTTTAGCGTGAGAAACCGGAGGTGTGACGTGAGAGATCACTCAAATGCGTGAGTCTTACGTTCATTGTGTGAGAAACGGCAGCTCTCCAGTTTCACTCGCGAGTATGGATGCGGAAACTGTGACTACCGCATAAGGCATTGTGGGAAATGTGTTTTTTTTGCGTTTTAATTTTTTCTTTTAGATACTCAAAATTTTTAAGCTCTCTTTTAACATGTAATCTAATGTGGCCCGCGGGCCTTGAGTTTGACCCATGTGACCTAGAGGAAGATGAGAGTCACAAGAATCAAAGTACAGATGAACTGAAGCTGCGATCAAAGCCAAGGTGGAGTCGACCTCTTTTCAATTATTTATAAATTCTAAAAAAAAAAAAAAAAGTAAAAATGTCAATCTGACTAATATTTTTATTAAAAGAGGGCTCACCTCACTGCTGGTGGCCTTTCGTAAGGTCCATGGTATCTGTAAGATGTGCAAGGTGCCGAGATGATCAGACACTGCCAAAAGATGCTGCTTGGCTGCAGGAGAACAACAATACGCAAGAGGAGAAAGAGAGCTTCTGTTCATTTAGCATTCTCAGAGGAATCCACCGTGAGTGAGTGAGTGAGTGAGTGTGCTCTTACATGAGAGAAGGCTGGTCCTGATGCAGGTGACGGCCGCTGTGCAGATGCTCTGGCTCTGCGTGGCCTCGTGGGTGTTCTGCAGCAGGTCGTAGATGTCAATGTTTCCATCCTCCTTCCCGATGAAGAATACTGCCGGCCGCGACTGAGACCAATGACCCGCTGTGCACATTGCCTTGGAGTACGGAGACCTGATGAGAGGTCCAATCTGAAAACACATGAAAAGCTCAGACCACTGCCACTCTGAACAGGAGCTAGCTAGCGCGGAGCTCACTGTCAGGCCTTCCTTCCAGATGGAGAAGCTGAAGCTGCTGACGACCAGGAGGATATCTCTGAAGAATGGAGATCTGCTGATGGTCCGGACCTGAGAGTCCTGCAGGAGAAGCTGGTGCAGAGGCTTCGAACCTGAAACACAGAAGAGAAAACCTCAAATCTTGCATTTAAGTGTAGCACTTCAGGACCTGAGACTGCTCTATAAAATATAACGGTTTATGATCTTGGGTCTTACTCAGCAGCCGGCCTGAATCGCCATCCTTCTCCACCTTCCAGTCCACATAAACCAGCTCTCCATCCTGTGAGACACTCAGACACATGAATTGAACAGAGATTAAACAGAAAAATGTAATCATTCATCGTCTGACCTCTGTGCCAACGTAGAGCTTGGTGCTGATGTTCTCCAGAACTTTGGGCTGTTTGGCTGAAGGCACTCGGAGCTGAGAGAAACCACAGCCTTCCTTTCGCTCACCCTCCTGAGCAGCTTTACCACCTCCACGGGACAGAGAAAGAGGGACAGAGCACAGCTTTTTTTTTTGGCTCTGTCCATCACCTCACATTAGGAGATGAACACAATGACGATAAATTCAGCATTAACTGGAACGGAGAGGTGGTTGTACTTGAAGAGATCATTAGTGACCAACAAGCTAGAGGCGTTCCAGACCAGATTCAGAGTCAGCAGCTTAAACCTGTCCAGAGAGCCACTCGCACGTTCACCAATAACTTCTGAAGAAACAAATCTTTGCTCCTGGAGTCATTTTCAAGGAATTGTTTAGTTATTTCTTTTCCGTTAAACTATCAAACGGTTCGTCTGTTGGTTGAGACCATAGACTGTAAAGAAATATGGACGACGTGACACCTCCTACTGCCGTTGATCTAATTAAGCCACCGCGGAGCTCCCCTGGACGCTCCCATTGACCGGTGCGCATGCTAGTTCCTGAACCGGCATGTTTTCAGAGACAACGACTTCAATTTGATCGTTGGCAGCGGTACATTCTCACGATATGATGACAGCGGTCAGTCAGGTCTACTGTGTAGCTGTCAATCACATGCCCCTGTGTGAACCACACAAAAAAAAATGTAAACAAAAAAATACTGAACTTTGTTCACTGTATTGATAACTTTCGAAAATCATTAAAATATAACTTCTGAGGAAATCATTTTTAAAGTTCCATAGACTTATATTGGGCGGGAAATCCTTCTTCAGGCAGCCACAGGGGGGCGATCGCCGTTTTATTAAGATTTGAAACTGTGTTCTCAACGTATCTAAACATACCCCAAGTCCGTTAAGAATGTAGTTTGTTTACAGGAAAAAATCGTATAAATCAGTCACATTGTAACTCGCTTCAGGGAAGATCTGGTGTTTACAGAAGCTTCATTTGACCAAGACCCGCCCACAAAACCATTTGACCAACATGTCAAAGAACCTTGTCAATTAGCATCTTGTTTTGGTACTGTCTCGGACTAAAGGTTAGCAACTTTTAGTTGATTAGCATCATATTTCGGTGTATGTGATGTTACCAACATGCAACGAGTGAATCATGGAAAACATCACAGAAGACGACGTCTAGGTTACTTATGTAACCCCACGTATCCCTTTGCCATTCCCTGGAAGCCAATGATCTGAAGTGCCGAGAGGTAAGTGGGTTTGGCTCCTCGGAAAATCCTAGAATGAGCATAGGTTCACACCCGGTTTTACACCCAGCTGATTGCTAATCACCTACGCCCACAATTCAATTTGCCCCTGGAAAATCGTTCCCAATCAGTCGGATTCCTAACCGACAGACGTCTCCGGAACCGACTGAAAGAGAACCGAACGTTCGTAAACTTTTATCTGCCGCATGGAATGAAAAATAAACATGACTCACTTTTCACAGGAATCTAGATAAAAGAAACCAATCAGATCACGACATGATAGTTTCAAGACGGGTGTGATTGCAGCATGGAGTAAAAGGGGCATTACATGAAACAAGATGACACTGTAAAAAAAGTTTCAGAAGTGACTAGAATCACAAACACTCAAAGAAGCAAAATCTCCCAGTATACGTATTGTGACCAATTTCGTATTGCGATACATTGTGCCACAATATATTGTTACACCCCTAACGGGCATCACACCTCAGACTCTTGAAAAGATTGTATCTTATCGAGTTCTTGAGCTTAAAAGAACACATGGACAGCTCATGGCAGAACAGAGACAGCTTTGATAAAGATAATAAATGATATTTGATTCAAGAAAATGATTGTTTTACTAGATCCGAGCGCTTGATCATCCTTCTGGAACAGTGATTAAATATTTCAGGTCATAAAGGAGAGGCTGACTAAAGATGACCACAGTTCAGCAGGGTCACGTGGAGTCCCTCAAGGCTCAATCCTTGTACCTCTCCTGTTCAACCTGTACATGATTCCTTCTGGGTCAAATCATGAGAAGACACCAAATATCTTACCACAGTTATGCTAATAAGATCTATTTAACTATTTCCCCAAACAACTACAACACCATAAAGCCTCTCTCTGCGAGTGCCCGGTGAGATTAAGAGCTTGAGTTTGAGCTTCGATTAGAAAGCTTCAGCTAGTTTCCGTTACTATGCTGAATGCAGATAGAATCCATATTTAACGCCTTGTTTCCTAAAAAGAACTTTATATTTTAAATGCTTTAATGCGGTTTTAATTTCTTTGCATGGTCTATTTTCATTTTAACAGTCTCTTCTGGGGAGCACCTAGAACAATGAAATGCAGCGTGTCCTCGAGTCGAAGCTGGTGGAGTGTGAGACACGATCTGACAGACTGTTAGTGGTGTGATGGAGAGTGTTATTTCAGAGCTCGTTCTGCTTGTTTAACATCATGCTGACTGCATTACAGCAGACAGGGGAAGCAAACCAGTGCAAAGACTGCTGGCATGAACAGTGGACAGTAAAACTGAAACACCTGCTTTTAGATAACAATAACACCAGTATTGCACAGCGCTAGCTTCTGGAACCTATAGAGCCTCGGTGAGTGATCCGCATCAAGATCCGTGGAGGAGGGATCCAGAGAGGCCCAGCTTCGCTACGGCTCTGATCTATGAGCATTTGAACACTGTTTGACACGTATTTTTCACTTTGTTTTCCAATAATACAGCTCACGTAAACACCGACAAAAATGACTACAGTGAGAAAGAAAACATTCCAGGACCCAGGGTTTCGAACATTTCATGCTGTTTAAAAAATGTGAACAGGTGGAAGAATAAAAATTACTAAATGACTAAATTCTGGTCGTTTAAACATAAACGTGTCACACAACACGAGGCAATACTGTGAATCGTTAATGTTATAAGTTTACATTTTTCTTTCAAAACTACCTCTTTGTTATTTACAAAAACCTATTCAGATTGTTATATGCACATATGAAATATAACTCAAAACTATAGATTTCCTATATAGACTTTTACAAATGTTGTTTTTTAATGAGCTCGTCACAAGAGTGTTAACATTGTGAAACGTTACTGTTATACGCCTAACTATAGTGCATTTTTTGTGATATATCTTTGTAAAATAAAAACTAGCATAAAATGATAGTTTCCATAATTTTAAAACCTTGTTAAAAGTAAAAAAAATACTTCATTTGTGATTGCGATGGCAAAACTCTTTGTAAAACATCCACTGCTAGCACAGTGCACACTCAAGCACACTCTATTTTAAGAGTGTCAGAAAATTACAATTATTTTAAGATATTTTAATTAATTTTAAGACGTTTGCCCTTTTCAAAACTTCTGCCTCAAATGTGTGGTTTCTAACTAAATCTGTGCAAAAAGCCACCTGTAGAGTAGTCAAGAGTGTTCTCTCTCATGCTGAGCCTCAGAGGACTGTATTCTCCACTGGAGCCCATCTTAGGCAAAGAAACCTGTGGAAAACAAGAAAAGGTTTAGCTCCAATTGTCATGTTTTATTATTATTTCTTCCTCTTGATGACCTCCATGGAGGGAAAAAAACGATATAAACATGTTTTATTTTAGGAAGACAAACAGCCAATTCTGTATATGTTACATATATTGAAAACCTACATTAAAATATAGATAAACATATATGTTTTAATATAAGTAGCAATGTATATAAAGCGCTCCATCTGCTCTCAGTTATTTGCCATACTTAAAATCCATAACATAACTACTTGTGATCCCAGTGTCACATGTTCATGCATACATACATTGTTTGGCATTTATTTGTTTTCTTGTATGAACATATATCTTTCTGTGAATATAAAGAAGCAATGCAGGCATATATACTGCATACAGATTTCATATATGAGCATATATCCTCACATAGGTTCTTTCCATGTGGGTACTGCTCAGAAAATACAGTGTCTCTGCTTGTGTTTTGATCATAGCATCAGTGATGAACAGCATGCAGAAATTTAGGTCCAGTTTTAACAAAATAGCATTTCACAGCAAAAACAAGCAAAAGAATTCATACAGCAAATAGAATTTCACAGTGCAACGTAAATGCTAGTAACCACTAGAGGGCACTGTGTCTGTAAACAATCTATATCTCAGGGGAAATTTAATGAAAGAGAGAACATTTTGAGGTTCGTCAGATTGTTTGTTTGCTGTCATTCTTCTCATGTGTGGCAGTGCAGCGAGAGATCCCGCTCCCCCTCAAGAGACACTGGAACCCACCTGTGGGACCTCAGCAAACAAACCAGCCCTTGGCCCTCGTGATGTGTTTCAGTCGCAGACAAAGCAGCTGATATTTTCACATATTTGAAAGCTTGGACAGACCACAGGTAAACTTCTAAATGCGCATGACCCATTAGGCTCGATGTTTTCTTTTTGATAATATGTATCGTAATTTATCTTTAAATGAATAAAATTAGTCATAAAGCCTAGGCATTGTTAGGGGCACTAAGCATCTCTGAAACAAAGATTTAGGATCCTTACATGTATTTACGATATAAATCTGAGCAATACCTGTTTGTATTGTTTACACATACTTTACATAAAAACAGAGGAAGAGAACGAAAAAAAACTGCCACTCAGATGCCATCTGGAAGAAAAATAAATGAACACCATTCCAAAAGGGTTCATCACCGTTTCTGGAGGAGCACATTACAGGAGGAATCAGTCAGATGAACTGCAGCTTCAGCCATTTCATTCAGTCACACGCGAGAATTGAATGAAAACCACGGGCATCAACAGGAGCTCACGCATGAGTGGTGCCAACGCAAAAGAGTTTTGGTTTGCCATATGAGATCCGTTTTTCTCAAGGATAACAACCAATGAAAGCTGCTCTTTTGTTGAGATGAGTAGTAAGTAAAAGAGCTGCTTGGTGGCGCTCATCCTACATTTTCATAGCGTACAGGAAACAGGAAATAAATTGCACCCCACGCCGTCTTCTTTTTTCGTGTTTCCCCATGTGGCCCAGAGTGTGTCTGATGTACTGCAAACGCCATCTTTAGGCATGAAGCGTCATTGCATCAATATTTCCTCAATCCAGAGGAAGAGCGCTCTGCTGAGAAGCCATCAGGAGATTCGTCCAAATCTCCATTAGGAGTCAGGAGCACTTGGGCATTTTGGCTCATTTCTGTCAAGTTGCAAACATTTTTAGCTTTTTAACGTTTTGAGGAGTTTTATAGATTTGCAGTAGGCCAAACAATAGAAATCAAGCACCTAAGAGCACTTTTGTGTTTCCATACTCCATCAATGCTTTTGACGTTTTTTGAAAGTGTAATCTCTGCTGTCATCTATCCAGAGGCTTTGATTCTGTACAATATTTGTGTGAATCAGTGTGTGTCTTACTCGGATGAAGGGCTTCCAGGTCAGGTTAAGATGTTTAAAGGTGTTGGGGACACCGTGAGGGTTCTCGAGAGGCTTGTCCACAGATTTCTGTCTCACATCAGTCATGGAACGAGACACAACTCTAGGCAGACGAAGATCCCAGAATAACACACAACTAGAACACAGACAAACAAACAAGAGGAGTATTCATGCTTTGATTGCTTTCTGATAAGGAGAAAGGGTCTGGATCTGGAATTGTGTGGGAAAGCACCAGTCAGGAGCACAGGAGACCAGCTGAACAGACATTCCACTGGAGTTTTCCACTGGAAGCCCTAGCCTGGAGACCTGAGGGAAAAGTGAGTCTTTGGTGACACATCTGTGTTCCTCAATGGCTGTAAAAAAGGTTACAGCTGTTTTTAGATTTGCTGGATTTGTTTGTGATCATGTGCTATGTTAGATGCAGTAAGCTGGTTGAAATGTTGTTTGTCAGGAAAAACACTCATGAGATGGACACTGAATATCTGTGAAATTGACAGGTATTGACCAAACCTCACAGAAAAGGTTCTCTCCCATTTGGCTTTCCATGTTCTTGTGTAGTTGGCCTTCATGGAGTCAAAACAACTCCACAGTGTGAACAAGATAATGAGTAGCTCTACAATCCTCCCCAAGGACACTAAGCCTCTGAATGCTTCGAACCTCTGGTGTAAATGATCAGGTGGGACTAGCGCCAGGAGAAAGGCTGCAGGAAAGATGTCTGTTGTTTACATATGGGATTATCCACCCCTGTAGCACCACCCCTTACCTGTAACTGTTAGTCTTAAGTAATGCCCTCTAGTGGACAATGCAGGAGGGTTTTTTCCACACACTTTCCTCTGTGACAATGACCTGTGTCCTCATTGGCTGTGTTTGTGGTCAGAGGGGCCAAATTGCACTGCATGTAACAGTGTGTGTGACAAAAGTTTGATTGATTTTGCGTTTTGCGTTTCGACACTGACCGGGGTGGACCCCAAGGCGCTTTGGTGACCTTATGTGGAGTAGTTTCGATAGTATGCTCTCTCCAGCAGGATTTTGGCACTGGTGTTGGCTGTTACTTTTCACTAGTTGAAAACACAATTTGTACTAGTGACCAGATACGAGGCTTTAGTCCTAAACTGCTAAGCTTTATTGCATGGAACTAATGGTCTGATGTCTCACCGTTTCTATAGTCATACGTTACCTCGAATGTTTCAGGGAGCCACTGAAGATCCGTGATGGGAGCTTTGTGTCCGTGCTCGATCCCAGAAACAGCACAGTATCGCACCACTGGAATCATACTGGTTTTGATCTGGAATAGTTAGACAAACAGAATGTTTTAGACATATAAGCAGCAGGGTACAACTCACAACAAATGTTTTCCATGCTGTGATTTCACTGGCTCTTACTGAAAGAACATAAGGCTAGAAGCTTAGAGAGCTTTACGCACTGGTTCACTGGAGGTATTTTTTCCTCCTCTGCGTGTGTCCTGTAGTCTCTCTGCATGCGCAGTGATATCCCATAACACCACCTGTCCAGAAAAAAGACTCCTGTCACACACCTGAAGCATGTGAACATTTCTACAAACTGAAGACTGGTAATGTTTCAGGAATCCAGTTCCCAGGTCTCAACTCAATCTTTTATTTTGTAGAAGTATACCTTCTGGTGGAAGGCCTAACTGAGAGGCAGCAGTGTTACCCACTGTATTGAAGATTCACCCTACTTTAAAGAATTTAGCATTTTATTCATAATATTAATATTTTTACTATTTTATTAAGGCTTGAGCACTGAAGGTATGTAGAACACTACTGCGATTGCTCAGAGCATTATTTAAGAGCCTAAGTGCTTGAAAAGTCACAGAATGCATCAACATTTTGGTCTGATTGTGGTTCAAAAAGTGTACGTGCCAAAAAGGGTTATTGCATTTATGTTGCATTCTCAATTTGTTCAATGCAAACGAAATTTGGGGCACATGCATGGGGTACCAAGACTTATGTAAAAGTAATATGGATCGCGTTTTAAAAATTGACAGGAAGTCATAAATCCAAAAAAAGGCCACTTTTGTTTAAGTAACGTCTAGGTTACTTGCGTAACCCCACGTTCCCTGAATAGGGAACGGAGACGTTAGTTGGGATTAGACCGACTGAATGGGAGCGAATCACCGTGAGAGCGACTGACGAACATATTAACGGGCAAATTAATTTGCAGGCGAAGGTGATTGATTAGCAATCAGCCGGTATAAAGCCGGGCGTGCCTAAGCCTCAGTATGGAATTTTCCGAGGAGCTGGACCCACTTACCTCCCAGCTTACCTCAGATCCATGACTTCCAGGGCATGGCGAAGGGTAACGTCTCCGTTCCCTATTCAGGGAACGTGGGGTTACGCAAGTAACCTAGACGTTCCCTTTCAGTCGGTCCCGGAGACGTTAGTCGGGATTAGACCGACTGAATGGGAGCCTCTGTAAAGGGCCATGCCCGAAGTCCTTCCAGACAGGCCGGCACTAAACACAAAAGAGGGGTTAGTAACAAGGCCGTGTACCTGAATGGGGAACTCCTTCTGCCCCTGCCCGGAATACTCATTGACAAAGAAGTCGTCCAACACTGAGAGCTTCTGCTGTACTTGGTTGATGCTGACGACCAGAAGGAGGCACCCCTCGACCCGCAGGGAGGAGTGGCGGAGATCGCGTCGAGGCCCGAAGGGCTACCAGCCGGTCATCGTTCTGCAAGAGAGAGGAGGCAGAGACGGAAGTCATCGTTACGCGCCAAAGCAAGGGGAGTAACGGAACGGGTTCATACTAGCCACCTGAAGGGGGAGCCGTATAAGAACATAGAAAGGGAGCGCCAGAGAGGGACTCCCAGATCTGTACCCTAGTTCTGCGGGGACCAGGCAGGAGCAAAGCCACCACACGGAACCTGGCAGCGCTGACTGCTCCGCTCAGTCAGATGCCGAAGGGAGGAGGATGGGAGAGCCACCCGAAGGGGGAGCTCTTAGAAGGTGTACTTCTCCTGATGACGAGGAGAGTACTGCAAGCTTACACCTGCTCCGTCCCCTAAGGGTGACTGCCACCTCTCAGGACCGCAGAGGGAACAGAGCCTACATCAAGGTTGTAGAACCTGATGAATGTATTAGGTGTAGACCAGCCCGCAGCTCTACATATGTCGGAGAGTGAGGCCCCTCTAGCCAACGCCCACGAGGCAGCCATGCCGCGAGTGGAGTGGGCCCTCAGATGGAGAGGGCAGGGAACCTCACACACCTCATAAGCAAGGCGAATGGCCTCCACTAGCCAGTGGGCAAGCCGCTGCTTGGAGACCGCGGAACCCTTACGCTGGCCTCCGAAACATATGAAGAGCTGCTGGGAGCTGCAAAGCTCTGTCCAAGTAGATCCGAAGAGCTCGCACAGGACATAACGAACCCTGGGCTGGTTCTGCCTCCTCCCGGGCAGAGCTTGCAGGGTCACCACCTGGTCCCGGAAGGGGACGGATGGGACCTTGGGGATGAATCCGGGCCTGGGTCTGATGGTAACCAGAGAATCGCCAGGGCCTAATTCCAGGCAGGATTCGTCGGCGGACAGTGCCTGGAGATCTCCCACCCTCTTAATTGAGGCCAGAGCGAGCAGGAGTGCGGTCTTCAGTGAGAGGACGCGCAGCTCCGCAGAGTGCAATGGATCAAAAGGAGACTTCCGCAGCCCAGACAGGGCGACGGAGAGGTCCCAAGAGGGAACAGAGGGTGGTCTAGGCGGCCTGAGACGCCTAGCTCCCTTGAGAAATCTCACCGTCAGTTCGTGGCTACCCACTGATTTCCCTTCGACCCGAAGGTGAAAGGCAGAAATAGCGGCGGCATAGACCTTGAGGGACGAAGGGGACAGCCCCCGATCTAACCTCTCCTGGAGAAAGGTCAACACGACTCTGATGGGGCACGACCCGGGGTCTTCCTGGCGGGAAGGGCACCACTCGACGAACCGACCCCATTTACCAGCGTAGCATGCTCGAGTAGAGGGTGCTAGCGCGTGGTCCAAAGTTCTCACCACGGAGGGTGGTAGAGGCTCGGGGTCCACCGCCGACAGATATGCCATACGTGTAGGGCCCAGAGGTCTGGCCGCGGGTGCCTGTATCCCCCCCCTGAGTAAGGAGGTCTGGACTCAGAGGGATCGGCCAGGGGGGGGGGGGCTGTCACGAGCACGATGAGGTCTGGAAACCACGCTCTGTTCGGCCAAAAGGGGGCGATCAGAAGCAGTTCGTGCTCGTCCTCCCTGACCTTGCACAGTAACTGTGCTAGAAGGCTCACTGGGGGAAACGCATATAAGCGCTTGTTCCTGGGCCAGCAGTGTGCCAGCGCATCTGTCCCGAGAGGAGCCAGGGACAGGGAGTAGAAAAGCCGGCAATGGGTTTTCTGGCGGGAGGCAAACAGGTCTATGTGGGCCTCGCCGAAGGTGTCCCATATCTGCTGAACAGCCCGAGGATGGAGTCGCCATTCTCCTGCCGTGGGGTGGAACCTGGACAGCGAATCCGCGATCCGGTTGCACTCTCCGGGGATATAACAGGCTTTGAGCGACAAAAGTCTGCTCTGACTCCAGAGGAGCAGTCGTTGGGCGAGGTAGTGCAGAGCACGGGAGCGCACACCGCCCTGGCGGTTGATGTACGCTACTACCGCAGTGCTGTCGGTCCTGACCAGCACGTGCCACCCCCGAAGGAGCGGGCAGAAGCGCCGTAGCGCTAGAATGACTGCAACTAGCTCGAGACGGTTTATGTGCCAGCGAGAGCGTCTTCCGGTCCAGGCACCGGATTCTCGGTGGGAACCGCACACAGCGCCCCAGACCTCAGAGGCACCCCAGACCTCAGAAAGCACTCCTTCTTCCAGACCTTCAGGTAAGGGAGCGCGTCTGCCGTAGGCAGACGTAGGGCTCCCCGACGCCATGCCCAACTCGGAACTCGTGAGAGAAGCCATAGCTGCAGTGGTCGCATACGCAGGAGCCCGAGTCGGATGACTGGGGCTGCGGCTGCCATATGCCCCAGGAGCCTCTGAAATAACTTCAGTCTGACCACTGGTCGAGAGGACACCGCGAAAAGGGCGGTCAGCAAGGCCCTGGCGTGTTCTACCATGCTCTCGGAGTTCAGCTCCATCCCGAGAAAAGAGATGGTCCTCACCGGAGTGAGGCGGCTCTTTTCCTAGTTGACCTTCAGACCCAAACGGTTTAAGTGCGAAAGCACCTTGCCCTGGTGTCGGATCAACTGGTCTCTGGACGAGGCTATGAGAAGCCAGTCGTCGAGGTAATCCAGGATCCGAATGCCTGCCCGGCGGAGCGGGGCTAGCGCGGCCCTGACAACCTTCGTGAAGGTGCGAGGGGATAGGGCAAGACCGGAGGGTAGGACCTTGTACTGGTAAGCATGGCCCTCGAAACAGAACCTTAGAAAGGGTCTGTGTCTCGGTACCACTTCTACCTGAAAGTACGCGTCCTTCAGGTCGATTGTTGCGAACCAATCTCCAGGACGGATGCACGGTAGAATGCAGCGGATCGTCAGCATCTGGAACCGGTACTTGGCCAGGTGCCGGTTTAGACGCCTCAGATCCAAGATTGGTCGCAGCCCGCCTGATTTCTTGGGACCAGGAAGTATGGGCTGTAAAACCCTCGTTCCATATCGGCTGGGGGTACCGGCTCGATTGCACCTTTTGTTAAAAGGGCATCGATCTCCTCTCGCAGGAGTGAGGCGCCTGTTCGTGGAACAGGAGCGTGAAACACACCTCGAAACCTGGGGGCGGACACGAACTGAATCGTGTAGCCCTGCCGGATTGTCCGGACCACCCACCGTGAGACCCCGGGAAGCTTCCGCCAGGCTCCCAGGTAAGCTGACAGGGGTCGGGGGCGGGACGTGCCGATGGTCCCCATGGCGGGGCCGCCCGGAGGCGGACTTGTGGGCGGAATCACCAGGGGAGGACCCTGGGAGATGGTCAGATGAGGGCAGGGGTGGTGTGCCCCCGCGCTCTCTGCCATGGCCAGCGGGGCTCGGGCCCATGTCGGGATCTTCGCCGGAGACCGAGGAAGAGGAACCCCAGACCGTCGGGCATGCGAGACCGCTATTCTCGGGTAGGAAGTGAGTTCTATCTTTGACACAATAGGTGCCGCCGTCCCGGAGGACGGCAGCGAGGAGTGTGTGGTGGACTCCCCCCCTGGGGGAGCTGGGTCGATGACCAGACCCAAAGATGAGCTCGTTTCTCCCGAGTCGCCAACCTCAGGGGCGCTTCTTCGTGGAAGCCCTCGTCTGCCGTCGAGAACCCTCTGAAGTTGACTGCCGCTTCCGACGCGGGACCATGAGCTCACCCAGACCCTCAGCCTGTTTCCTGATCGTGGAGACATTTGACGCAAAATCATCCATGGCAATGCCAAAGAGGCCATCTTGGGAGACAGGTGCATCCAGAAACCGGTTTCGGTCTTCGGGAAGCATAGAAGCCTGCTCCAACCAGAGATGGCGCTCCTGTACCACAAGTGTGGCCATCGTGCAACAGATGTTCAGCGCTGCTGATTTTGTAGCACGAAGCGAAAAATCAGTGGCTGAACGTAAGTCCATTATGGACTGTTGGTCGCCACCACCCTGGTGCATGTCACGGAGGACCTTGGCCTAAAAGACCTGTAAGGTCGCCATGGCATGCAGCGATGCAGCAGCTTGACCCGCAGCCGAATAAGCTTTCGCCATCAGGGCAGACGAAACTTTTCCGGCTTTGGAGGGCACGCTCGGACGAGATCGCCAAGCCGCAGCACTGCCGGGGCACAAGTGCACCGCGACAGCCTGCTCCACCTGGGGAATCGAGGAGTATCCCCTAGCTGCTGCACCATCCAGAGCGGTGAAGGGGGAGGAGCTAGAAGCCCTGGCAGACAGGGGAGCCCGCCAGAATTTTGGAAGCTCCTCGTGCACCTCCGGGAAGAAAGGGACCGCAGGAGCGCGGGGGACGGTGCCCCGGCACTTACCTAGGAACCAGTCATCCAGCCGCGACGGCGCTGAGCTAGAGGGCGCAGGCACCTCAAGCCCAATTGCGACCGCGGCTCTGGAGAGCACCGCGTGAGCATCGAGCTCAGGTGCAGGCGTTTTGGTGGCGTGCTATTCTGGGCTAGCAGAGGTCTACACCAAGTATGCCGAGAGGTAAGCAACCTACTGATCTTTCAAGCGAGAAAAAAGAGCGTCAAAGTTCAGGAGAGAGAGTCTCACTCAGTCAGCTCCGAAGGAAAATTGCATACTGGAGGCTAGGCACGCCCGGCTTTATACCCGGCTGATTGCTAATCAATCACCTACGCCTGCAAATTAATTTGCCCGTTAATATGTTCGTCAGTCGCTCTCACGGTGATTCACTCCCATTCAGTCGGTCTAATCCCGACTAACGTCTCCGGGACCGACTGAAAGGGAACACTTTAACATGCTCCACCAAGAGATTTTATCTGTTTTTCCATCAGTATTATCTTAAACCTTGAAGAGATTTTGATTTCTTTGAACTAAGTACACACGGCGGCTGTCAAAAGTCCATGCAATGATCCGGTTCAAATTTCACATGCGTGTTAGGAGTTAAGAGTCTGCACGAATCCATATAGAAACCTACAGTGTCAGTTATAGCGTCACATAGAGGCAAAATGGAATATCACATTTTCTGTTGTTTAATACTGCTATTTCAGACTGTGTTCTAAGGAACTGTTTGAAAGTTTGAACATTTATGTTGGCGACCAAAACCTACAAAAAAAGAGAGCAAGTTTCCAAAAGTTTCACTCGAAAGGAAGTCAGTTATTTTGAACTTTCTTGTAAAATTTAGAACACTGCAGGCCTCAAACTTTAACAAACTCCACCTAGAGATTTTAATTGATCACCTTCAAGCTTTTGCAGTCTCATCTAAAGGCCTTGGCAATGTTAAATTGGGAAGATTTTTTTAATGGCTCTTGGCGGTCAGCTGAATTGCAAAGTTTCTTAAAGAGGCGGGAAGTTGTTATATCTCGGCCGTACAATGTCTGATCAAGATGATTTACCAAGTGTGTTAAGCTCCTAGAGCTTGTTTCTGTTCACCTCAAAACTCCACCAGTTTTATCTTAAAGTATGTTGAATGGTAAATTACGAAGCAGCAGGTGCCCAAAGAGACACGGACACACTTGCACTGCTCAAGGCCGTGGAGGGCACTTTTATTTAATACGGGGCACACCTAATAATAAATTAAAGGTCATTCAGTGCTCTGTCTGGAATGGTGGTGAGTCTGACAAACGAAGATGCTGGGTTACTCTAGGGTGTCTTCACCCCACTCAATCCAGTGGCGCATGGGTTTCTGGACCAGAGGTGTGGGATCTCTTCTGTGCTGTTGCATCCTCCATGCTCCTGGCTAATTGGATGCAGCCAAGCCCCAGTGAGTCAACGGGCTAGACTTGGTCGGTGGGCACCTCATGGGCCCCTTTGGCTCCTGGTGGCTGCCTTCTGGCTAAGGGAAATGGCCCGCCTTCTTCTGCATGCTTACTGGTGTGCCTCTCCACTGTGATGATAACGTGCAAGTACACGCAGGATGAATGAGTTGCACCTGGCAACGCTGATAAGCCCTGCTACCTCGTCATAGTATATGTACATGGAACTGGTCACCAAGAGGCGATGTAGCCGGAGGTGCTTGAGTCCTTGATCGCTGCTTGCAGCTATAATTGTGTTTGTCACGCTTGTATTCCCAAATACGTGGCTGCATAACTCTTGAATCTTTGTGTGAATAACAATAAAAGAATGCACTCTGAATTATAGAAACAAAAATGAGGGCAGGATGAAAGCATGAAGAGTGTGACCCTTGACCTGTCCGTTCACACAGCCAGCAGCCAGAATGTTAGGATCTGACGGGCAGAACTGGAAGCACAAAATATCATCTGGACACTCGAGCTGAAGCTGCAGAAAAAACAAGAAGATCCAAATATTAGGACCACCCACTTCTGTTTTTGGGGTCTGCATCTAGTATCTGTGGTGACCTGAGGGTGAATGGGGTCGCTAAAGCTCCAGAAGAGGATGCAGGAAGGGTTGAGGAGGAGCCTGGTGGAGCTCTCGATACGTTCTTCTAGAGATGCACGCTCCATCATGGAGACCGCCATCACTCCTGACCCAAAAACACATGTGGCTACAGTGAGGCTTTGGTCATTTTCATGAACAAGCCCAAATCCTATGAAGGACTTCAAAGAATGCAAGAGCACAATAACAGCTGGCAGCCATGTGTGTTCCAGACAG
>SRMA01027127.1:58529-116512 GCA_007224835.1 Danionella cerebrum | reverse complement strand
ACTGACCACCCTGTCTGACCCTCTTTTCACCTCTAAAACATTCCTCACAAACTCCTCCTTCAGGATCACTCCTACCCCATTTCTCTTCCTATCCACACCATAATAAAACAGTTTGTATCCCCCTCCAATACTACGCGCTTTGCTACCCTTCCACCTGGTCTCCTGCACACACAGAATATCTACCTTCCTTCTCTCCATCATGTCCGCCAGCTCCCTACCCTTCCTTGTCATTGTACCAACGTTAAGAGTCCCTATTCTCAGATCTATACTCCTGCCTTTCCTCTTCTCTTTCTGTCGATGAATCCTTCTCCCTCCTCTCCTTCTTAGACAAACAGTAGTCCAATTTCCACCGGCACCCTGTAAGTCAACAGCACCGGAGGCGGTCGTTGTTAACCCGGGCCTCGACCGATTCGGTATGGAAATCGATTTGGTGACTCGCATATTTGGTTTTTGGCATTTTTTTACGCCGGATGCCCTTCCTGACGCAACCCTCTCTATTTATCCGGGCTTAGGACCGGCACAGAAGTCACTGGCTTGCAACCCCTGTGGCTAGATTATTTTTAACGGAAAAGTAATTGAAATAATTTCCCTAGAAGAATGTGAATGATGATAGCCTCTGAATGGCAATTACAATTGAATAATCACCTAGCCCCACCTATCTCTAGAAAAGAGACATGGGGTTGGCTCATTTTACTCATTTGACATGGGGAACATTATATTACGCCATCGACCACTCTATAGCAACCAGTGTCTGTTTACCATGGCAACCGATTTGGCATATTGCTCGCCAGTGTTCTGTGGCTCTGAGTTCCCAATCTCATGCTGACTGACAGAGACACCTTACCAGCTTCAGAAGATCCTTCATCTGTGCCGGGAGGATCTTTCACCTTGCTTTTATCTGCAAGAAGATTTGAGAAATATCAGTACAGAACGGAATTCATTTAGAAATCTCAAATTGACTTGTGAAAGGGGATGTGCTGTTATCTCTAACCCCCATTTAAGATATTTTTAATTTGTCATATTCATTTGTCATAGATATCGCCTTTCAGATGAATCAGATGAATTGTAAAGTCCTTCTCTGCCATGAAAATTAACTTAATTCTGAAAAAACTGTGTTTCGTGGCTGTCATTAAAGGAGCTGCTGGGATCATTTCAGTTAACTCCGATGAGCGCAAGGCTGGATTTCAGGCTGATTGGGTTCGAATGGCGGATTTGATGTGTTAAAAGGTGGGTAATGCTGTAAGGGGTGACCTGCAAAGAAACATGTGCAGCCATCATTACGTTGCATAATTTTGCTTCACATTGTGGTTACTAAGATCGACAATTTATAGGATCATAAAGAGCTTCAAGGAAAAAGGTTCAATTCTCATTAAAAAGGCTGCAGGACATCCAAAAAAGTCCAGCAAGTGCGGGATCAGAGTGCCACCTGTGCAGAGCTTGCTCAGGAATAGCAGCATGCAGGTGTGAGCGCATCACAGTGAGACGGCCTGGTGTCAAGAAGGGCAGGAAAGACGCCACTTCTCTCAACAAAAAAAAATTAGGGTCCATGGTCTGGAAACTCCCCAGATCTTAAACCCATTGTCAACTTGTGGTCAATCCTCAAGAGGCTAACTCTGAAAGAACAGCTTGCTATCAGTCAGGATTTGCAGAGAAGTTGATTGAGAGCATGCCTCATCGAAACGCAGAGGTCCTGAAAAAGAAGGGCCAACACTGCAAATACAGACTCTTTGCATAAATGTCATGTAATTATCGATAAAAGCCTTTGAAACCACTGAAACAAAGATCTAAAAGCAGTTTAGCAACAAACGTTGTGAAAACTAACATTTATGTCACTCTCGTACCTTTTGGCCACAGCTGTAGATATCTGTAGTTGAAATGCACGAGATATCTTTAATTACAACTGTAAGTCACAACAATAGAGGTGAATGGAGGAGTGTGACATGGTGTAAGTGAATTGTAGATATATCTGGAGTGCATTACAGCTACAAACACTGTTATGAAACCAGTCTGAGAGGATTCAAGCTTCCTTCTGGAAGAAGCATCAGACGATGGGGACATGGTGGTAATAAAGGGAAGGACATGGTCAGCATTTGCTCCCACAGAACTGCCACTCACTTGATATTTCTCTATTTCTGACCATTCTCTGTAAACCCTAGAGATGGTTGTGCATGAAAATCCCAGTAGTTCATTAGTTTCTGAAATACTTAAACCAGCCCGTCTGGCACCAACAACCACGCCACACTTAAAGTCACTTAAGTCTTTTGAACTGCAGCAGATCGTCTTCACTCCGTCTACATGCCTAAATGCTTGTGTTGGCAGTTGAACAGGTGTTACCTAATAAAGTGGCCAGTGAGTGCGTGTGTGTCTGTGTAAATTGTAATTTAACAACCAAACAATCAACTGTAGAAACTTTAGGGGGGCCTATGTCAACACAATAACTGACATAAAGAACCTGATATTGTTTTAGAATCATTAAATAGGAAACAAAAGGATAAATACAAATTCAACAGAGAACAATCAAACAGCTTTTGGAATCAATCTGAAACTAAATAAAAGATTAGTCCCAGCACCCAGGCTCACAACATACTAGAAAATCATCGTGTAATCTTCAAATTCCACATTTACCGGTAACTGCTGATTTTTAGTATATTTTTTACCCTTGGTTTTGGTGTCCCCTTTTCTGGTTGCATTTTTGGAGCTCATCTTCACTGGATGTCAGTTCTATGACAACAAGAATAATAATCAGCTCGTAATCCATTCCGAGATTTAATGAACATAACTTCAAAAAAGACATTCATCTGAAAAAGATTTAAAACGTACAAGCGCCATCTGCTGGTAAAACGTAAAAAATCAAGACGTTCACAATCATTTTTCTGAAACGTCATTGTAATAATGGCTCTTTTGATATTTTGTTTGGTAAGCATGATAAAGTTATTTAACATTTTTGTTATACATGTTTATAACCTCATCTTAATCCACCCATTACAGTTCGAAAGAAGAAACCGTTAACGGGCGCGTTTGACATTTGGCGCTTCTTCTTCTTTATTGTCAAATATAACATTTTAATAGTAAAACACGTTTAGAAAATAGTTCCGTTGTGCTAAAATACATATTGTAATAACGCAATAACATCACGGTAAAGGTTTTAACTGTGAGGCGCTGCATGCTGTCTCTATCATCAGAGATAGCTCACTTCTGTACTGCTCACTGACTGGGTTATTCGGTGAAATATTCCCAGCAACGCGGTGCTTTGAAAATTCCATTACAGGGAACATTATACGTTCGAAAATCCTCATGCAAACAACTATGTTGAATATATTTTGTAACTTTACCTCTCGTTTACTATGTTAATAGAGACGTTTTGCACCACGGAGTTTCCAAACTTTATCTTCCGTCATCACAGCTGGTTGCTATTGGTTTCCAGGGTGGGGTTTAGTTTGACTGACAGAAAGGTTAACCAATCGTCGCATTGACAATCTGAAATGCCGCCCTTTCCTTTGGATAAATCAGTCTATGGATAAAACCTTATACGTAGAAGATATCTGTGAATAAGACCATAAATATGAATTCGTATTTGCCTGTCACGGGTGCCATTTTAGGACAGGTTTGTCATTTGGTTTTCGACGTGACTTTAGGGCAAGAAAACAAAAATATTTTTCTCATAAAGAAGTTTTTTATGGTTTATTATTGCAATTTCAAAATATCGTAATATCAAAAGCATTTATTGAATTATCATTTTATGTAATTGTGCTAAGTTTGCTATGTAATTCTTAAATGAGTTGTCTATATATAAACATTTTATATTATTCATTGGTTTATGATTTCAATATTGTAGGTTATGTTCAGTATATGTAGGCATGTTTGTGTTTGTCTTAAGTTATATATAATATAAATTGACATACGGTGAGTGTATTTTAATATTTTAAGGACAATAAAAAGTCATACTAATGTTTAGACATACATTATGTACTCTGTAATATGATTTGCTTGTTAATGTAGTGATGACTTTTCACGGTTGCTAGTGACTTTTGATTGACTTTTCAGACCACCAAGCGACATTTAAAAAAAAAAATCCAGCGGCTAGCGACAAATCTAGTGTTCCTGATTAATATGAATGCAAAACAATGTCCAAAATGCATGTATTTAATATTTTATTACACAGTAAAACGAGAAAATGTGTTTTTATATTTTGTTTAGAGGAGGCACAGTTAGTAGCACTGTGGCTTTCCAGTTAGAAGGTTGTCGGTTCGAGGCTCGCCGGTGACCTTCCTGGAAGGAGTTTGCCTGTTCTCCCGGTGCTTGCGTGGGTTTCCTCAGGTTACTCCGGTTTCCCCCACAGTCCCAAAAACATGCTGTTAGGTTAAGTGAATAATCTAAATTCCCCTTATGTGTGAATGTGTGCATTGCCCTGCGATGGATTGGCGACCTGTCAGGATGTACCACCGCCTCTCGCCCAATGTGCACTGGAGATCAGCTGGAGTGAGATTTTGACCCCAAAAGGGATAGAGCGGGTAGGAAAATGAATTCTAAGTCTTTCTTTATTCCCAGTCAGTGCAGTAATTAAATTTACATAATAAATTAAAAACAAAAAAATGTTCAAAATCCTAAAGATCTTAACGTTGCTTTAAAAAGACGTCATGCACAGTGTAGAGGAAGTAACAGAATCTACCTCACACTTTTAAGCATAATCTTGGTATATGTCGCATCAATGGTATGGCATATATAAATTATAATAGGTTTTTGTGCGAAACGGACACAAAAATATGAAACAGAAGCCTCTGCATTATATTAACAACATTATAAATGGATATTTTAAAAACAGTTTCCCAGACAAATATATATTTTAAGACAAATTTACAGCAAACACAAAAAACTTTCAATCTTGTCAACAAAAGAACATTCCCTTTATGTTTCTTAATTTAGATTAGTTTGAAAAAATTTAACAAATAGTTATAATTTGAAAATGAAAACAAAACATTGAAAATTATAAACAAGTGTGAAGATATTTTTTTCACATTTCGATGAGCAAACATATTCGGTCTGAAACATAAATGACATATTTAATCATTTCACAAACTTACAAATTAAGGGGTTTAACAAACAAAATGCAGATTTACCTAAAGTACTTTGGTATAACATTCATAGAAATATAGAATAAAAGATTTAAAGAATGCAACCATATCTCTACACTCAGAAGTGATAAGTGTAGATGATCGCTGAGAGTGTAGAGAGCGAGGAGTGTGTAGAGAGTGATTTCATGTGAATTTCTTGATGAAGCGCAGTTTGATGTACGCGATCATCAAAAACAGGATGCTCATGATGCCCAGAGCCAGGTGGTTCTGCCAGAGACCCCAGGGGGAGAAATCGATGCCCTGCTCCTCCAGGAACTGCTCCCCAGTGGTGCATCTGGACACACAACAAGCATCCGTCAGTTCCTCATGCTAGGGTTTTCATTTCAATCTTTTAGTGACTCTTCTCCTCGTTGAGATGTTTTTCCTGGACATGCAAGTCATTTTAGTGCATCTGTATCAACTTTCCTTCAGAATTTCAAGCCGTTTCAAGCCAATCTTCGAAAACCGTTACAGAGATGTTTGTAAATTGTTGTGTTCTTCATGAAAGTTTACTTGCAGAGAGCATTTCTCTGGGCATTTGCTTGAATTGTAAGGTAAGGTGTAAAAGTAAAGAATTACATTTACTCACGTTACTGATGCAGAACAAGCGCAGTGCACTAACTCAAGAAAGATGGAGACGGACAAGACAGACACACGATGTAAACCCAGATGAAAGAGAAATGCTGCTGAATTTGAATTCTCCAGAAACAAACCCATGGCCATATTTACAAGAACACTTTGAATTTAAGAGCTAGAAAGGCAACAGCTTTATTATGTGGTGTAAACTTTGTTTTTCTCAAGACTGAATTACAAAAGCTCAACATAAAACCTGCGCGATCATGTTGAGGTAAGTTAAACATGCTACTTCTTTTACGTAATTATTGTTCTGTTGTGTTGCATCAGCGCATGACATTGCTAATGTTGGTTAGCACTAGGGTTAGAAATTAACAGGAACTTAGGACAAAATTGTCAATGCACAATTACCATTAAGCTATTACCAGTGTCACGGTTTACTTAAGTCTATGAAAAGAGTTAGAATTGATCTGCAGCAGATGTCGTGTTAGAATTACTGTGTAACCAATCACACACTTTTGTTGAGATGCGGTGTCCAATCAAAGCGTTTTGTTTCGTCACTGAGTTCAACGCGTGAGCTGACTCTGCATTTGTGATTTCTCTCATTATCGTAAGTTAAATGACAAATTGTAACAGATTTTTTTTTTGGCTGTGAAAGCGGATAACCTGCAGTAGACTTCAGTCGTGGACTGATACTGAAATAAACATTTTTTTATTTTTATGATCAGTAAAGGTCATTAAACAATATTTTTTTATCATCAGTAGACAGAATGGCAGTTTTTTTCATAAATGCTTGAATGTTTCTGACCCATTATGACTTACTTTTGCTCTACTGTTTCAGTGTTTAACAACAGGATGCTCTGCTGAGTCACAGTTTATGCCATATTCAGTGGTTGTGATGCCCTAAAATGACTTTCCTCAATGGTTATTTGGTTTATTTATTTTATTTATTTGTTTTTATTCCACTTTAGTTTGTAAAGTTGTTTCCTTAATTAAAAACCACCAGGTTAAATTTATATCCCCATCTTTCACTTTTTTTAACTACACTAGAATCACCCACCCACCCACCACTGTTGTTCAAAAATAAAAAAAAATTCTCAGTAAACTTTACTCAGAGTAAAATTTTAGAAGAGTTACTTTTTACTTTTACTTGAGTACATTTGTACTTGAGTAAACTTTTATTGAAGTAACAGTACTTTTACTTGAATAGCATATTTTATTACTCTTTCCACCTCTGAAAACAGTCGACTAAAATATGACTCAAACTAACATTTAATTTTCATCAAAATAGTATGACTAAAACTAAGTGTAAAACTGAACACTGCCATTTCTCACTCGACCTCCATAAAATTCCCACAGCAAATCCCTGCTATTTTCAGAAAACTGGGATCCTCTGAGAAGTTCAATCCCATCCAGATAGGAATGTTTGTGATTGCAAGAAAAGTTGTGTTTTTTAGGTAACATTAAGCACCTCTTTCCTGCATTGTGTAATGGATCTACGTTTGAGGAGCATCCCATTTGAGTTTTAAATGCGAAAGTGCTTTGTGCATCGAGTTATTGTCTTTAACCCTTTAGGTCCCTGCACGCACCGGTGCGTGTGCCAATCACAGCGACTGTTTTGAATTGAGTCGGAATAATGCGGCCCACCAATTGTTGAATTTTAAACATAACAAATAGGTTTCAAAAATCTTTGTAGTCTTAATATTTTTGTTTTAAACGAACATTACAAGAGTTCTGACACATAAATTGCAATGTGTTTCAAATTAAAATGTGAGGAAATGTGTGAGAGACAACCCATGAAAGTACAGGACCTGTGATATGGCTTGAGTTTTTCAAAGTTCAGGCAAAAAAAGCAGTATTGGAACAGAGTATAAGGATTAGAGGAGTTTTGCGTGGTTTTTTATTCAAATTTCACATTGTTTTGACCTTGTATTTGCTTTTTTAAGGATTTAAGAATTTTATTTTGTCCTAACACTTTTGATTTTTAAAACATAAAAACTGTTTGTTGTCAATTTTTGCAGTAAAACAAAAGATAAACTACTGTGTTTTTTTTAAGAATTGTGTTTTTTGTACAATTTGTGGAATCATTGTGTAAACATATTGTGTAAAAATATTTGTAGTTGGGGCTATTTAAAAATGCTATCAAGTATTGCCCTGAAAATGGTTTTAAAGGTAATTTATTATAGCAAATTGTAAAGTAGCACAAATGCTCAAAAAGGTGCTGGATTCCAAAGTGTTAATGAGAGTCGACTCATTAAATTGAATCATTAGCTAGTTCATTGTGACATATGAACATACGACATCCCTCCCATCAACACACACCTAAACCCATGAAACTTAACTCCGTAACATCGTAGTAGCAGCTATTCACGTAGAGGCTGACGTGTCTCAAGGGGTTAGAGAAAGTTTAGATTTAAATGATCAAAATGAAAGGAAATAAAAACACTTGTAATATGGTGGATTTAAAATATTGGTATGTTTGTTTGAGACGTGTTTGTGTGATTTGAGCTCACATGGTGGTGTTGTCCCTGCTGTCACAGAATATGAGTCCGGTGAACTCATTGATCTGGAGAGCCTGAAAACACAGAATTCCGCCAGTAAACACAAAAGAAAACAACTAAACCTTGCTGTTTACTGTGAAGAAACGACTACTCAAAGGGGTTTAAGACGAATGAAACACATGAGAACGGTCTGAAGCCCTGGGGTGTGTTTGTGTTTCTCAATGAATCATATGAGTGTAAATACATAGAGGCTTCACTGGGGAAAAGGGAATATCAAACGTATAAAAGAACGACTCACAGCCAGGCCGTAGCGAGGAATACTGAAATACTTCAACCAGCTTAACCAGCTAGCCACACTGGGCAGATTAACCAGGAGCCCAGAGAAGATCTGAAACACACACAGATCAAACACATTTAGTAGAAGGGAACACAGTTCTTGCTCTCCCCGGGATTCGAACCCATGATCTTTGTGCTGTTCCACCAACGGAGGCCCAGGAAAGCATCATGTGCTTCTGCGAGTAGGACCCCGAGGTCTGCCACATGATGACATCCTCATGTCTTTTACAGTGCAAACGGAATGCTAAGCTGTTAAAGCCTAAATGTAGAATAAAAATCTTGAAACTGAACTTAGAACAAGAACTTTTGACAACACAATCTCACTTCATCTCCAAGCACCAGAAGAACATGCAAACTCCTTGCAGGAAGGTCACCACCGAGCCTCGAACCTGCCACTTCTAACTGGAAGGCCACAGTGCTACCACTGCGCATCTACCCATCTTCGATCAAGCAAAAAATCTGATTATGGGGTATAAACAAATTTGACTAGTTAAGCATACCCGAAACAATAATAAAATGCTTTGAAAAAGAATCTAAAACACGGGAGTTGTTTCTGGTTCCTATGGTTGTCTGTGATAAAGCATTAAATTTGTGTTTTAACCCCTTAACACCCACCCCTCTTTTTGAACATGGGTCTGAAAAAAGACATACCCAAAATAAAATGGCTGTTAACGCTCACATTTTATGGGTTAAATTAATCTCCTTGGCACCATTGAAAAGGAAACCCTTTCTAGTTTATCAGGAAAAAGTAAGGAACTGAATACCTTAAACAAAACTAAAGTTATAGATTCACAAACTGTGAAAAACATTTTTTATTATTTTTTAAATAAGTGAATGCTTGAGTCCCTGGTGGACTTTTTGACAACACTGAAGAGAAGCCAGAACTGTGGACCAATACATGACCGAAATCTGTCAAAATAAAGCTAAACATGTGTTTTCTGGAGTGATTTTTATAAGACAATGTACAGGCGGCACCATTGGCACCAAATTGGCACTCGGTAACCAAATGAACAAATTGATGTAAATTTTTAAATACATTTTTTTTTAAATACAAATACATTTTTCTAAATACAAATCAATTCCACTAGATAAACTACTCAATAAAAATCATTTTAAAGAAAATGCAAACAATTAAAAAATTTAAAAGAAATATGTAAAATAATGTGATTTGTGCCACTCATTAAAACAATCTGAATCTCCGCTAAAATCACGGACATTTCGTATCTCGAAGCAACTTTTCCATGTAAAACAACTAATCCGTGCAATGGCTTTCAGAAACAACAGAATAAGTAGATAAAACATAAAAAACAAGAGAAAAATCAAGTAACGTTTCTTCAATCCTTAAATCTACACATTGTTAATAAATGATATACACATAAATGATAATAAAACAGAATAAAACACAAGCAAAAGACGTAATACGTACACAAATGTGAAATCTTACCTTGAGTGAAGCGATGTGTCGGAGGAGGTGGAACAGATGGCAGAAAACATTACGTCACTACGTATGAAAGTTATCTTTCTCTAGATATTTCATGAATTACTGACACCAACACGGTTTCAAGCACAAGCTCAGACAGATGGAGAGACGCTTCTGAGAACACGTCACAGGGTTCTCTAACTTGTGCTACAGAACAGCACTTTCCACGTTATAAACGTTATTTCTTTTACGACACCTTGACTCTAACATTTGTTATAGTACATTATTAGTAATATATAGATAATGTTTCTCTGTGTTGTTGAAGTGTTTTGAAGCGCATCAGACCCTTTTTGCACAGTGAGATAGAAGCGGAAGAACACGGAAGCCCAGCGTGATGTCAAGCGGAAAATACAGCAGTACTGTTTCTAATTGTTCGTATCTCGAATTTTTCTTCGGATCTCGAAGTAAAAAATTTCCCGCGAGACCTTTCATATCTCTAACATTTCGTAACTCGAAGCATTCGTATCTCGGGGGTACACAGCAAAGTCTGTCTGGATTTTGAACCGTTGATTACTTCCGTATACACGATCATTCTAACCAAGTCAAGTAAAAACGCAAGGGTTGGACAAATAAACTGAAACTCCTTTTTTCACAGTAGTCAAGACTTCATAATGCATAACTTTTGTTACAAAGAGGTTAATTTCTGAAAACTAGCTCATTGTTCTTTTCTTAGTTCTTTCCTGAAATGTGTTCAATGCAAACCGAGTCGTCAATGCGGGATGTTCTCTCACCATCATGAAGATGAAGCTGATGGTCATGAAGATGTTGGCGATGGCAACAACGGTTTGATCCGCAGAGATGGCCAGAGTCATGGATGTACCCGTGTAGGAGACCAGGATGATGGAGAAAAGGAAAATGAAGAAGCTCTCGGCCGTTGCTTTCAGACCTGAACATGGAACGGTAAAGTCACAACTCCCCAGAACATCGCTCTCTGTCCGCTACAGGCTGTAAACTTTATTTCATCAACAGAAGGGTTCATTTTTGGGGTAATGTTAATGTCACACACATAATGAGTGTGACATTAACATTTGTACTAGTCTCTCTCTTTCACACACCCTCTCTATCACTCTAGTGAGGAACCGCACAAGCATCAAAGGTAATAAAATGTAATGACTGAAATGTACGGGATGTTATTTCGAAGAAGAAAACATTTCATTATTCTGTATTATTGTGCTCCTGTGGTTAACAATGATCACCAGAGAAGCCTCTGAGGAATCCTCCACTTCTACGCTGCACTCTAAACACTCTCCGTCTCACAGAAGTGAATCTATGCAGAAATTAGAAAATTACCAGTTTTTATATTTTGTTTTTTTTTTTGCATCAAAGGATGCTCAGGTGGATCAATGAACGATGATCAACTTAGCAAACCATTCATCAAACCTCCATCATGATGGATCAATTAACATTTAATCCTTTAAGACGTACGGGTGCGAACCCCATCTCTCCTAAACATCCCATTACATCCTTTTTGCCGTCTGTGAGGTGCATCAGGCTCAAAAAAGCCTCACAGGGGTGCAGAAAATGTGTGGAATGTGAACTTCCTTCATGTGTGAGGCGTGTGAAGCGCCTCTTTGTTATTGTGGACAGCAACTGTAACAACACAAATCACGGCTCCTCAGTGCAGTACAATACTGTTGCTCTGTAAATAGTTTGTGCAGAAACTAGTTTGGGATTTTATATTATTATAAAGTGTTTTATATAATTATATACTGTTCTGAAGTTTAACCACAATAATTTTTTTGTGTTATTTATTGCACTGTATATTGATGTTTTGTCTAATACAAAATTATTTATGAACAAAAGAATCTTAGACACAATTTTTTCAATTTGCAATTTGATTGTAGTTATTTTATTGTTTATTACAATAGTATATTTTGATGTTCATGGTATGTTTGATGCAAAATGTGCACAGTTTCCTTTTATTGTCTTACTTTATAAATTTCAAAGACGTAGCAATGAATGCACTCAGAATAAATTCAATGTGGTTTGAAAGCATTTTTGTGCAACTTTTTTACTTTCACAATTGAGGGATAAAGCTATGAAATGTCTGTACTAAACAACGATTTTTTTATTTTTTTTGTATTCTTTTTTGTAGTTTTGACATTAACTCAATTAATATTAGAGAGAGAGAATTACATTTTAAGGAATGCTACATTTTTAATAATAAATTGTGAATTAATTGCGTTGCTAATAAATTGTTTTTAACCAAGTTTATAGCCGTGTGTGTCTCCGCCTCGCAGCAGTATGTTAATATGACAGGTCTATTTTTTTTCACGGAAGAATATGCGCATCGTTAAATGACGATAGTTCGTTCTGCAGGAGGCAAAACCGGAAACAATTATCATTACTGTTCTGCTGCTAAAATCTTGTTTTTTAAAGTGGAAACTTTCTGAGGCTGATTCTTGTCTTAAATTAGAGTCAGATTTTGTCTGGAAAACAAGAGTAAATCAGTAAATTCAGTAGAATTGTTTATTTTATGCTGTTTATTTAAAACTGCAGTGTAATGTTGCTTGATTCTTTTAAAAAAACATTGCATGAGATTTATTCCATCTAACCCACCGTTTAGTTTTGTAGTTAAACTTGGAGCTCAACATGAAGAGTTTTCATAGGAAGTGAACTGGTTTTTCCTCACTTCTGAAGCATATTCTACATTGAGAATTAAAAAAAAGTACTTGTTCTTTGCAGATAAATTTACATTTACAACTATTAATATTGGATATCATTTAAACACTGAAACAATCTGTATTCTGCAATATCAACATAATAAAACACTGCTGTAACTTTGAAATAAAGTAAACTTTGAGCTCCCTTACGTTGTCTAACAGATAAAAACAGAACTTTTCTTCAACACCGAGAGCCTCATTGACTCGATTCCACGCTCTGTCATCGACAAACAGCTCTTTATAAAGTGTTTGAGGATCAATAATAACTGATTACGATTCAACTTCGACGATGAGGCGAGTGTTGATCTGTTCCTGTACCAGTGGAACATTCATTTCACCTCTTTGTGAACTTAAAAACAATTGTTTCAAAAGAATGCAATGTAATTTTATCACATTTGAGGCACAATTTATATGGATTCCATGCAGTCCATAATGTTTGCTGCATGTCAAAATCTAGAGCCGATGCGTAAAGCCTGCATTCTGGAGGAGCAATGCATCTGGGATGGGCTGTTGCTACAAGGACCAACTGTGTACAAACTCAGATGGATGCAGTGTGAAACAGACGTAACTCCTTTTACACAAGTGTCTAAGGCTCTGTCCAAACTTACTCGCTTATTTGAAAATGAAGGTCAAGTGAATCGTATTTGATTACACTTTACGGATCTGTGTGGACAGGATAACCAGAGTATTAGGTGCCCAGGGGTGGGGTTTGTCTTCGCTCTGTCACTGCTGTGTTTACCAACAGGAAGTGTAATGGTTGTTTAGTGCGCTATTGTGGCTTACAGCATGAACAGGATTTTATGCGCATGTTTACTGTTTCTGGGGAGGCAAACCTGTTCAACACGAACCAAAATAAATCCATCATCCCAGTCAAGAGCCACACAACTTAAAGTACATGTCTAATTTAGGGTGCCCAGGCGTTCTACGTACAGTCCGGAGCGGTTTTATACATTTATAAATGACCGGTGCTTTGCACACAATATTACGGCACTACTTTGATGCGCAACATAATCTAGAGGCCGCCTTGTGGGCGAGAAGACAACTAAAGCTGATAAGTATAGATTGTTTTTATTTGTTTAGTTAGTATAAGTTAAGTTAAAGTTATTTTTTTTACTTAAAAAGAGATATATTGTTGAAGCTGGATTTTCTATCAGAAGAGTTCATATTTAGAACATTTTTTCATAATATTAGATCATATTATTTATTTGAAAAGAGTCTAGAGCTATTATTTTGTTATTAGTTTTTACACGTTTAATTTTATTTTATTACAGAAGTACATTTTTGCACCACGGAAGCATAATACAGCATGTTCATCAACCTCCAAGAAGCCTGTCTGAATTTGTGTCTCAAGGTTGTGCTGATTGTCCTCTTTTTTGGAAATCAGTATATGGTCACCCTATCTAATTACAGAAATATTTGAATAAATATGAATTTTGGAATCAGCTAAGCTCTTTTTATAGGCACCTGGTTCTCTGGCTCGTCAAGCAGAATGATTTTCCATTTCTTTCAACAAAAAAAATCTAAATCCTCCAATTCAGATTGAAACGTTCTTTGCTCATCTTGATAGCTGCACTTGGCTGTCTGCTTTTTTGCTTCTGTCATGATGATTAATATGAAATTCACATCAACATGGTCATGTGGCTCTAGCTCCGATAGTCAAATGCATCAGGTATTGCAAACGCCTCAGAATGAGACTGGGTTGGTCTACACTAGCATAACGTGAAATCATGTGAGCGGTTCAGTAAAAAAAAACAATTGAGACATTAAAAAAAAAAAAAAAAACAGATAAAAATGCATTTGAAATGAATGCCTTTAGATAAAAAATATTTGGGGAAATATGGAAAATAAAAATAAGTCAAAGAGCCACATGTGGCTCCTGAGCCATAAGTTTTCCCCCCATGTGCTATTTGATCACCGAACAGAGGCACCTGTGTTTGTGCTCACGCAGTGCTAAATACATTTTAACCTATTGCTTAAGTCATTACATACGTGTGCATTTTTTTTTTGTATATGATGTGGGAAAAAAACAGCCGTAGACATTGCTTAGACTACTGCTCAGGATCTGCAGTAGGACAGGCCTAACACCTGGAAAAGCTCTTGGAAGAACAACATAAACAACAAAGATGGCAGATGAGCGGGTTTTGATTTCTCAGTGGGGAATTGAGCTGGAGATCTGTGCTGACAGTGGGAGCAGTGTCTGTATGTCTGACCGATCATCCAGTACGCCACGCAGCTGAAGATGATCGCAGGGATGGTGCGCAGCGTCAGGATGTCAGACAGGATCTTGGACAGGAAGTAAACAGAAACTCTGTAGTATCCGCTGATGTACTCATGCCTGAAACACATTAGATATTAGAACAAATTGAAAAATGTAATACATTTTTACCTAAAGTCTGTGAAAAACAGAGTTCCGCATAAACAAACACTGTTTTTGTCTGAAAACCTCTAGTTTCCTTTGAGAATTAACATTATCTATGAGATACTAAACTACAAAATACTCGCACACATCAATTTATGTAGCGTTTTTTAATTTATTCATTTGTACAAACACAGAAAAGTGATTTTCCTACAAATTCACTCAAACCTGTGTTGTAAAACGAGTGCAGCCCGATAATAATTTTAGAAGAAAAGCCACTGCAACATTTTAATGAGCCACTCGTGAAACTAACGATTCATTTTAGAGGAGTCCAGCAGACGGGGGACTATAGAGAGCATTATGGAAAAAAGAAAAGCCCCTCCCATTTCATGCTGTCAGCAATGGCTCCCCATGGAAGAGAAATTTGAGAAAGGAAACCATTTCTTTACACAAAATGGTAAGGGCTACAAGACGATCAGCAAAAAACTTCTGGGACTCTGGAGAGACGAGACAAAGATCAGTGTTTTTGGAACTATGGTTTAAAAACTGAATGGCGTTGTAAAGGTGAGGATTTCAGAGAAAAATGCCTGGTGCCTCCAGTGAAACATGGTGGTGGCGGTGTTCTTATGTGGGGCTGCGGGAGTTCTGCTGGTGCCGGGGATGCATTTTGTCGATGACATCATGAACTCAAAAATGCTCTGTTGATACTGAAGGAGAAGATGATTAAAGTTCTATTTGAACCAATAAATGCTGCATAATTACATCGTTACATGAGCTGTTTATTTAAATTGTGAGCTCTAGAAATGATAAAGCAAAGTTTAATTAACGTATTTTAGGAATGAGACTCTCATCAACTCACCCATAAAATCCCAAACCAACCTCTCATTCACTGATTACCTCTGAGGTGTTTCCACCCCAACAGAAGGGGGGGGGGGTGTTTCACGGGCCTGTTTGTACTACCACACATGCTCTCTACACGGCAGGCCCAAATATGGCACTCATGAAACACCCGCGAAATAATCTTCCCTCAGAGCCACATAAAAGCATCACTCACACAAAGAGCTTCCTCTCGGCAATGAAGAGCTCTGCAGCTGACACGGCACTGAAGCACTGGTTCGTGGTGATGAAGAACAGAGCGCCCATCCTGAAACGCACACAGAGAGTCATTATAAAAATAAATACTTTTTATTCACCTTTAATTCCTATCTTTAACTCTAAACCTTACCCCATACACTGACCCCTTACCACTAAGCCCTACCCTTTTTCAGGTGCATAGTAGTGGAATGGATCGCCCTATAACCGGAAAGTTGGCGGTTTGATCCCCGCCTGGTTCATTCAGCCTTTGTGGCCTTGGGCAAGCCATTTCACCCACATTACCCTTTATGGATGTGTGTGATTGATTGTTTGGGGGTGGGCAGGAGGCCATGGGCAAAATGGCCACAAAGTCCGGTCAGACTACCAAAGTAGCTGATCACCACCAGCATGTCAATGTGGAGTGTGAATAATCCTCTGAAAATTGTAAGGCATCTTTCTGTGCCTGGTTAAAGCGCTACATAAATTGAAGGCATTAATATTAACTCAACCCCTATCCCTTTAAGCGTACCACATACCCCTAACACCTTACCATTATGCCCTACCCCTTATCTTTACCCCATATCTCTAACACCTTACCCTTACCTCATAACTACAACACCTTACCCACATGCCCCACGCCTTATCCCATACATCTAAGACCTTATACCTATGCCGCATCTCTTATCCTTACTACTTGCATTTACCCCAACCTCATACCCTTGCCTCTATGCCCTTACCCCCTTACTAACACCTTACCCCCACCGCCATACCCTCCCTGCCCTTACCCCTACCTCTTCCCCGTAACCCCAATCCCTTACCATTAACTCCTTATCCCTATGCTCTACCTTACCCTTATTCCCTAACCCTTACTTTTACCTCGACCCCTAACCCCTATGCCATATACCTTACCTCAGTCCACTGACCCCTTACTACCACTCCCACCCCAACTCCTTATCCTTTACTCCTCTTACACCTATCTCTACCCCATACCCTAACCGTCACCTTACACATATGTCCTACCCTTTACGCCAGCCCACTAACCACTTACCCCGACTCCATACCCTTACTCCTTATATCTAACCTCCCCCCTTACACCTACCTCTACCCCATGCCTATCTGCTAGCCCATATCCGTACCCCTACACAACCCCATACTATTTTTCGTGGCCCTTTCTCTTACCCATAATGCTTTACCCCAGTCCATTGACATACAGTACATGGATCTGTTGTGTAACGTTAATGTTTTTAAACTAAAAGGAGAGAGCTGTGTTGGCCTACCCCTTCCTAGAGCATGATTTGGAACACCTCTTTGCCTCACATGACGTCACGGCCAGGGGGTTGAAATGGAACTCAGCCTAGATTCGTTTTAATTCCATGTAACTCCATTCAGCTTGTTTTACATTAGTACGAAAAAGAGGAACATCACTGAGCTAATCCGAATCTCTTTGTGAGTGGAGATTACTTACTCGCATGTATTATCTTTGTGCCCTCTGGTTGTCTTCAAAAATCAAAAACACGTGAATGTAAATATAACAAGTGGATGAGGCACTGTGAACTGCTCCAATGTGTAGAGAACACAAAGTAGAGGCGCACAGATGTCCTTTTAACCTGACTTTTATTATAATTAGCTGATCTGCAAATTGGACCAGACTGGTGTAGCAGTTAGAGGCGTTAGATGTTGACATCTGAAAGCGAGTTTCAACTACATTATACTCTTTTATAACTCTGAAAAATCTCTTTTAATCAGAGAAATCAATCCAAACCTGTTCTGAATCCCACTCTGATTCGTCGACACTCCAAAAAATATGGCTCCGACGATCAGAGCCAGGAAAACCATCACACCGATCTGCAAATGGGAAATACTCATTACTCAATGTTCTCACCAACCCTTTGGAAAACAAGTCCCCAGAGAGAGAACAAGCACAACAAAGCTTTGTCTCTGGTGCACCTGGGCGATAGAGGTCTGGGGGTTCAGCAGCAGGTTCTTGAAGGTTCTGTGGAGCACCCAGAGGAACTGGTGGAAGAAAGGAGTGCAGTAGGTTATGGTTCTTGTTTTGGGGCGGCCGAGGGATTCGGATCGGTCGAGGATGCTCTGTAGCTCAGCGCGGGTGCGAGAGAAGCTGTTGCTACTCTGGTACTGGTTCACCAGGTGATCTTCAATGCCCTTCAGAGACTCCCTGCGCTGCTCCGACTCTGCAAAACAAACAACATCCACTTTCTCTCTTAGAGGTGTAGCTAGATCAACCAGAATCATCAATGGAACAAAGTGACACACATTCTAATTCTAATTCCATAAAAAGAAGGTTTATGGCTGAACAGTAGCATCATTCCCCAAGCACACTGGGTGAAAGGTAGGCAGTCCATCGCTGGGCAAGAGAATATTTTGAATACTTAAGAGACACTCCACTTTATTGAGAGGCTCAGTATCCATCTCCTTCCAAGTCAGCAACCATTTTTTTGGAATATCTTCAACCATTCACCAGAACTGGGGATGGCTCTTTAAGTATAGCTCTGTGTTCTTTTTTTGACTTTTAAAGTGATTATTTTGCTTAGTTTTCGATCTAGACACAAGGTTATTATTTATTTGTGTTAAAGCTTTCCTGTGGCTCAGGCAGTAGAGCAATGCAAAGGTCTTGGGTTCAAACTAGAGGATGAGATTTTTCAGGAATTCCCACAGGTCTCGTGATTCCCGTGGGATTCCTGTGGAAAGGGATGAACTTTGGTTATCAATCTCGTGATTGGGATGGGACGGGAATAAAAATCAACGGGAGCGGGCAGGAGCGGGAACACCATTAATAGATTATCATTTTCTGTGTTAAACAATCCAAACGAGATGCGCTGATTTTTGTAAATCTTTCAGCACGTCAAAACACGGAAGTCCAAAGAGCACGTTTTTTCCGGATGGGCAACAGAAGTGAACCCTGTCACACTGAAGCTGTCGCGATGACAAATATCAAAGAGATACAGAACTTTTGCCAGGAGCGCAGGAGACCAGTGACAGACGAGTGATTGATTTCCTGTGATCGCTTTAGCAACAGTTTAGCGGAATACTATAATCTTTATACTGTATATAATAATATAACCATCGTCTTAGTAGCAGTAATAGGTTTATTAGAGTTAGATTTAACTGTTTTTTTATCGTCTTCTGTCCGTGATTCTTCTTCCGCATTCACACAAGTGCGTCTTTTCTTCCTTATTTGCTCGCATTCTTCCGCCGTTTTTGGCACACTACAGTGTTAGATTTCAGTACCAAAACAATTGTAAATAGTGAAAGAAGATTTTGTGAATTTTTCAATCCCAGTCATATGTAATAAAAGTTTTTATACACAGGGTTTATTCCCAACAATAATGTTTATCAATTTATAGTGTCAATTGAATTTATATAATATTGCTTTAAAACTGTTCATGCTCTTGATTGCCAGATTTTGAAAGTTTTTTTTCCTCTGAAAAGAAAAATGGCAAAAAAAATGATACAAACACAATTTTCTTGGGTTTGGTTAACTAAAATGGTTAATGTGACCAATGTCACTATTTGACCAATGTCACTGTTTTTACTAAACTGGAATCCATTTCAACAGACTACAGGTATTTGTAAGCTGGCAGGAGTTGGATGGGAGTGGGAGTAATGTTGAGTGGGAGTGGGATGGGACCAGGAGTCAGTCCTACAGGAGCGGGACAGGACAGGATTTATTTTTTACTCTGGCCCAGGATTGGGATGGGACAGGTTTTTTTTCTCTGTGAGTGGGATGGGACAGGAGTGAACACTCCCGTGTCATGCTCTAGTTTAAACCCCAGGGACTGACAAAATGTGTTAATTTCGTGAAATGTCTTGAAAGTCACTTTGGATTTTTCCAAATGCAAAAATGTAATTAATTATTTAAAAACTAAAAATAGGGTTTCTCCCTTGATATCAAGGTGATCAACTGTCTCAAAACGTAAGTAAGTCTGGATGTTAGAATGTCTGGATTTCTGTAACTCATTCCTTTCTACTGGTAAACTCTTCATAAACTACAGCTTATTCAGAATGGCCAATATTCTTGTGTGGCCACCTGTAACCACATTTAGTTTTTACTAATGTTAATGTGAATTATTGTTCAATTTTTAACTTTTGGAATTTCAGTGACATTCCATTGAGGCATACTTTATTTTGGGCTCCATGTGAAATTATACATGATGTCCAGACAGCTGTTTGATTGGGTTCCCACTGTTAACAATGATCACCAGAGGCCGTAATCAAGACAGTTGATAAGCGTCTGAGCAAATCGTCCATTTCTCTCGGAATCACAAACATTATATCACACGAAAAATGACGCCTATTTCCACCAAAGCCGAATAATTCATGAGAATTCCACGAGTTGTGGACCTTGATTAAAATCTCTTCTCTATACAAGGATCTTCAGTTGTCATTTCTAATTTGAAATTTTAATATTTTCAGCCATTTTAGGGAAATGTGTTGTGATGTTTAGATTCGGCTGTATTTCCTCTTGAATCACTACATAAACATTGACACATAACCATCAAGACCAAAAAGTAGAAGATGGTGAAGCAGATTGATCACATTTAATGATAACTGAAGGAAAGTGTCGCTGTACCCTCATCCATCTGCTTGTTGAGTGTGACGGCGCTAGAGTCTCCGTTGATAACATCCAGGAAGAAGTCAGCGGGGTTATTGTGAGGCTCACAAATGTATCCTGAGAGAGAGAGAGAGAGAGAGATGGGTAGAAGGTAAGGCAAATATATGTATATACTACAAACAGTGAAAGTACTTTTCAAAGAACTGCTAGTATGAGATTCAACACGGACTCAACAAAATCATCCCTTCCTGATAAAGTGGCGGCAAATAACTAAAGAAAAATGGAAGTTGCCGCCTAGTCGCAGAATTTGTCTTTAAAAGTTTACATATTTCTTTCCCAACATCTCTCTAAAGATTCGTATTACAGATGGAACAGCCATCACCACCCCAGAACAACAGTCAAAGGGTGCAAATTGTCCAGTTTTTGGGTCATTATGCCACTTCCTGTTTTAAAAGGAGAGTTACATCACACGGTCTGTTAATATTCATGAGAGACTCTCCAATCAGTGAGGGGTTTCATGAATGTGTTAAAATGAGATACATATTGATGAGATCAGTTTACCTGCAACATATCCTTCTCAAAAGTGTGCTTGCTTTGTTTGTCACATGACTCACAAGTATGCATTTCGCAATGGACTACTTGCCCGTAGACTCGTGACACACTCCCGTCGTGAAGTAATAGTAATGGAGTTTGAACAAAAATGTTCAGATAAGGGTTGTTATAGCTTTCAGAGACAGCAGAAGGTAGAGGGTGCACACAGTTGTGTTCCCCTGTGTTCATCGTCTGTAAAGTTCAACTAAATTTTACATTTCACAGTTTTCCTGCCAATTTGAACAAACGCGAGACGGTTTTTGTCCCATCAGCAACTCTGAAGTTTTCAGCAAACATTCAGCAGTGATCAGATTATTGAACCGCAAACATCAGATGCACGGAGGAAGTTAGTAACTTTTTGCCTGGAATTACTGCAAAGTTAAAGCGTGAGATACTGCACTCAGAATGATTGACTACACGATTTTATCACTGCGTTTCTTTGCAAGCGCTGGGGCGGAGGAATGATGGGGGCGAGCGAGGGGAGGCTCCAAGAGGCCCGAGATCGATTGAATTGAGTACCGATCTGTCTGAAGTACTGAAGAGTGTCCTGCGCCGGTCCGTGATACACCAGCTTCCCTGACACCAGCAAAGTGAGGCTGTCAAACAGTCTGTAGATGGAGAAGCGCGGCTGGTGGATGGACAGGATGATGGTGCGACCCCTCTTTGCCATCCTGAAGGAAAAAAAAAACAGGAAAGGAACAGGTTTTTAACATCACCCAGTCTCCTTAAACACTTCATATAAATGTATCATTGTACTTTTGATGAAAAGCCTATTGAAAATCTCACACCGTGAACTGGATCAATTCATGTTTAAATACACCATTTTGAAAGAGTTAAATTAACTTATTAAAAGACTATTTTAAAACAACTAAATATTAATCTACAGTGACTAAAATGTCAACTATTTTGATTTTCATCGACTGAAACTATTACACTTTTAAATAACTAAAAGATGCTGGGAGGGACTTTGGGCCACCGGTTCTAAATTTACATTAATGTATTTGGCAGACGGTTTAATCCAAAGCGAATTAAATTTGAAAGAATGAACACGTTTTTTTGTCACATTTACCATGACTTTTTTCTTTATGTTCCGCCGAACAATGTTTGTTTCACATTATCTTCTGTTTTTTCGTTATTAAAGAGGCTCAATAAAACCATGCCGTCAAGAAATGAATCACTGCTTCTTGACTCGTATGTGAGGTCATCGTTTTCAATGATTAAAACTGTAGATTCTGTGAGCTACGTTCGATTATTAACCTTATTTTCAAGTTATGGAGTTAAATACGTGTTAAATAAACTTTTGTTCTTTTGTGCATTGAGCTTCTGATTAAATTTGTACCTTTGAAACGGGTTTCACTAAAGTGCTGAGCACTGGATGTGATTTTAAGCAACACCAGCCAGCCAATCAAAATCAGTGTTGATAATAATGCATAACCTCAGGGTGATTGTGTTTGCGTTCCGGTGGAGCGGCCCTGCAGTGTGGCCGTGCGCACCTCTTGAGCAGCAGCAGCACAGAGTTGGCAGTGCTGGCGTCGAGTCCCGTGGTAGGTTCATCCAGGAACAGCACCGGCGGGTCGATGATCAGCTCCATTCCAATGTTGGTTCTCTTCCTCTCACCTCCTGAAACTCCTCGGATCAGCTGCGTGCCCACCTGCCCTCAAAACACAGAAGTAGGCTTAGAGGCTTCGGCCACTCCATCCACACCGGTTCACAGACAAAAGGTCTCTCCACACACCCGGGAATCTGCAACCTTGCTCAGGCCCAGCTCCTGGATGAGCTTCTCCACCTTTTCGTCTTTCTCTTTCTGACTGATGGAGCGAGGGAGTCGGAGAGCGGCGGAGAAACGAAGATTCTCTCGGACCGTCAGAGTGCCCATCACGACGTCATCCTGAAAAAAACACAACAAAAAAAGAATTTTGATAACATTTTGCAGAATTTTCTAATAAGTTCGGAAAATCAAGGCACTAGGAACACTTCTACATCCCAAACACACCACCCTCAGTATTTTGCCCCATCAGTCTTGAACGAGTTGCTTGTATTTGCCCTTTGACTCTCAGCAGCCTGCCTACAGCAACTATCCCATGATGCTCTTCTTCTCACCAGAAACACATATAAATAGTGCTGCATGCACCTATATAATATTTCCCGCCATTAATCCCAGTCGATGCTAGAGCTACAGCACTGTTCAAAACCTACAGTTAAGTACGGGTACTACATTGTTGACATTTGAAATGTCAAATGTAGGCGTCACGTGACTGCAGTAAACTCACCAACAGTTCTCCTCTGCTATCCGCTAGTATACATTCTGATGTTGTGAGGCATTTCCGGCTCCTGGCTCTCCACTCTCCCATTGGCAGACAATGGTAAAAAGCGATTACTAATAATGTGTCGTAATAAAGGTGTGATGGGAATTTTTAATATAATGTCTCCATCTAGTGGTTATATTGAGAAATGTAATTTAAGAAACTTTTTAGCGCATACGCCATACTTTAGTCCCGCCCTTGAGAAGTCGGGTTAGAAAAGCACACGCGTCTCGCTCTTTTTTTCTCTCTCTCTCTTGCCCTCGTGTGAGGATCACGCTGGGACTCTTTGTTTCTCTCTTTTTCTTTCTTTCTTTTCTTTTCTATCTATATATATTCTTTTTCTTTCTTTTCCTTCTTTTCTCTTCTGACGTTCGTTTATATTTTTAATAGGCTCTTAATATGTGCTAAACCACGTTCTTCTTCCACGTTAGAGTCACGTGTGTAGGAAATGCGTTGAGACTGTTAATCTTTGTAATAAATAGCCGTATTTGCTGTGTTCTCTCTCAAACGGTCTCCAGTGTTCATTTTCAATTAAGAAGGTAAATTTTAATTACCATAACAAAGGTTAGAGTCAAGGTGTCCTACAACAATTTATAAAGTTTATAAAGATGAACCTGCTGTTTGGAAACGAAAACTAACTTGAGCAGCACATTCCACTTTATAAACGTTATTTCTTGTTGGATTTCGGTTTCGTGTTGGTGTTCGTTATTCGTGAACACACATTGCCTCACTCACAAGGTAAGGTTTCACATTTGTGGTTTCATATTATTTGGCATTTATTTTATTCAGTTTTATTATCATTTATTACATTAACAATGTTTTTCACTTGAAAAGCACGAGAGCTTGTTAGCATACACAGGCACTGAACTGCATGAAGTGTGTTGTTATTTCTACACGTTTTTGGTGGATTCATTAGTTTGTCAAGTATCGACACAAAACTTTTAATTCTCATTTGAACAACAAATACAAGTTTTTATAATACAAGTACCAAAAGGGGCGTGGTGAAAGCATGACTGTGGGAGGAAAGAGTGTGATTTGCAATGGCAAAAAATATGAGATGATTCAAAGAAGTTTTAAATGATTATTTAGCTTTTATAAAGTTTCTAATGGCGCAGTGCTAGTTCATTTCATTTCATTTATTGGTTTAATGCCATGTCAGCAACCAAGGCTATTTTCATGGCAAAACATTTAGATAACAAATATACATTTAAAATTTCACATCCAATTGATTACATAAATTAGATAAAATATTTCATATTAATACACAATAAAAAATCTAAAAATTTTTCTGGTGTCACTGTATTAAAAATGTCCTTTAAAGAGTTCACTTCATAAAAAGACTTTCTGGAGTCATTAAAAGCAGGGCAGTCCAATAAAATGTGTTTTATGGTAATTGGAGTTGAGCAGTATAAACATTGTGTAGGGTTTTCTCCTTGGAGCAAATGACCATGGGTTAATCTTGAGTGTCCAATGCGGCATCTGGTAAAAACCACTTGATCAAATCTAGTCTTAAAATGTCTTAAAATTCTATATGGGATCTCAGGTTGGATTTCGTGTAATTTGTTATTTTCAAGTCTATTCCATTCTTCTTGCCATTTGTTTTGGATGTAGTCATTGATGATGGATCTCATCTCTGATGGAGGGATCTGGCACTTGTTCACTACTTGTCCTAAAGCGTTCTTGGCTGCTGCGTCGGCTCGCTCGTTCCCTGGAAGTCCGGTATGTCCTGGGATCCAGCAAAAAATGATTTGATAGGACCGGTTTTGTAGTTGGTGGGTTTTCGACAAAATATCATCTATTAGTGGATGATCATTCCTTGGAGATTCCATAGCCTGGAGACATGACTTGGAATCTGTGAAGATGATGGACTTGTTTTGTTGGTCGTTTTCTATGTACTCCAGTGCTAAAAGTAGGGCACGAGCTTCAGCTGTGAAGATTGTGCACTCTTTAGGTAGTCTGATTCCATAGTGTTGTTTTCCAGTTACCATTGCTGCTGCAACTCCGTTTTCAGTTTTTGAGCCATCTGTAAAAATGGGTTGGTGTTGGGGATATTGGCTTCTAATGTTCAGATATTGTTGCCTGTACACATTGGGGTGGGTTGTCCCTTTCTTCTGGCGGCTTAAATCTATGTTGACTATGGGCCTCTTTATCTTCCAATGGGGCAGGGAGGAAAAATGTACTTGATTTAGTATGTCCAGGTTTATGTTTAGATTTTGTAAGTGTGGTTTAATGCGTAATCCAAAAGGTCTGATAGTTTTTGGTTTACTCTCATACAATTGTACTAGTTGAGGGTTAAACACTGCGGTGTGAGCTGGATTGTCCTTATTTGCTTTCAATTTAATAGCGTATTGTAATGAGAGTTTTAGTCGTCTATTTTGGAGAGAAGGTTCGTTGGCTTCAGTGTACAAACTCTGTATTGGTGATGTTCTGAAGGCTCCTAAAGCAAGACGTAGTCCTTGATGATGAACTGTGTTGAGGATTTGTTTATATGAATTTCTGGCAGAATCATATATTATGCTCCCATAGTCCAACCGGGATCTAATGAGAACTCTATAGAGGCGTAAAAGTACATTAAAATCTGCTCCCCATTTAGTTTTTGCTAAGACTTTGATTATACGCATGGCTTTCGAGCACTTGTTTTTTAAATATTTAAAATGAGGGATAAAAGTCATTTTGTTGTCTAAAATAAGGCCTAAAAACTTGATTTCCTTAACGACTTTGATTCGTTCTTCGTTGATAAAAAGTTCTGGATCATGGTGAAGGGATCTCTGGATGCAAAAATGTGTACAAACAGTTTTTGATCTGGAGAACTTAAAACCATTTTTAGTAGCCCACTGATTGATTTTGTGAATACTTGATTGTAGATGTCTTTCAATTGTATTCATATTATTTCCTCTGTAACTAATGCAAAGATCATCCACATAAAGGCTGCAGAATGTGTTTGGTCCAATGATTTCCACAATGTTATTTATTTTGATGCTGAAGAGAGTGACTGAGAGAATGCTTCCTTGAGGGACTCCCAGTTCTTGTTTGTGAATATTTGATAATGTGTTTCCGACTTGGACTTTGAAGTTTCTTCTGGTGAGAAAATTTGAAATGAAGATGGGAAGCCTTCCTCTGAGTCCCATTTGGTGGAGATCTTTTAAAATTCCATATCGCCAAGTTGTATCGTATGCTTTCTCTAAGTCGAAGACAGCAACGACATGTTCTTTCCTGATGAATCCGTTTCTAATATAAGTTTCCAGTCGAATTAGTTGATCCAATGTGCTCTTACCGCGTCTGAATCCACACTGGTAGTCCGTTAATTGTTTGTTTTTTTCCAGTATCTAGATAAGCCGGTTGTTTATCATCCTTTCCATGGTTTTGCATAGGCAACTAGTCAGTGCAATTGGTCTATAGTTACCTGGATCAGAATGGTCTTTTCCAGGTTTGGGTATAGGTATTATTATTGCCTCCCTCCATGAAGTTGGTATTTTACCAGAAGTCCAGACGGAGTTAAAATTATCTAATAAAAGGCATAGGGAGTTGTACGGTAAGTTCTTTAAGAATTGGTAGTGAATTTTGTCTGGACCAATAGCTGTGTCGTGTGATCCTTTTAAAGAGTTTATTAGTTCTTCCATCTTGAAAGTTTGGTTATATGTTTCCTTGTTGTCAGAGTTGAAATTCAGTTTTATTGGTTCTTGCTGTGCTCGCAATACTTGAAAATCAGGGAGGCAGTTTTCTATTGATGAGTTCTTTATGAAGGTTTCCGCTAGTGTGTTCGCTATATCTTTCTCCGTTGTCTGGAGTATTCCTTGTCTTTTGATATGTTGTATGTTTGATCCGTTTTCCATTCCCTTCATTTTCCGGATCATGTTCCAGATCTTCTTCGTGGGTGAATAGTAGGTTAGGCTTGAGACAAATTGATTCCAGCTTTGTTTCTTGGTTTCATTTATGGTTCTACGAGCTTGAGCTCTGCAGATTTTGAATTTAATAAAGTTTGCAGTTGATGGGTGTTTATTGAAATTCCGTTCGGCTTTTTTCCGTGCTTCAATAGCTTTTTTGCATTGTTCGTTGAACCATGGATTGGTCTTTCGTTGAGGTTTTGTTGATGTTTTTGGAATGGTTTCTTCTGCTATTGCGATTAGTTGCTGGGTGAAGGATTCTATAGGGTTTTGGTTTTCTTGGTTTGCTGGAGTGAGTTTTTCACAACACATGGTTTGAAAGGTGAGCCAGTTTGCTTTTTTGAGTTGCCATCTTGGGGGTCTAGTTTGCACTTTGGTATATGGGAATGTTATTACGATTGGGAAGTGATCACTCCCGCAGAGGTTGTTCCAGACTCTCCATGAACAGTCGAGTATAAGGTCTGCACTGCATATGGTCAGGTCTATAGCAGTATAGGTGCCATGACCTGGATGAAGGTATGTTTTTGACCCGTCGTTTAGTAGGCATAAATCATTGTTTTCTATGAATTCTTCTATTTTTCTTCCTTTGGCATCACATCGGTCTTCGCCCCATAGAGTATTATGGCTGTTAAAATCCCCCATAAGGATATATGGAGTTGGTAATTGTGAGACGAGTTTGTTCAGTTCTTGAGGTATCACTGCATCAAGTGGGGGGATATAAATTGAGCATAGTGTAATAGTTCTGTAGAGTTGTAATTTGGTATTCAGAGTAATTTGACTGTGTATTATATGATTTTTTACTAAAATGGCTGAACCCCCAGAGGGCCGTTGTAGATTTGGTCCGCATTTGCTAAAAACTTTAAAACTTTTAAAAGTCAAATTATCATTTGGAGATAGATGGGTCTCCTGAATACAACAAGCAAGAGGATTAAATTCAGTGGTTAATTGTTGTAATTCTGTAAAATTTGTTTTTAATCCTCGGCAGTTCCACTGTATGATGTGGTTGATGATTTTCAAGTAGGAAAAATAGGAATAGGTCCTTTATTTTTACATTTAGGTGAGAGGCTACGGCTACGATTAGTCTGAGTCTCAGTCATTTCAATGTCTTTTGGATTTTCGTTTTTTTGGGTTCGGTTTTTGTCTTGGTTTGGTTGAAGAGTTATTGTGCTTTGAGGTTTCTATTTCACTTTTGATTCCCTTTGTTCCAGATGGGGGTCTTGTGTATGACTGGTTTGTATGGATATATTCTTGTTTTTTTGAGGGGTTGGGTTTCTGGTGTTATTTATGGTTTGGGGTTTATCTTTAGATATCCAAGTTAAATCTGTTTGACAGCTGGTTGATTGCATCTTTGGTTTGAGGGCAGCAGAATAGGTTTTGCTCAGGTTGAAGGCGGGAAGTCCTTCAACTGTTTTTCGGGCTTCGAGGTAGCTTACTTTCTTTGTATGTTTGATTTTTTGTATTTCTTTTTCTTTGAGCCAGATGGGGCAATTTTTTGATGAAGCTGCATGCTCTCCGAGGCAGTTTTTACATTTAGGAGCTTTGGTGCAGTTTGTGTCATGTTTGTCTTCTCCACAATTTTGGCAGGTAGCTTTATTTTTGCATCCTGAAGATCCGTGTCCGAATTTTTGGCATTTAAAGCATCTCAGTGGATTTGGGATGAAAATGTCCACGGTGACGCTTAGGTATCCAAGTTTTATTTTCTCTGGTAGTTGAGGTCTATTGAAAGTCAAGATGTATGTTCCTGTTTTGATGATTTGTCCATCCTTTTTAATTGCCACGGACATCCACTGGATGTACCACAAGGATACAGTGATGATATACTTGAGCATATAAACTATGTTTATACTACTCAATTGACCCTACACCAGCGCCTTCTGGAAAGAATGAGAGTTATTTGGTTGGTTGAGTTTCCAAATTTGTTCCAGGGCAGGTCCTGACTAGCCGGTTGATTGGAATGGGCCTTTCCAACCTCTTGTCTGAGTGAAGTAGGAGCCGAAGTGATGTGTTGGATAAGAGGTAGCCGCAGCATACCGGAATCCTCAAGCACCAGGATCTCTTCCTCCACTGACACAAGTCGCAACTCACGGCCAACAAGTTGCCCCATTTGTCGCCTTTTACGATCAGCAAGGGGGTGCTAGGGACCTATTCTACCCCGGGTCCCCACGGGGAGGCGCAGTGCTAGTACAGAGGTTAAATATTTATTTTAAGTTGCTCTACTGATACAGTAGAACGGTTTCAAAGTACACGTGACACTGATGATCAGCTGTTTGGTATTAATAGTAGATCACACACCAGACTATAGTCCTACAAAATCCTTTTTTTTTAATGTTTAAAAATCTTGCAACTGGGACAGGCTCCATGGCTTTATTTGGGGGTATAGAACATTTCTGACTGGTTTGTCATCAGTGCGGAACAGGAAAGGGAAACTTCACAGCACTAGCACAGAGTGAATCCCATCACTAACGGATTTTCGCCCCCACACCATTGATGCTTCGACGTGTTTCAGAGCGATCCCTCTGACAGGAAGGGTGCGCGCTAGCATGAGAGGATGTTTTACTCGCGAGTCTCATGACAAGCAGCATGATCTGAGATTAGATTAAACCGACGCTGTGGGAATTCAATTTTAATATCAGCACAACCCAGACTTCTGCTGAACACTACAAGATGTTCAGAAGGAGAACTGCTCGACATACACGACAGTCCTCGGAAATCTGAGTCATGAGACGAAACAAGCACAGCTTCTGCTTTCAGCTTTGTACGTATAGAAAGCCTTTCAAGAGGTCCTCAGCTGCCTTTCTCTCTGCACCACTTGGTTTCAATAATAAACATCTTGGATCATGGTGGTGTCAAACTCATTTCTGCTCGGGGGCCATATGGTGCACAATTTTAGGTTTTCAAAAAAGGTTGAGGTCTGGGGACTGAGATGGCCATTGGAGGAGCTTGATTTTCAGAACCATTTCTGTGTAGATTTGGCAAGATGTTTCAGGTCATTATCTTGCTAAAATACCCAGTTATCTGGGCAGACGCCACCAGATTTTGTTTTAAAATGTCCTGGTATTTCATGATGACATGCATCCTAACGATGCCCAGGGCCTCTGGAAGAGAAACAGCCCAACAGCATCACATATCCTCCCCCATACTTCACAGTGCTTTTCTGCATCTTTTGTGTTCCGGTGTACCCACTTAGAGTGTTTGTTGCCAAAAAGCTCCATCTTGCTCTCATCTGACCAAAGAACACAGTCCCAGTTAAAGGCCCAGTAGTAAACTCCAAACATTTTTTTTAATGATTTTTATTAAATGTAAATATATATATATATATATATATATATATATATATATATATATATATATATATATATATATATATATATATATATATATATATAGTAGCGGTTGGCGAGAGAGACAGAGACACACTTGCACTGTTCAAGGCTGCGCAGGGCTTTTATTAAAATTATGGCGCCATCATAAAATTATTAAGAGTCACTCAGTGCTTTTGGAGCTGGTGGTGAGCAATGATGTTCGCAAGGGTACTCCGGGATGCCTTCACCCCGTTCAATTCAGTGGTCCTGGGCTTTGGGGCCAGAGGTGTGGAGTCCCGTTGTGCTGGTGCATCCGTCATGCTCATCCGGGGTTCTGGATTTATGCTCCCTGTTGTCGCCTCCAAATATATATATTACTGTAGCGTGAGGCGAGAGAGACACTGACACACTTGCACTGTTTTTTAAATGGTGCACTGTACATAAAGAATTCAAAAGAGTGTTTTGGGGTTGGTGGTAAGCTAGATAGGCAAGCGCGGCTCTCGGAAGTGTGCCAGGGTACGCCCATTTAATCCAGTGGCGCGTGGGTTTCGGGACCAGAGGGGTGGGGTCTCCGTGAGCTGGTACATCTGTCATGTTCCAGGCTCTGACTGGATTGGTTCGCCCTGGCGGTAACCCCTCTGTCGAAATATGGGCGGCCAACACCTCAGCCCCATTGACCAGTGTTGTTTTTAGCAGCCATCTGAGTTTTTGACTTAGTCTATTTGACAAAAATGATTTTAATTTTTGTCACATTTTAGTCATTAAAAAATGTAATAGTTTTAGTCACGTTTGAGTCGACCAAAAATCTAAATAATTTGAAAACCTGAATAAACAAAACTGACTAAATCATGCCCATTGATTGGCTTTTGGGGACTCATACGCTTCTCCTTTACCGTCAATCACATACTGTACATGCATCTTCTGTTGGTTTTCTTTATAAGATGGTGATACTCATTCATTCATTCATTTTCCATCCCGCTTATTCTCTCTACGATACTATCGTAGACAATCCCTGGGATGTAACCAATCAGCCATTCAGTTGCTTTTGACAAAATAATGGTGTCATGACCAGATCGAATTTGGGTCGCATTGGGTTGCAGTGTAGCCTCTGTGGCTCTAATTGCGGCATTAACCTGTTATGGTAAAAATATACCTTCTCAATTGATAATGAACACTGGAGACCGTTTGAGAGAGAACACAGCAAATGCGGCTAGTTATTGTAAAGATTTAACAGTCTCAACGCATTTCCTACACACGTGACTCTAACGTGGAAGAAGAACCTCGAGCCAAATTAGAAGTATAAAATGAGCTTCGGAAGAGAAAAGAAGAAAAAGGAAAAGGAATATATAGAGATAGAAAAGAAGAGAAAGAAAGAAAAAGAGAGAGAAAGAGACTGACCCAAGAGAGTTGGGCCAGAGAGAGAGATCAGCGCAAGAGAGAGTGAGTCCAGAGAGCGAGCAAGCGCTTTTTAACCTCCTTATCTTTCTCCTCAAGGGCGGGACTAAAGTATGACGTGTGCTCTCAAAAGTTTCTCAAATTACATTTCTCAATATGACCACTAGATGGAGGCATTACATAGGAAAATTCCCATCACAAACCCCACATTACGGTGATAAGTTTGTTCAGTGTGAAACAGACAGCCAATCAGACATCGTGTTAATGATGCCCAGGATGACCCCAAGGTTTAGTAGAAGCAGTGTGAAACAGATAACCCAGGGTTAACCATTTCAAGAGTGAAAAGCCCGACGTTGACAGCCAGAGCCCACCCGGACTTAAACCCAATGGAGCATCCCTGGAGAGACCTAAATGAGGCTGTGCACCAACGTTCACCTTCTACCTGACGGAACCGGAGAGGATCTGCAGGGGGAATGGCAGAGGATCCTCTAATCCAGAAGTGATTACATCCAACCATGCTTCTACTAAATACTGAGCAAACCGTGTGATATTATCTATTTAAATAAACTCTGTGTTTTTCTACCAATATGGCCATTACATTAACGAGGGGAAAAAAAATCTCACAGCTTGGAACAGAAACAGCTTTTCTGTTATTGGACCAGTAATCATACCTGTACCACGTATCCAGAGAGGCATTTAAAGTTCGGCGGCTGCGGTGCTCCATCGATCAGCACCTCTCCAGAGAGACCGGAGGGATCCTTACGAGCTGCCAGCACATCCAGAAACCTGTGCACACATCACAACCTGACGACTTTCCATTCAGCAAACACAGCAGATCATGAATAAGAGAAAGTTCTTACGATGACTTCCCACTGCCAGTGGCTCCTAAGATGGCATTGAGCCCCGGCTTCATGATTCCACTGGAGAAACAAACACGTGCTTTTCACTGTAATATCCCGAAGTCAGTGCACCCTCATATTTCTAGTAAAATTTTATGTAAAAAACGTACTGCTCATGTCTCGTACAAAAAACATGGAATCAGTGAATCATTACAAATCGAATCAGTACAAAACACTAGGTACCCGATGCTTCCATGATGCGATCTCAGCTGGGCAATTCAAAAATTGCCAATGAATATTCATGAGCATTGATGACCTCATCCGTCTGACTGAACATTCGGCAGGTTCCAATCTCAAAAAAACACGCCCACTGTAAAAGGTGCCAGTATGTGGATCGTTTGCGTGCCAGTAAAAGTGGCAACTGCCGTATATTTAAATTTATCCTACATTTCACCTGAACACCACACTGCGGTAATGTTTCAGATCCCTACTGGCAGCAGCGCGCAGATATTGTACGCTTCGGTGTCCGTGTCCCATCAACGACGACAAGAAGAGAGCGAAAATACAAACAAAAAACTGAAATATCGGATGAGCAAAGAGGACTGAGCTCGAAATAAGCTAAACTCAAAATGCTGCGGTGGTGAGGAGGACAGAGGTCAGGATCAGGAAGAGGGGAGAACCGCTACTGTGCTGGAAAGAGAAACAGCCCAGAGAAATCCTCATTGATTGAGAAACGACGAGTATTTTCACACTTAAATTAATGTTTTGTAGTCAGAGCGAGGCACCACACATTGCCTTTAAAAGCGCATGCTTTAACTGCGACAGAGCAGAGAGAAAGAGACTATGACAATTATATAGTTTAAATTAAAAGTATTAGTTTGTGTATTATTTCTATATTTTGGAAAAGCTCCTTATTCCCGTAAAATGTATTTATTCAAACCCAATCCGAGCACAGTGAAACAGCTTCCTTACAAAGCATGAGAGAAAGAGAAAGACACAGACTTGAGACAAGTTTTTCTTTTCATTTAAAATAATTACCCTGTTTTTACAAACCCTGTTTTTTGTAAAAAAAAAATAATTTATGCCATGTCAATTTAATTAAATGCAAACAAAACATTTGTTTTCCAATACTATTTATTTATATAAAAATGAGAAACGAGTGAACCAAATAAAAGCACAGGTCTCTGTTTCTCTGTCCAAGAAAATCCATCTCATTAAACAAAGAGGCGATCATTTCTCTTATAAAATAGATCCCGATGCTCAAAAAAAAAATCATTATTTATATTAAATTTTCGCTAATGAAAAATAATAAACTGTTCAGTATTTATTTTTCATTTTATTTAAAAATTTTTAATCACTTATTTATTGGTATCGGCGGGGTGGGGTGGGGTGGGTTACGTGGCTGGAGAACGTTTGGGAACCAATGGTGTATAGTATTCTATCTTAGATGTAACGCTTGTTGTTTCACTTTCTCTGCGCTTTCATGCTCTGTTAATAAAATCATCACATTTTTTTCAGTGGCTTTCATAATTTCCTATTTTCACTACGTAAAGATGTGGCTAATGCAAATCCTGATTGGCTGGGGATTTCGAACCCTTGGTAGGCGATTGGCTTAGTGAGAATACAAAATGTTTGATCCCATTGTGATCCTGGCAGTGCATTAGCTTCTGCTAAATGATTAGCTCATACTTTACTGAATGGCTCTTCGTTTATTCTATAACTTAACTAGTCATGCGTGTATGTCTCTGATGTTATTATCCTCATATTTACACGTAGATTAAAAAGATATGAGAGAGACACTTAAGTGATCAGAGCTGGGTGGTATTATCCAAAGTTTAAGATGTTTAGAGTCTTTTAAAGGAAACGAGTACTACGACCATTTCTTTTCCTGAGTCGTATCATTCCCAGAATCCCACTGAATTTAATGGCATTTCTTTACTGCCTTTCTTTCTGTTTGAAAACCCACAAGCTGCAACTTTCATCTTTCAGCAAACACCAATGACTGGACGCATTTAAAGGGAGCTTATGAATATTAATAAGCTGTCGGCTCACGTGTCTCTGATGATTCGATAACTACGGAGAAGCAGGAAATGAAGTCACTTACACAAACAGTCAGCCGACGACCTTCAGCTCCCAGAAAGAGCTTGTGTAAGGATCATGTGTGCACCATCAACATCTACACCCTTCCCATTGTTAACATTCCTCCCAGCGCTCCGGGGTGTGTGAACTTTAACAAGCTGCTCCAATCATAAAAGTCACTCATTACTGAAGATAGACAGCAATAAAGAACTCCTCACAACCAAATTCATTACTGTGAGGGTGTTCCATTGAAAACAGTTTTTTAAACAACTTTAACTACAATAATGTTTTTAGAATTATATTAATATTCATTTCAAGAGAAAGCGCTGTGTAAAGGTTAGAAGATGTGAAGAAATGCGGTGACCAAAGAAAGCTCTCAGAAATACAAATAATGATGTTTATTTTTGTGAAATTACAAAATGCAAAGCCAGCAAACAAAAGATTAATGTAAATTAAGGGTTAAGGTTAGGGTTAGTTAAATGTATTGAACTATTTTTCTAGTACATAAATGCGTACAGGCCACACATTCACAGTGCTATTGGTTTAGACAGCTTTAGTAAGAGTGACATGCTCATTTGCTGCTGTTCCCGGAAGGCAGACGTTCTACTGCACACAGATTTAACTATATTTTTATTGTAAATAAATGATTACTGGGACATTTTGTCACAACACTGACAATTTAGTCAGCTTCAGCATAACATTTGATTTCGTTTGTACGTTTTTGTGAATTTCTCATCCATGGGGAGCCATTGCTGACAGCATGAAATGGGAGGGGCTTTTCTTTGTTCAGTAATGCTGTTGTATAGTCCCCCATCTGCTGGACTCCTCTTAAATGAATCGGTAGAGTCTCCTGTAGCTGATCGTCAGTTCATTAGAATGTTGTAGTGTCTTAAGTGTGGACTTTCTCCGAAGACTAGAATTGGGGTGCACTCCCTTTTGCAAAACAGGGTTGAAAACATTTTTAGCAAAATCCCTTTTTTGAGCAATGAGTGATTTTTACCTTTTATTTATTGCTAGAAACAAAAATAAAAAAGGTATTTTTGTTCAACCCGTTTATACCAGCATCAATTGAGGAACAGCTAAACTGGTAAGAGGTGAGAAAGAGTTTCATGTTATGGCAAGATTGAGCGCAGCCACCAGACACAAGGTAGCTCTACTGCATCAGCAAGGTCTCTCCGCAGACTGGGGTTTCAGAGGCGGTGGTCACCCAAGGAAACAGAAAAATACATCCAGCTAATTATCCTCGAAAACTGAAAGTGTCCAACAGTGCCATCAGCTCAGCTTCATGGAGGAGTTGCAGCCAAAAACTGCATTTGTGAATAGTCCGTATGAAACTCCTCCTTTAAGTGACGCAACCTGCATTGATTGATTGGTAGTTTGAACGTCTGCTCTCATTGGATTCTGCGTGTCTCGTGCATCTCCAAAACGGAACCTGTGTCCGAGGAGGACGAGGCTCAGGGGCTGATGACACCGAAATCAAAAGCGATTGGAGTAGGATTCCTCTCCGCGGTAAATATCTGTTACATTAATGTTTTGCCACTTCAACAATTGTTTACTACAAGCGTGACAACATTTTTCCTCAAATGTATGAAACTCATGATACAAATGTATGAAACCAGTAGCTTGGCTTTGTTTTAAAATATAAATGAATGACGCTCCCTGCCTGAAGATGGCGTTAACGGTACAACAGTTGCACTCAGCCGAACCGGGAAACAGAAAAGAAGAATTCAAGGAACACATAGCGAAGATCCTGGATGCTGAGCGGTTTATTCTTTTGGTGGATTATCACAGGGAGCTGTTAGAAAAAAATGAGGAGAAAAGAGAGGATTTGTGGTGAACCATTTCTCTCCTCTTTCCTGTACAGGAATCATTATGTAGGAGAGATGCCTACAAATATAGCATATTTAGAATCTTATTGTATCTTCTAGATAAAACAGGAAGTTACAGCACAACAGGAAGTTGCTTGAATAAGGCAGTACGGCAGAGGATCTTTTTTTGGCTCTGGACCCAGCAACTCTCTGAGGGTCTTCCTCTCCCCTTTCCTCCATCCTTCTTTGTTCTGAATCCAGCATGGTTCGTGAGGACGTTTTCAGCTCTAGTTCGTTAATTTTGGTCAGAACAAGAGAAACAATGGATCCGTTGTTGTAACACTGAAGTCTAAAATTTCATCCCAAGCAATCAAAAATAAAATTGAGTTCATGTTGTGTCTATTACACGAACACACTGCCTCCGGGAAATTCGTCCGTTAAAAATGGAAACAATTCATGCTCAGGATCAATGGATTCAAGGGAATTTTTTATGTATGTTTCCAAAACTGCCAACAAGGCATCAAACTGAAGGACAAACGTTACTCTTTTTCCGTAGCTCTTTGAAAAGGAGGATAAATTCTCCTTCCTCTCCGTGCATTCTCAGGATTGAGTGTACCCACTACAGTGTTACCGATGTGTTAGATATGATTGCTTCGAGTTCCAAAACGTTCAAGATACGAAAGGTCTTGCGCTTCCGGGTCCTGGCGCTCCATTCTGCTATTGCAGACAGTGCTAAAGGGTGCTGATACGCTTTAAAAATCCGTTTATAATCATGCGAAACATTATTTATAGATTAATAATAATGTACTATAACAAATGTTAGAGTCAAGGCATCGTAAAAGAAATAACGTTTATAACGTGGAAAGTGCTGTTCTGTAGCGCAACTTAGAGAAACCCTGTGACACGTTCTCAGAAGCTTCTCTCCATCTGTCTGCGCTTGTGCTTGAAACCGTGTTGGTGTTAGTAATTCGTGAAATATCTCAAGAAAGTTAATTTAATGTTTTCTGCCATCCGTTCCACCTCCTCTGACACATTGCTTCACTCAAGGTAAGGTTTCACATTTGTGTAAATATTATGTATTTTTCATGTGTTTTATTCTGTTTTATTATCATTTATTACATTAATAATGTGTAGATTTAAGGATTGAAGAAACGTTGCTTGATTTTTCTCTGATTTTCCATTTTTTCATCTTCTTATTCTGTTGTTTCTGAGAGCCGTTGCACAGATTTGGCGTTTTACATGTAAAACTTGCTTCGAGATACGAATCCGTCATACGAGAGCCAGTCTGGAACGGAATAAATTCTAATCTTGAGATACCACTGTATTTCCTTTTCTTTTTAGCAAAAGAGAGATTCTCAGAAAATAATCATCACTGCTTAAAAACGTCATTTTGTTTAGTGATTTGTGTGTGTTTTTGTGAATTTTACACGAGTTAAAATTTGCATTGTACAATGCTTGCAGACCTAAACATTTTCTGAAATATTTCTGTGTAAATTTTCCATCAGACTTTACTGCGCAAAGAACTTTTAGTCGTCATTCACACCCCACGTTATCGCTCTGCTCCTCACAAATTGAAAACACAGTCATGTGACATCATCCGGGCCACTCATTGGTCACGTACGTCATCGTACACATTTCCTCGACTGTTTTGATTGGTTAGAATGACCAGCACACAGATGTAAACAAGAGAGCTGAACAGCAAGCAACATATGGACAGACTTCGCTGCTTGATTTTCACCTTTGGCATCTTTTACTATATCATCGTACGCTGCAAATGATGCTCAAATTACAAACTACTCTAAGTTTCACCACGAGCTTCCATAAGAGATGCTGCTTTGTAAACAGACATGCTCCATCTGGCACTCTCAAGCCAGTACAGAGGCTGTATTTGCTCAAAAAGCATATGTTTGTCGTTTTCATTTGTGTTTAGTTTGGATCAGAGTTCAATCATGTTCTCACCACAAACTAAACACCTCGAGCGGGTCTCAGACTGCTTTTTTAGTGAGATTTTGGTCCAATATTTACTTAGGTTGTTGCTTTCTCATCTGCCCAAACGAACCAAACTAAAAGAAAACGAACTCAAGTTCAAATGAACCAAAATAAACAAGTTAAGTGTGAAAGCCCCCGTAGTTTAGCATTTTTCAGTGCTTCTAACTGGATCACAATCTAAATTAAACTGTGTTTTACCCTCTTAAACTTTGCTTCCAGAGTCTTCAATAATTTGATTTTAAGCAATATTTTCCATACCAGCAGTAAACTTAAGCTATTAAGTAAAAAAAAAAGTTATTGAGACATTAAAAGTTATAAAAAAAATTATTTAGACATCATACAAATCTTAAACATGATGAACTGTTCCTGAAATAAAGATGTCTGATGTCTTCCGTTAATGGTAACTGTCATTTTTACTACAAACTACAAATTTCAGATCTAATCCACGGGAACAGATAAATATCATGAGAATGTCTCTGTCAAAGAGACGAAAAGTTGTCAACGAAAACCGGAGTTTGCAAAGAAAAATGTTTTCAACCATTTTGAACGAATCCAGCAGAATACCTGTTAGGGGTGGGCGATATCTCGATATTTAAAATATATCGAGATATTTTTTAAACTCGATATGAATTCTGGCATATCGCATATATCGATATAATGTCTTATTTTTAATTTTCGCCACTTTGCTTGTGTGCCTTCTCTGTGCTGCGCTCGTCCGCGCCTCCTTGCTTTTGTTTCCCCTCCCCTTGCCTGTCGTCTCAATCAACATGGCGGCGCCCGCAACCAGCCCGGAGGTTACAGAACTTGTTGCAAAAAAAGAACAGCTGGCTCCATTATATGGAAATACTATAAGGTTTTATGTCATCAGACGAACAACAGACAGATGTCTACTGCCGTGAATGCCAAAAGTTGGTGCCAACCAAAGCTCAACTAATCTCCACAATTCTATAACGCGGAGTGTAGAATATGAAAGACAGAGCGCAAGGTGGTGTAGCATCACAGAGTCCGTGGCATTTCACATAGCGGTGGACATGGCACCCATATCCGTCGTTGAACAACGTGGCTTTAAACGTATGCTAAAAACACTTGATCCCAGTCAGATACAGTTTACCCAGTCAGCATTACTTTTCGAGACAGGAACTCCCGCGACTGTACACTACAGAGAGAGCGCGGCTTGCTGCTGAATTGGAAAAGGTTACTTACAACAGAGGTCCTGCAAAGATGAGCTTGAGTTGTTTTATTTTTGAATGAAAAGAAGGCAATGTGTATTATTTTACAGTTAAATTATTATTTATGTTATCAGGGATTTTGTTTATATCCTAAATGTTACAGGAGCACTTTGTTCCTATGCACTGCCTGTTTTTTAGTTGTTTTATTTTTGAATGAAAAGGCAATATGTATTTCTTTATTGTTTTATAATATGTATGCAAGGATTCCTGAAAGAAATTTGCAGAAGCACCTCTGAGCTTCAATAAAAAACGACTTTGACATTTGTATTATTTTATTTTTTTGCAGAAGGGTTTTGTTGGGGGGTGGGGGGGTGGTTATAAATCCTGTAAAGATATCGAGATATATCATATATCGAGATATAGCAAAATATATCGAGATATATTTTTTGCTTCATATCGCCCAGCCCTAATACCTGTGTTTGATTTGTTCAGACTGCAGCTCTTGTGAATATCGGCAAAATGAAAAGCCAGGATGATAAACAGAGCAGAGGACAACAAAGATCCAGAAGCTAAATATTCTTCAAACAAGAGGCTCCTGAAGTCAGAGAGTTCATTAATGTCACTATATGCGACTGGTTTTGAATGCATGTAAATGTTGCTGGTGTACAAGTGATAACTGTTTACGGCTAAAAGGTTTTTTATAAGTAATGGGAGCATTAAATAAGCAGACGTTCCATAATGGCATTTATTCTGCACTAGTTTTGAAAACATGTTTGCGTGCAAGTGTCAAATACAATTAAATGAAACCCATTTTTGAATTGATCACTCATTCTGGACTTTGAGTCGATAAAATCACCGATCTAAATAAGGCTAGAAGCACCACGGTGCTGTAGCGTAATGTGCTGGTGAAGGTGCACTTCTGAGATTTATGTTGTGTGTTCACGTCTGACTATCAGGCAGCGGGGCAAAAGTCAAGGTCTGGCACACGAGCTAAAAACAAACAGTGTTTTGCATTAGCATTAGCGCTTCCAGGAGTCACTAGCATGCTCCCTTTAAAGTAAGCTCTCTACAGCCAGTAACGGCTAGATGTCGAGAGTCACGTACAGAGAGTGTTTCTCTGTGCAGATTTCAGGGGAGATCTTCTGGTTTCCTTCCTTCCATTCACTCCGAAGCTTCCCTGGTGCTTTCCACATCCACCAGCATAGCACGTTAACAAACTCAACAGGAATAAGCTTTTCTTTTGTTTGTTAAAAATACTGCAGGAATTCACCGGCAGGTTCTGCTGGAGGAAAGCCGTTCCCCCAGACGAAGCTGGAACAGGTCTGGACAGGAGACGACCAGGTTTCTCTGCGGGTCACGGGGCGCACAGTCAGAGAAAGTGACGAGCCATAGAGAGATGCATTTAAGTGCAGTGCTTTATGCACACCTTTAAACGAGACCCCCAGACTGAAGCACACTTTCATTGAAACAGATGTGTGTGTATATATATATATATATGTAGTTATGTACAAACTGCAAAAACTGTACTGCACAAACTATTAAAAAAACTGATATGATATGTTCAGGTAGGTATTCTTCCAACTCCTAAATCTTTCCCCCTCACTTACATCTCTCATCCACTCCCCCTTTCCTTTTAACACCCTCCTGTGCTGGTGTAACTAATGCGAACTGGTCCATGGGAAACATAAATAACTATATAAATTCACGGCTTCCAACCAGAGGAGGAAACACCACACCAAGTGTTCACTCCCCTGGAGATAACAAAACTGTCCAGCTAAAACTAAGCACCTACTCCCCCATGTGGTGGCGCTTAAGCAGGTCTGGACATTGTAAAAAAAAAAAAAAAAAAAGAAACAGAAATGTGCAGCAAGACAGTTCCTGCAGTTGCATGAGCTTATGGAGCACCGGGTGTCAAGTTCAAAATGTGTGAGGGCTATACGGAAGCTCACAAATAAAATCAGGATCTGGACAAATGTTTGGAGGATTTCTGACTACTGGTAACTATAGCCATAAAACCCTCATTTTGCACAATCTAAGAAACACAATGGTCTGTATTCATTGAAATGTCATATTGAAAAAGTCTAGTCTTTTCAGGTGAAAATGACGATTGATCCATTGTGCATTAATCTTGACCTTGAAACAAACTGGATCGAGATTTTCAGAGATTGAAAGAACACACGAATGATGCAAAAGACAACTTTTTCATAATAACCTGCTGTCCCATCTATTAATGTTACGTATGGTGTACTTCAGCTTTCACGGTCAGAATTATGTGGGAATGTGAGTTTAGGTGAGTGAGAATGCAAGCTTTATTTATACATATGTTCATTATCGTCAACCAATAGTATAATAAAAAAAAAAAAAAACACAAATTCCCCCCTCTCCCCAAAAAGCAAAGACATGCATTAAAACATACCAAGACGAACCCTTTTGTTGAATTCTGCTTTTTTCAAAGTGCCAGAACTTTGAAAAACATGAGCCATATCACAGGTCTTGTACTTATCCCTTCTTTTCACCACTAGATGGCACTGACAGCACCGATTTGTAAAACAAAACTGAAAGATTAATTTTCCCACTTAAATTATATTTAAATTACTTTGAAAATTCATTCATTCATTTTCCAATTCGCTTATTCCCTTAAGAGGTCACTGGGGTCTGCTGGTATCAAGCTCACATTGGGCGAAAGGTGAGGGTACACCCTGGACAAGTCGGCAGTCAACTGCAGGGCAACATTTACTCACACATTCACATAAGGGGGAATTTAAATAATTCAATTACCGTATTTTTCGCTGTATAAGACGCACCCAATTTTAATGGAGGAAGATCTAGAAAAAAAAAGATTCTGAACCAAATACTGTAGTAAAATATTCTATATCAACTGTGTAAAAGTTAACAGCAGTTTAAGAATTTGTCAAACATGTAACATGAACAGTCAGTAAAGTCACCGTTCAGATCGTTCCACAGATCAGGAGTCACAGATCGGATTTACCATATTTTGGATCAGTAAAAGTAGGATCGACGAGCAGAGATGGGCGATGACGTCAGCGCGCACCGCCGGGTGTATAACTACAAATCTGGCCGACGGCTCCAGTTCTAGGCCGAAGCCGCCCCCTCTCCTACGGCCGTGACCGCCCTCCGTGGCGCTCTGCATTCGCCGTATAAGACGCACCAACTTTTCCCCCTCAGTTTTGGGGAAGAAAAAGTGTGTCTTATACGGTGAAAAATATGGTAACCTAACCGCATGTTTTTGGGATTGTGGGGGAAACCGGAGTACCTGGAGAACATGCAAACTCCTTCCAGGAAGGTCACCGGCGAGCCTCAAACCGGCAACCTTCTAACTGGAAGGCCACAAAGTTACCCAATGTGCCACCCAATACTTTGCAAATTATGTCATATCCAAAAATAATCAAAACTACTCTCTTTTTTTGAAAACTACACACTATATTTGAAATCTTTTAAGGCTTAACGTCATTTACTTAAACATTGTTTTATTTTTCTGAGCATCCCACTGATCTTAGAGATAAAACCGAGACAGACTAACTTGAGGTTATTAAGGATGTGTTTCTGAGAGATCTTCCTCTTGCATAAGAAGCCGCTCTTCATCGTCACACTGTAGTTGATGTTGTGGAAGCTGACGGTGGCACCGCGCTGCGGCGAGAATGATGACACCGACACATTGTTCTCCAAATCCATTACTTGAGTCAGCTGTATGCCCTTGTCTGTCATCCCTGAGGGTTGGCAAAAGACAATCTAGATTTAATGGAGCTAACGCATTTTTCATATTTCATTGAAATTAAATTCCTTTCGAACACCAACAAATGAGCATTTCGAGGCATCATAGTATTTGACAGAATGAGCTCTGATGCTAAGTCGTGGTTAAAAAAGGTCCTAACTGCAACTAGTTAGGACCTGAAAACTTTTAACACTTAACTTTTAACACTAACAGCTTCATCTTGTATATCAACAAATCTAATTATTCAAGTTTTAAGTTTTTGGCTAAAAAGATGAACCTATCCACATTTTCTGAAGAGAGCACAGATCTGGTTGCAGTGACTACCTCCAGTAGTAGAAAATGTTGATGTGTTGCCTGCCTGATCTCCGTGGAACAATGTCGGCATACAACTTTAAATTTATCCACTCGTCTATCCCCGTTATGTATTTTAACAGAGAAGCCAAAGTGTTCCCAAACAGGAGACCGTAGTGAGGTGGGAGGTCTTCAAGCTCTGGCTTCTCTTTCGCTGTTGCCATTATGCCATTTTCTTTCTCGTGCTCTGCTACTCGTGGCGTGCAGCTCTACTGTGCGTCACTCAATAGCGTCCATGCGGAATCTCGCCTAGGAACATTGTTCCGCTGCGCTTAATATCGCGCTAATAATAAATTTATATTATTTAATAAAAATACCGAATACCGAAACGGTACGCAAGTGTACCGAACCGAACAGGCCGTACCGAAACGGTTCAATACATCCCTGTGAACCGTTACACCCCTAATATATATATATATTATTATAGCATATATATTAATGAATATTATTTATTCTTAAGCTGTATTTTGTTGATTTTGTTTTGAGGTCATGGTTTTTTTTATATTCAATTATATATCATTTAGATCTTAATGTATATATATTAGATCATGATTCATTTTGATGTACTTTTATATATTTATATAACTTTCATTGGTATTTGACAAGGTTCAAAAACAATCTGGATCTGGAACAAAGCTACTGGTCACAGTGTGAGTAACAATTGTTAAAAATTCCCCATTCTGAGTTCATCGCAAGTAGCTTTCAGATAACAGCTAACAACACGAAGCAGAGAGATTCGTTATTTTGTTATAAACCCAAAGTTTGACTTTTGAAGAATCATTATATCTTTAGCATTGTGGTCTCAGCATTTACCTTTGAGTTTCATTAGTTTATAGCAGAAAATGTTAATCGTTGATCATATAATTATTTAAAGAATCTGTATGAGCTCAGGCAGTAGAAGCCATTAAGCTAGAACAAGTGTAATGTCTGAAACTATGACCTTTAACTCTTCTCATTTGTTCATAATTGATTATATTCGCAGCATTCTGTATTGATGTGAGATACAGTGGTACCCCGAGATACGAAATTAATGAAACGTTCGTATCTCGAACATTTCCTATCTCGAAGCAAGTTTTACATGTAAAACGCCCAATCCATGCAATGGCTCTTATTAACATTTTGCAAAACACATAGCGAAACATTATATATAGATTACTAATATTGTACTATAACAAATGTTAGAGTCAAAAGAAATAACGTTTATAACGTGGAAAGTGCTGTTCTGTAGCGCAATTTAGAGAAACCCTGTGACCCGTTCTTAGAAGCGTCTCTCCATTTGTCTGCGCTTGCGCTTGAAACCGTGTTGGTGTTAGTAATTCATGAAATATCTCAAGAAAGTTAATTTTCGTACGTACCGCCATGTTTTTTGCCATCCATTCCACCTCCTCCAGCACATCAATTCACTCAAGGTAAGGTTTCACATTTGTGTACATATTACGTATTTTGCTTGTGTTTTATTCTGTTTTATTATCATTTATTACATTAACAATGTGTAGATTTAAGGATTGAAGAAACGTTACTTGATTTTTCTCTGGTTTTCCACTTCTTTCATCTGCTTATTCTGTTGTTTCTGAGAGCCGTTGCACGGATTCAGCATTTTACATGTAAAGCTTCGAGATACGAACTGTTTCGAAAGCCAGCCTGGAACGGATTAGTTTCGTATCTCGAGGTACCACTGTATATCTTTATTCAAGACTTTGTTAGATCAATAAAACTTGTTAACGTAAAATCTGTCTGAGACCTATTATTGAACCTTGGGGAAAATGTGAGCTATATATATATATATATATAATCAATATGTTTAGGTAGCATTCCCAGTGACATCAAGTCCGGTTTATTGACACACCACTTTCATTAAAGCAACATTAAACACGTGTTTCAAACCTAATTACACACGTGTGTCTGAGACTCGAACTAACTGAAGGACCCTCCAGACTTACTTTTATACATGAAATAGAAGTCAAATCTAGGAATTCATCATTTTAAAGCTTCTTTTCTCCAGAACAAAACTTGAACGAAATCGCACTTTCGCGCTTTCCATGTTCCACAACGAACTTCTCCGAGAGCCTCAGCTCTAACATCATCCCCCACGACACGAATGTTCAGTACATTAATCACACCTTAACTGTGAATAAACGGAGGATTGTTCCAGATTTGTCCAGAAATTATCGAAATCTCTCACCTGAAGCAGAGCTGGTCCTCCTCGAGCACGCGCCTGTGTTTGATCTGATCAGCGCTCGTGCGCGCTCCTGAGGTCTCCGAGCTTTCATAAAACAATCATCTCAGGAGGAACCTGCTCGTGGAACTCCGGAGAGCTTCAGAACAGCCCAGGAACCAAGAATCACTAGACCAGAAGCTGCACCGCACTGTGTATAAATAAATGTATCGATAAGCCACACTTGCTGTTTTTGTTGTGTGCTTTATGAAGTTCACATTAGGTGACTTACCTCTGTGCAAAAGCAACAAATGTGTCCACAAAAACGCGTTTTCTTCCTCATAGCATGTTCGAATAAAAACCGTTCCACACGTGCCTGTTTTCAAAAAACTGAATATACACGAACACTAAAAAAAAATCCAAATCCAGTCAATCACTTTACTGAACCAACAGGTGGCAGTCAATTCATGGTATTTTAAAAATGAGTATTCAGCAATGAATTTGCACAAACACCAGCACCGCAATTCTGTGATCAAACAGTAAATATCTGTAAAACATCTGTAAATGCTGTAATCCACGATAACAGAGTAAACAGCAACATAGTCTCGTTTGGTCCACAAAAGAACAAAATGATGAGTAATTAATGACTTGCCTTTACTTACAATTTAAGATGATAACTTGTTTGTAGAGGTGTTCCTTTTCTTTCTTTCATTTTAAAAGTCTCTGTGTCTCAATGGAGATCACTGCCTGTGAAAGTGAGAAAGTTGGTACCACTAATTCTATTATTTTTCAGCCAGGGTGTCGTAATCTCGGATGGAGAGCATGGAGAGCTGTGTACCTCACCCATGACTTTTCTCAAAATAACCAGGTATCAATATCTCTGGATGATCTGGTCCAAGCTCATTTCAATCCTCTCAATGCTTCTCCTCTTATGTTCTCCTCTATTCATCTATACATCTAATGCCCTGTGGCCCAGAATTAAATTTGATCTCTTTGTGGGCGTATGAACAGCGCCCTCTAGGGCTGTGACAAGCACCACTTGAGGCTGGTGAGCAGATTGATTCCCATGTTCACAGTGATCTGCTGCACAGCGGAAAAACAGGGTAAAACCCGGTTCAGGCTGGTTTTTAAAATATACATCAAGGGAAAAGTTACAGTAAATTAATTTTTCCTTTGTCCAATTTACTGATGAACTTTCAAGATAATTATGGCCGGCTACTTCCAATCATCAAAGGGCGAGAAGCAGGGGTACATCCTGGACAGGTCGCCAGTCCATCGCAGGGCAACATTCACAAATAGGGGGAATTTAGATTATTCAATTAACCTGATTGTAACGAACCGTCACTCGTGTTGGGATCCATCTGCAGGCTTTATTGGATTCGAGGTCAGAAAAGCAAAGTTCAGGGAACGGCGTACGCAGCAATACAGGACAGACAGAGGTGTAGTCAGACAACAGGCTAATGGTCAGGACAGGCAGCAAACAATCGGAATCCAATGGCAGAGATATCAATACAGCAGGCAGGTAGAAGAATCGTAAACGGTAAACAGGCAGGTCACATCAGGTAAACATGCACAGGTAGTAATCGCTCAGAATTGCAGCAGTAGGCAAACAAGACTTCACAAAGTGTGATCAGTCTGTTTAAGTAGTGGGTGAAATGTTCTTCAGCTGGGTGAGTAATCAATGTGGACCTGGGGATCATGGGAAATGTAGTGTAGCGGGCAGAAGTTAGTGGGGCGATGGTTCCCTCTGTTGGTCACAGGAGGGAGTTGCGGGGTTTGTCTCTTTGACACTGACGCATGTTTTTGGGATTGTGGGGGAAACTGGAGTACCCGGAGGTCACAGGCGAACCTCGAACCAACAACCTTTTAACTAAAAGACCAGAGTGCTACCCTCTGATTCCACAATCTATGCTAAAAGAGTAGAGCTGAACAGACTGCAGAATGGTAAAACTCATCAGAATTAACCGGTTTCTAGAATGACAGAAGTGCAGAGTTCCTTTTAGAAACAGAAATACAGCAGTCATCATGACTTTTACTGTCTATTTAGAGAGACACATGACTAACGGTTCAACGCTCTCTGAATCCATGGCTTATTGAAGAAACACAACACTACAAATGAAAACAAAGAAAAGTTGATTCGAAATCGAGAGGCTTATGAGACGGAAGTTTTTTAAGGACACAAAAAAAAATCTCTACATGAAAAACAGATTTATTCCATGTTTAAAAATGATTCACAATATACAGGTCCTTCTCAAAAATTGCATATTGTGATAAACATTAGACTTTCATATATTTCAGATTCATTTACACACAACTGAAGTAGTTCAAGCCTTTTATTGTTTTAATATTGATGATTTTGGGATACAGCTCATGAAAACCGAAAATTCTCAAAAAATTTGCATATCATGAAAAGGTTCTCTAAACAAAAAATTCCTGAGGCTTTTAAAATCTCCCGGCTTGGTTCATTACTCAAAACCACAATCACAGGAAAGACTACTGATCTCAAGCAAGAGATGAAGACACAGAAAGAAATTTCTGAACAAATCGGCTGTTCCCTGAGTACTGTAGAGTGGTTCCCAGAGTGGTGACCGGACCCTGAAGGAGCGATTCCAGACATTGGGGGACCTGCAGAAGTAGTGGATGAGTCTGGAGTAGAAACATCCAGAGCCACCGTGTACAGGCGTGTGCAGGAAATTGGCTACAGGTGGCGCACTCCCCAGGTCAAGCCACTTTTGAACCAGAAACAGCGTCAGAAGCACCTGACCTGAGCTACAGAGAAGCAGCACTGGACTGTTTCAAGTTTTGCTCGTCATTCGGAAATCAAGGTGCCAGAGTCTGGAGGAAGACTGGGGAGAGGGAAATGCCTGAAGTCCAGTGTCAAGTACACCACAGTCAGTGATGTCTGGGGTGCCATGTCAGCTGCTGGTGTTGGTCCACTGTGTTTTATCAAGGGCGGGGTCAATGCAGCTAGCTATCAGGAGATTTTGGAGCACTTCATGCTTCCATCTGCTGAAAAGCTTTATGGAGATGAAGATTTCATTGTTCAGCACGACCTGCTCCCAGTGCCAAAACCACTGGTGAATGGTTTCCTGACCATGGTATTACTGGTTCTCAACTCTCCTGAGCTGAACCCCATAGAGAATCTGTGGGATATTGTGAAGAGAAAGTTGAGAGTTGAGATGCACGTCCTGAAATGAAGCATCACAACCTGTCCTTCAGAGAGATGGGAACTGAAGAACATCAGCAGCTGCAGCATCCGTATCCCTCACATCCTTGTTTTTCCTTTACGGCCCAGAAGTAAGCGCAGGCACCTCTTCTAGGAGCAGACAGTGCAAAGACTAGGGAGCAGTTTGCTTTAACATCTCCAAACTCTTTTTTTCACTTTGTTTCTTAGGTTTTTGCGTCTTGATATGCAACAGAACACTTCCAATCCTGAAGGAAGAAGCTGCAGATCCACTTCTCTAACGTTAAAGCAGAGGACCATCACTGGCCGCTTAAACAGAACACTGAGCAACACTCGAAATCTTCACATGAAATCACATCGATTTATTCTGAAAACAGTCTATTCGCTTCACTTCATAACACTTCTCGGGAGCAACGTGTGGATAGCATAAATACAGCAGTCGAAGAGCATTTAGTCATGCACTAGTTCTGAGAGAGGCCATAAAAATTACGTTCGAGGATTTATTTATTTATTTATTTATTTCAAATATTGTAGAAAATCAGCATTTGGTCAAAATTTCCTCTACAAGATTTCCACACACTGTTGCTGTTATTTTGGTACATTTCTCCAGCACATCTTCTCTATATGTTTCAGGGCTGTCGCTAGGCAACACAGGCTTTCAGCTCCCCATTGATATTCCATGGGTTAAAGATCCAGAGAGTGGCTAGACCTCTCTGTTGCCTGGGAGGTGTCTCTGAGATCATTGTCACGCTGAAATACACAGCTTTTTCACGATGCATGGTCCCATTGATACACGGATCAGTCTCCCTGGTCCCTTTGCAGCAAATACAGTCCCAAAGCATGATGCTACCACCCCCATGCCTCCCGGTCATTTTGTTGTGGATAGTTAATGAAAAAAGTGACTAGTTACAGTTACAACATTCCAAAAGTTACTTTCTTAGTTACTTGCACTAAAAAGTAATTTTTTTTAAAGATCTTTTTTTTTATTCCTCCTTTAATGGCATTATTGCTTCATTTCACTGCTGCATGGAAAATATTGTGTTTCTTTAGCAATGTTTTTATTTATTTGAGTTTCACAATGTGTTGCTGTCTTTTAGATTTATTTCATTTATATTTTAACAGACAGGAAGAGTGCGAGGAAATGAGGAGATGGGAGAGAGAGAGAGCTCACTGTGATTGCCTGGGTTTCCCTCATCTTGCTTGAGTTCTCTTAAACAAAGGCCACTCACAGGAACCAAGTAAAGTAGCGGCAGGTCCTAAAAGCTGGTGCCACAAGCTGACGTAGAGTGATTGGTCCACAGGAGGAGCGCTTCCATTGTTCAATATTCAACATAGCGCTAAAGTGACCGAATGAAAACAAACAAGGGAACAATGAGTGCAATCATGGAACAAAACAAAGTTATTCAGGAAAACAATGACACAAAAGAATGGAATTATCAAACAGAGATAATGGATGTGGTTATGAAAGCGCTCGTGTTTGATCCTCACACACCTCCTGGACTCTGAACCAGGACCTTATGAGCGATCAAGCCCATGCACCGCCCTGATGTGCACGAGGGGTCTTATCTCTGAGATGGATCACATGAAATAAACACAAGATTTCTAGAGTGTTTGATCCACGATGCTTGTGTCTCGTCATTAAACTCTGATGTTATTATTGCTTTAAAAATGGACCACTGGAGGAGAATCCTCTTATTTTGTACCTCGTTAAACTACCGGCCTTATTTCAATGTAATAAATTACAGCATTCACCAAACCTCTGCTAAACTTAACTCTAGACAACTCACCAACCAACAATAGTGTCATTCATTAATTTCCAACTCCTTTATTCTCGTTTTGGGGTCACGGGGGTCTGCCGGGGCAATCTCCAGTGCACATTGGGCAAGAGGTGGAGGTACTGACCCCTGGAGAGGTCGCCAGTCCACCACAGCCAACAATATTGTATTGGAAGAAATAAAGACTTAATGAGTCCTCAGTATGAGAAACAACTGTTTATGAGCTCTTCAGCTCCCCTTGTGGTGATGATTGGTTCTGCGACCAAACATAATGAAAATCATGTCAACTCACCGTTACCACATCTCGTGCTTTTGTAAGATACAGGTCCTTCTAAAATCATATTGTGATAAAGTTCATTATTTTCTGTAATGTACTGATAAACATTAGACTTTCATATATTTCAGATTCATTTACACACAACTGAAGTATCCTGAAGCCTTTTATTGTTTGAATATTGATGAATTTGGCATACAGCTCAATAATTGAAGATTTAAGTTCGATTATTAACCTTAATTTAAGATAAAAGAACTTTGATTATGGAACAGTAAAAATACAAACAGACAATTTCACTTTCCTTGAGGTGTTTCAGAGTTTGGGGAAAGGAAATGAAGAGAAATAACAACTGGACACTGCAGCGGTGGATTACCAGCTATGAATATTATTTACTGATCAGAGAACTCCTTCTGGTGACTGTTGTGTTCAGGAAAGATTTCAAGCGAGACAAATTTCATTCAAGAGTGTTTTAATCCTCAACTAAAGCAAAGAAAACAGGTCATGCATCACCTCAAAGGAACGAGTGCAGAGCAAAAGTTGTTCACAACATCTTCCTCAAACCGAAGTCTGGGAAACACGGCAAGCTTTCTGCGCCACGGGTGAGGAAATCAAAAGATCTGGCAACCGTTATTCATCTCTCTTCAGCTTTAAAAGACTTTGCTTGGGTGCTGTTCAGACCAAAGCCCAACTTCAGAACATCTGCAAACCTTGTGGTAAACGCAGCCAAAAGGTGCTTTTATTTGTCGCGCTTCTTAGGCTCAGATATGATTATGAGATTAAAACGGGAACGTAATGAAGCAAATCTTACAAATGTAAATAAAGAACATTTCAACACTAGAACCGCCGCCGCGGTACCATTTAATAAAAGTCATTCAATTGTTCATGAACGGTGAATAAAAATTAATCTTGTTTATTATTTGTCGATTCGAGCATTTAAATGCATGTTTTCAATAAGGTTATATTTCTTTTTTATGAACAAAGCTTTTATTAGAGCAGAGCTTGATCATAATAGTTTAGACCTTTTCTAATTTAGTTAGTTTTATCTTATTTGATTATTCAAGTTATTTTTCAAAATAATTTTTGGAATTCATGGTGATTCATCAGCTGCAAGATTTTCTGAACGCATTGTGTTTCAACTTTCAAACATTTCTTCAGAAATATTCCAAAACAGACTGCATCCAGCATCTACACAGAGGCTCAGCTTCCTGCAACGAGTGCAGATTATATTTAGAAATATCTTTAATCACTTTTGAACTCCCTTAATACTGATCAAGTAACAGATATCTGTAAATGTTTTGATAAATTTTAGTTTACCATGAACGCTCCTCCACCACAGTTCTGCGCTGGACACACGAGGCACTCTTCACAACGGTTAGCAAGGTACGTTAATGTTTGCGGCTGAATATTCTATGATTACCGAATAAAAGTAGTAACATGGCATAACTTTCTTTCGAATAACACCGGATGTCAAGTTGTCCGTGGTCAACAGGACAGCTGAGCGTAAAAGCATTTAACTTAACGTCACGTCGTCATGTGACTGGGAAGTTAGTTGTGAGAGACACGTTAGCTTAGCTTAGGTAACGAATAGTGTGACACAATGTCTGTAAAATCTTTATTGTGTCTTCAGTATGCGACCAGGAGATGTCATCTCTGCTCTTAATGGTGCATCTTCTACCACCGTCTCCTGGAGGACCAAGCGTTCCGAAGATTAAAGCAGCGGATGCTGTTCAGACACTGGTTCTCTTTCACCAGTAGGGGACTACACAGATTAGCCATTAGAGACTGCACATTACTTTCATGTCTGATGTTCAATTTTCCTCTCGCTCTTAAGACAAGCTGCAGTTTGGAGGAGTATCTCCACGAAAGTCAGCTGCAGCATCCCCATCTTCTTGCTGTACAGCGTCAAAGAAGCAAGACTGACTGCTTCAACATTGTTATGGAATGGACTAGCTTCACTTGGTTTTCACCACCAGTTGGGCCAGAGTTTCGGAAGTGAAGTATAAAGCTGGACTTGTGTTGACATGGGACATTTACATTTAATCGTTTGGCAGACGCTTTTATCCAAAGCAACTTACATTTGAATGAATGAACACTTATTTGTCAGCTTTTGTTTTCTCTGGGATTGTTACATTTGTTCAGAGATTTGTTCAAAAGAGTCATCTTTATCTGATGAAAGTTTCTACATTTGACCTTCTTGTGTCATGTGACTGAAATGCATGTTCTATATAAAACATGTGTTCAGTTGATATAACAATACAAATAATAACTCCTCAAAATTATATTTCAACATCCTAGTGTCAAAAAACTCCTTAAATTGTCTTTCTAGAGAGTTTTAATAACTCCGAAAAATGTTCAATGCATCTGTCTTGGTGTTACGTTGGGAGTTCTTTAATTAACTCACTCTGTGTTAAAAAAATATCAATTATTTTTATAGTGTTAACTCTGGTTTTGTAGGAGCCATGTACAACGCAGAAAAAGTGTTAAAATTAACTCTGGGGACGCCGTGAAGTCACTCGAAAAATGCAGTTGCATATATCGCCTAAATCTTCAGCCTAGTGAAAATATTTTTATAGATATCTTCTATTACAATTACAACTAGTCACAATCACATTGTCGACAGCTATAAGATGCGCTTGAAATAGCAAAATGTGATCAAGAATCATTAGAGGAGCGACGTTTGTTATAAAATGTAAATACAATTACCTATATGTGGATATCTACGAACGATATTCACCACGTTCTTTCAGCGGTAAGTTCAAACCAATCTTTGTTTACATCGTATAACTAGGAATTATTTGAGAATTAGCGAGAGATGACTTCACAGTATAAAATACGCTGCTAGCTTCATTAGCAAGTGTCTGTTGCAGTCTATGGTCTATTAGCTGCGTGTGTGTCATTCCCACAGTTCCTCTGTGTTCTAGCAGCAGAAATCACTTTGTCATTTCCAGCCACAAAGTCCTTTTGCTGACACTGCCGCCATTATCTCTCAAAAAAACGAAAGTTGTTATGTTTGTCACCGGAGAGTTGGGACCGCAGATGCCCTGTGCTCATTTCGATGTGTGTGCAGCGCATCCGGTGGTGAGGACAAGGATAACAAGCATCGGTGGATACTTTATATTTTCAATGACAGACTACAGGCACGAATCAGACATGTCTTGAACGAGTAACCGTCCACTCATTAACATCGTCATCCACTCGTTTTCATTAATGAAAACTCATTACAGAAACATGTTTAGCTCGCCATCGTCTTGTTATCGTTACAGAAAAAAAAAGGTTTGTCAGCGAAATATTTTTCACTGATTGGAAGTATACCCTTTGAAATCTTTGTAAAGCTAGTTTTAAAACTCTTCAGACAGACACAAAGTGTGTTACACACTCTGTTTTATTACTGAAGTTGTTACTGTTGATGCCTTGTGCTGTTGTTTGTGACCTGGAGGGGCTAGAAAGGTGCCTCCAAATAAAATGTACTGTTATTATTACTGTAACATTATACTGTGTGTTTACAGGAAACCTGTTAAGAGACGTCCGTACGAAGCGGATTTCAAACTCTGGACTGTCAGCGGCATCCAAGGTTTCACAAAGCCCTGAATTCTCTCTCAGCAGCTCAGTAACCGAAACGAGACAGACCCGGAGAATATCGAGAGGAATTCAGAAGACGCTGAAGAGGAACGCACTGGAAAAACTAACACTAGGCTTTTGGATTTCACTGAACGATGCTGGGATTATTGTGAAAGAGCTGAACAAAGTTTGACTTAACCGAGCGCACATGTAGTTCAAAAAATGGTTTTTATGATTTGTTTTTAAGAATTATAATTAGCTTGGAGAACAGGAATGGTCCCTTGGCGGCGCTAGTGTTAAAAGCTCAAATTCTCACCAGAAAGCTTTGCCAAAGCGCATCCAACAGAATGATAGAAACTACATCTCCACCGCTGAAGGAACTTCACAAATGATCTTTAGGTTCAGCAGGAAGAACATTCTTCTTGTTATTAGCTCATCCTTGAGCATTATTTACAAATCTACACCTTCATAATTCCTCCCAATGCACTGCTCAATCAGGCTTTATTAGAAACGCAAGACGGATCGAGTGGAAACAAACGACTAAAGTGCACATTAATGAGGGAAGGAGGGAGGGGTGGAGAGAGATCCTCACTCTCCGGAGCGACAGCAAACCCTGAAGCCACACTGAAGGTTCTGGCAGCCGCTGGCCGTGTCAGCATGGGGACCTGCAGATACACAAACCCACATCAAGCAACGTGTGACTTTACAAAAGAAACGGACGGAGCTCGCAGTGTTGCATTCTCAGGCCAAACACATCCACACCTCGTCTCAAACACCCCCGAAACGCTGTAATGACTCTACAAGGCTTGGGCGGTATACCATGGGATCTAAAAATAGCAACGGTATCAGTTTCAATACCTTTATACGTAAAACAATGCACTTAAATAGAAGAAAACGATTAAATACTTTTACTCATTATTAAAATGAGTGTTTTACAGTATTTAAAAAATCTGTAAAATCTGAAAAAGTTTATATTTGGATTTCATAAACAAATACCTGATAAAATAGTTTACTTCACGGTAACGTAATGCATATTTGTTTATTTAGTTCAAATTATTCTTTCATTAAACAAATGCATGAATAAAAATGAAATTGGTTCATTTAGGCCTATATATATTCATTTGTTTCGTTATTTTTTATTTTACTAATTCAATTATTTACTCTTTCAAGCATTTTACTTAATTTATTAGTTAATTTAGAAATATTCAACTGCATCCATCCATCCATCCGTTGGGCAAGATTGCAGTGTTTTTTTAATGCAAGTCTATACCGTGGTAAGATGGTAAACTTCCTGACCATATCAAAATTTGGATACCGCCCAAGCCTAGACTCCACCAGACCAACAGGTGGCAGTGGATTCTTGACGTTTTAAAAATATTCATTCAGCAAACTAAACATGCAGAATCCCAGTGAGGAGCGTTTATATAACGATTCACATTGGCTGGAGTGTTGCGGTTACGGGTGGACAGACAGAAAAAAAGCTCCTGTGGACAGGGCCTCAGTGTAACACAGAAACTCCTCACCGTGAGCTCACTGCAGCAGTGTTGAGCATTTCCTCTTCATTCCTTTTTATACATTCAATTTTAGGGGTGTAACGGTACGGTAAAATCGTATTCGGTTCGGTACAGTGTCTTGGAGAGTTCGGTTCGGTTCATTAAGTTCGGTACAAAACAATAAGAACTTACATAATCTTTATTTTGAAAAGCTGCCAAATACACAATAGAATTCTTGCATAAAATAAATAAAAGTGACACATTTGGGTGATATTTTAAATAAATTGCACTCTTTATAAAGAAATACACATTTTTTAAATAAAAAATGAAATACTGCAACTAGTTAGGACCTGAAAACTTTTAACACTAGCAACAGCTTCAGCTTGTATATAAACAAAACTAACTATTCAAGTTTTAAGTTTTAGGATAAAAAGATGAACCTATCCACATTTTCTGAAGAGAGCACAGATCTGGTTGCAGTGACAATATCTCCAGCAGTAGAAAATGTTAGATGTGTTGCCTGCCCGATCTCCGTGGAACAATGTCGGCATACAACTTTAAATTTATCCACTCGTCTATCCCCATCATCTTAAGCCGGTTTCAGACTGCATGATTGTCACAGATGCTTTCACACAGTACGAGAGATCGGTGACGGAGGATTTCACACAGTACGAGAGATCGGTGACAGAGGTTTTTATACAGTACGAGAGATCGGTGACAGAGGATTTCACACAGTACGAGAGATCGGTGACAGATGCTTTCACACAGTACGAGAGATCGGCGACAGAGGATTTCACACAGTACGAGAGATCGGCGACAGAGGATTTCACACAGTACGAGAGATCGGTGACAGAGGATTTCACACAGTACGAGAGATCGGTGACAGAGGATTTCACACAGTACGAGAGATCGGTGACAGAGGATTTCACACAGTACGAGAGATCGGTGACAGAGGATTTCACACAGTACGAGAGATCGGTGACAGAGGATTTCACACAGTACGAGAGATCGGTGACAGAGGATTTCACACAGTACGAGAGATCGGTGACAGAGGATTTCACACAGTACGAGAGATCGGTGACAGAGGATTTCACACAGTACGAGAGATCGGTGACAGAGGATTTCACACAGTACGAGAGATCGGTGACAGAGGATTTCACACAGTACGAGAGATCGGTGACAGAGGATTTCACACAGTACGAGAGATCGGTGACAGAGGATTTCACACAGTACGAGAGATCGGTGACAGAGGATTTCACACAGTACGAGAGATCGGTGACAGAGGATTTCATACAGTACGAGAGATCGGTGACGGAGGATTTCACACAGTACGAGAGATCGGTGACGGAGGATTTCACACAGTACGAGAGATCGGTGACGGAGGATTTCACACAGTACGAGAGATCGATGACAGAGGATTTCACACAGTACGAG
>SRMA01027127.1:45746-56560 GCA_007224835.1 Danionella cerebrum | reverse complement strand
TCGGCGACAGAGGATTTCATACAGTACGAGAGATCGGTGACAGAGGATTTCACACAGTACGAGAGATCGGCGACAGAGGATTTCACACAGTACGGCTTTAGACAGAATTGTTGTCCATGTTCTAAAAGTGCGTCTCGCACACAAACACTCGCAAGAAATGTTTTAAAAACAAATCGCGGTCATGGGTCAGCGCAAGACCGGGATTATGGTAAAAAAAAATGTGACTGTAAAAGTTTTTATTTAATATTTTGGGTTCAAATAGATTGAAAAGGAGCCCCATTTGAACTGAAAATAAAAAACTGTTTATATTGTCGTCTATGCCTTTATATCTCCTCCAAAACTTCTGTTTGTTCTGCATCTGGTTCTCTCATTGGCTGCAGGTTATCAGACATTATTTCTCACGACCAGCCTGTGACTCTCGCTATATACTCTTGACTTCACACTGCGCGACTGTCACACGGGATCTGCCTACGATTCTAGCCAGTATCGTGTGATTGCGACTAAAATTATCTGAAATCGCCATTAGAGCACAACTGATGTCGTTTCGTTGATTCAAATCTAGGGAGGAATCAATCACAGTTTTGTGTGTGAAAGCATTACCATTGATGTTGTCGCAGTAGTAGAAGTGCTCAAGTTTGAGGGAGGGGCAAGCGGAGACCATCTCCTGAAGCCCCACCCCTGTCACCAGAGGACACCCAGAGAGATTCAGATGCTCAAGCAGAGGTAGTCCTCCACACCGACACACACTCCTGTGACAGAAAAATGTCCTCTGAGCACACCATCACAACACGAAAAGAAAAGATCTGACGATCACTTCACCGTTACCCACATATCATTACACTATGATTTCACATGTGCTAAAAACGGTACTTCGAGCTGGATTCAGACTGAATTCATGTGTCATACCTCAATCCGAGATCCGTGACCTGATAGCATCCGGACAGACTCAGAAACCTGAGTGCACGAGCGCTTCCCGATTGGTCAGTCCTACAACGGCGCTCAGAGCATGATTGGGCCTCAAGAGAGCATTTAGTCCGAAAATCAGCCCTGCACCTTGTGGCCTGGAGGTGACATGGCGCTTCTCGCATTGTCCGGTGCGCCATGTCAGACGTACAGCAGGATGAGTGTCCGCAGTCACTCATGCTGTACTTCCAATACGAGGAGCTTAAACCAGTCCTGAAGCCCCGCCTCCGGCTCCTCTCACAGCAGCACGATCCACCACCTCCATGTGGTTCAAAAATAGTGCCAAGCCCACTTTCCAGTTTTTTATTCTGGAAACCATCTTCAATGTCCCCGAGTTTGACTGGATTCAAAACCCAGATGTGTGCAGGGCCACACCCAGAGCCACGGCCACCGGGTCTCCGCTTGAATATGAGATCCTTACAGGAACGTCCCATTGGCTCGTCCTGGTGTCCTAATGAAGTGGGTGGGGCTTTGACAGTGGTAGCTTGAGAACCCGGAGTGAGGGGGGTGTATACTCCCAATCCAAGTGAAAGATTTTTCAAGGTCCGGTCAGTTATTTTGTCACAACCAGAAAGATCTAGGTGCTCCAGATGTCGACAACCACCAAACGATGACCAGCTGGAAAAATTACAATAAAAACACTTCAATATAACACAAGTGGTAATAATGTAATATATGCCACTATCAAATTGGGTTCTTGCTCGTTCCTCTTTCAGCTCATCTAAGGTCTAGAATTTTAAAATCATCTTATATTTCCTACACAGTCAACGTTAGCTCAATTATTATGACCGGGGGATGTTTGATAAGCAAATAGAAACATTAACATTATTTAAAAAACTAAATTTGGCCAAAAAATGTGCACTTTTTTAGTCATTTTATTATCTGTTACTTTGTTATGCTGTACTCCTGAACGGCCCGGGTGTACACAGAACCGCATCACGCCAAACTCACCACATCTCTTTCGCATCACATCACAAAGTTAAATCCTAACAAAGAAATGGATCACTACTTGCTTTTCTCATGTGACAAAATATAGATAAGAAAGGCTTGGGGTTCGAACCTGCCTTGGCCCTTGCGCAACCGGGCGCATGTGTCCTGTGCATTACTCACTATGCCGCAGAACCTTTTTTTTGTGATTTTTAATTACTACACTCCCTTGGAAAGAATAAAAATGTAAAAAAGCAATGCCTCTAAATGACCACTAGATGGCAGTATAACACTTTTAATGAGACGCTATTGTTTAGTACTTTTAAGATCCATTACAGTTTATAATACAGTGGAACCCCGAGATCCTGGTGCTCCTATCTCAGAGTGCAAAAAGGGTCCGATGCGCTTCAAAGTACTTTAAATCAGTTTTAAATCGAGTGAAACATTTATAGATTACTAATAATGTACTATAACAAATGTTAGAGTCAAGGTGTAAAAGTAATAACGCTTATTACGTGGAAAGTGCTGTTCTGTAGCGAAACCCAGTGACGCGTTCTCAGAAGCGTCTCTCTCCATCTGTCTGCGCTTGAAACTATGTTGGTGTTAGTATCTGAGTTCCACCTCCTCCGACACATTTTCTCTGGTTTTCCATTTTTTCATCTACTTATTCTCTTGTTTCTGAGAGCCGTTGCACGGATTAGGTGTTTTACATGTAAAACTTGCTTCGAGATACGGATTAATTTTGTATCTCGGGGTACCAGTGTATAGTCATTTGAAAAAAGGCTTAACTATGTGTAAGTATTAAATGTGGCTTTAAGTATAGTGACATCTTAAAAAGTGCAAATAGCATATTTTAATCCAGGGGTATTGAACTAAAATTGAAGGAGGTCCGGTTTCATAAGTTTATTGAAGGCGAAGGTCTAGAAGACCATAACTATTTACAGCAATATCTTTTTGAGTAGCCTGCATGTATTCTATATTTGAAAGAGCAATAAATTCAGTACAAATCAGAAACATTTGACAAATGTATTGTTAAGCAACATCTTCTGCTGTTCTTAGATGTTTCATTTGGTGGAATTTCTGTGCATGAGAAACACTAGAAAAATGAGAGAGATTCACTAGCCGTGTCTGATAAACATTAGATGATTCGTTTTTCCCGACCGACTGATGATATGGCTTTCACAGCCCCGATCACGTAACGTACCTCTCATAAGAAAAACGTGCTTTAATGCCGCATCCACCAGCACAATGGTGAAATACTGTCAGATGGCGGCGTAAAAAGATAACTTTCTTTTATGTTTTTAACTATGATACAATGTCTTGCCATAAGGCGTTTTCTTCGCGACTCCACCATGTAGGGAAACCGTGACGTAATCCGTGGCGTTTTGCAAAATGCACAATTGGCGAATCGTGTACTGACAGTCCACAAGACGAGCCCTATACAAAACGTGGTTACATATGATGTGGAAGACCTCCTGAAAGAAGATGCTCTGACCTGTCGAAAGCTGCGTCGCAGACGTCGGTCTGTGTGAGGTCCAGATGCGTGAGGTTGGGACACAGGCTGAGGATCTGCCGCACCTGCAGAGAACAAAGCCCTTCAGCATCTGAACTCATCACTGATCAAACTGCCTCTTACTGGAGATATTTCAGAATGTTCTACATGGATTCGAAGAACTGGTTCCGTTTAAGCATTTTTTTAATTAAAGTTATATATATATATATATATATATATATATATATATATGTTTATGTTTTATGTAGTCGACCCTCGAGAAAAAGCATTTATAAATTTCACCAACAAGTCTGTTCTGGCAGTCTTTGAAAAAGACCATAGAAACGGAACCCTAATATCAAACCCATAGTCGTGGTGTGGCCTCCATCTCCCTCCCCCCGACCCTCAATCCTACTGAGAACATTTCAAGTGAAGAATCTCTGAGAGTGGAGGCAGTTTATATCCAGACAGTAGCTCTTGAGGCTATTCTAACATCTAGCAAACAAATTCAAGCAGAAACTGTCCGAACGCACAAGTGAAGTGAAGTTTTTGAAAGCCCCCATCTTTCCATAGCTACCTTATACAATAACTTTATTCACATAGATACCAAATATAAATAAGAGATACATTTCTAAATAAATGCTACAGTGTTAACCTGACAACAGTGAAGTATTTCATTTTTAGTGACCGTTCCGTATTTGTTTAAAATTATTAAAATAAAGACTTTCATTCACGTACTGAAAAACAAGAACAGTCAAATAAATAAATATACACACACACAGTTGACAAAAGAAAATCAAATCAATCGAACACATCTTGATCCGAATCTATGAACGTTAAATTCATGCTCTCTGGAACTGTGAATATGATCTCTTTTCTCATTTTTATGTCATTTCATCATAATCATTAAAATTTGATAACAGAACTGTAACGTCTCTGAGCCAGACGTTACGTAGATGCAGTGGTGTAAAGTAACTAATTATAAATACTTAAATAACTGTAACTGAGCAGAAATTGTAATTTAGTGAGTAGATTTAAAAATTTATATTTTTTTATTATCCTCGATAGCTCTGTATCTGTATCTTTTACTCCACTACTTTTTTTTTTCAACTTGCCTCAACTACTATTTCCTATAGGGATTGGCATCTGTCCCGTGACCGTCCAATCAAATTGTGTATAAAGAAACGATGAGATCTAGCGAATGCCACCCATCCATTAGGATCACATAAACAACAACAACTCGTTTATTTTCTTTTACCATTTCAATCACCAGGAAAATATTTTTATGTTTAATTATGGAGCAGTTATTCTCTCTCTCTCTCAATCTTTCTTTTTTCTGTCTGTCTACAGTTTAGCACTCTCTATACATCACTCTTTCTCTCTCTTTCACTTTCGCTCATCTCTTTTTTCCCCTCTCTTTCTCTTTCACTCTCTCTGTTTCATTCTCCTGTATTTATATCTTTCGTGATGTGATGCTCATTTTTAGAAGAGATTGAGTTTTTATTCACACTTTGAGAACAGATTCAATAGAAAAGTGTATTTTATTTATTCCCTTAAAAAACATTAGTAGAGAGTTATTCCAACCTGTCGTTTATGTAAGTAAAGACTGATGGTCGGCTCCAGAGCTCAGAGATGTTTAAATATGAAGTGAATAGTTTCTTTTGGACTTCTACAGTACATTATAAAATCGACAAATAAAAGTAAAATTCAATGCTCTTTGTTGTTCAAAACACATTTTGTGGAAATTATTATTCATAAAAATGGTAACTTTCAGAATCTGGTCCTCTGCAACAACAGAAAAACTCAAAACAACAAAACAGACAATCTATTAACCACTGAATATATTAATCAGGGAATTATTCTATGATCCAAGCCCCAGAAGCTCAAGTTGTGCACCATGCGGCCGTCAAGCAAATGAGTTTGACGCCTCTGGACTAAACAAAATCATAACGACACTATGGCTGATACAAACTTCATCGCTAGACCTGATTATCATGGTGGATGACGTGGGCTTCAGGAAAATGATCTCAGTCATCTCCTCGATTTCACACGTATTGTTTGTAAAACTAAAAATAAAAGTGAACATTTTTCATACTGTGAAAAAAAAAAAAAGCATGGAGGCATTATAGACTCATACAAATATAGAAATCCATTGTGTCATTCTTGGCAGTTTTTTCCTAGCTTTTTAATATTGTCTATATCGAGATCAGAATTATAGAACATCGACAGATTAAGAATTTATATTGTAATTAAGAAATATATTGTAAAATTTAATATATGTTCAGCATAAAGGCAATATATCATGCGCAAGACACAAATTTGAGTCGAATGCGATAAAATATTTTGCAACACATACAGGTATTGGTTATTTCTGGAGCCATGATGGTAGGGAGGAAAAGAAAAAAAAACTCAGTGTGGGATAATAAATCTATTACATTGTTCTCTCATAAACACTGCGCTCTCTCATACACTGGTGATCACCGGTTGCGGAGAGGAAGGGAGGGCGAGTTACAGCGTATGGAACTCTTTTCATAAGGCTGTGTGGCAGATGAACGACAGCGTACACGCAGATTCGCCAGATCGTATCGCGACGCCGTCAAAATCTTTGCAAGGGACAGAATGAGAAAAAAAAAAAAAACTCAATACTTTTTGTCCCACCCTTATTTTGGCCCTTTGGGGGCTCCGTAGTGATTGACTTCTGCACACTTTACTTTACTTGGTTTGTGAAAGCTCAACCAGTTAATCGAAAGGTAGATTAATCGATTATGAAAATAACCGATAGTTGCAGCAATAATTAAGAATGCACCGTGAGCTGTTAAACGTTTCAAAATGTTGTCGAACATTCCACTGAAAGAACAATTCGGTTCTTTACAAACTGGGAAGCACTTTAAACGTACTGTGTGTAATATTTTGGAAGAGTGTTTTAGTTTGAAAGTTTTTTATTTTGAAGAAAAATGCTGTTAGAATTGGCTCTTAGTTTGTTCTGTAAAATTTAGAAGTGTACTCTTAATAGTTGAAGACATAAGAATTGTGAATAAATATTACCCCGCCCCCCTCCCCCGCTCTCTCCCTCCCAATACTCTCCTGTCATCAATAAGGCAATACATAAATCTTGAAAAAAAAAAAAATGTCCACTGCACCCTCACCCTCTTGCTGGAGAGCGTAGCACTGTATGCTAGGCTGAGCGAGCGCACAGAGCCCCCGACAGCAGGCAAGAGGTGCTGGATCACGCCACTCATCACCATCTGCTCCCTCTGAACAGCCTCAAACACCACCGAGCCTCCAGACACTTCCTCTGAACCCAAACACAAATCAGGGACTCGCTCTGAGCTCCAGCTGAAGATCTCCATTCAGAGCGCATCTTCTTACCCGTTTCATCCACGTCTGCATCCTCGTCCCACTCATGGAAGGCCAGAGCTTCATCCTGGAGGCTTTTCACCCAGAGCTCATCAGGCTCCTGGTCGAGATCGGCCGGGGGACCACTGCGGTAGTCGCCTGAGCATGAACAAACAACGGTTCACATTTCATGTTCTAAACTGACCCCTTCACATGAGAAACACAGATCCCCACGGAACACTCGCGGTGTGGCTGATGTTTATTAAAGTAGCAAGAAACACAACAGAGTTTTAAAGGTTCGGTCCTTGATTTTCAAAAACACCGGATGTTGCTTGCGAGAATTTTTTTTACTCATTGCATTTAATCTTAATCTTAATGTCAATACTAAATCATGTTTATCTGTTTTGCTAAAATATGATGTACTAGAGCATCACTCTGACTCACGGGGTCACCGTTAATAGTCTGGGTATGTTTAAAGGGTCTCTTCTCTCATAACGAACTTAGACCACAGAGACAGAGCAGGCTGTGAGCGCCCCCTAGGGGAGTTGAGGTGAATATAAGCGTTTGTTGATAATGCATAATAAATCTGTTTTTATGTTCATTCCGGTCTCTCTCTCGTTTTCATTATTAGAAGTACGTCTCATTTTAAAACACGCTCAAAGAGATGGAACTGGGTTACCATGGGATCGACGTACTTTTACACCGGTTCAAAACTGAAGTGAATTTCATGAACTGAAACAACGCAATGTGCGAGATTCCAAACAGAAAATCCTCTGTAAGCTTTGCTTTCCTACAAAACGATTTAACAACCAGGTGTTGGGCGAGTTACAACATTTAAACTACAGAATAATGCTTTAAAAAGAAATTAAATCTACATCTTTAGTTTATTTATTAAAAGTTTTTGCCTTGTGTACATTAAAGTGCAAAGGATTTCATTCTTAGGTGCCAGATTTTAACGTAAACACCATTTATTTTATTTCTTTAGTGAGATTGACAGACATAGTTTTAATTTAATGTGTCTCAAAATGTAACATTGTGTTTTTCTTTTAATATCGTGAGGTCCGTGTATCGTTACATCCCTGATGTTCGGTGATGGCGCAAAATCTCCTGGTCTTCAATTCTTCAAAACACTTTTACGTCTTTTACGCAGACTAATCGCTTTTCCGCCAACCTGCTTTCATTATTTGATCATTAACGGCCAAGACAATAACTTTTTTTCCAGCTGTACGCTTCATATATTGAATATTAAATAAATCTGTAAAGAAATCAACCCAAAGGATTCTTCACTGTTTCAATAACTGCAAGATTTGAGACGTGTATTGGAATGGCTCCCTCGACCTGAGCCAGGACCATTAAAGCACTTTGAGATGAGGGCATCACTAAGAAAGCTAGAACATCTGAACAAGATCAAACAGTTTGAATATCCTGAGCAAGAGGAGCCCGGTGAATCGAACCGCAGCTGCAGAGCATTCTGTCTCCCTCTAGAGGCCATTAGAGAAACATGTGTGTGTGTGTGAGACGTACCTCTGGCCCAGTGCACGGGGTACAGGTGTCTCCACAGCGACCCAGACTTGACCACCTGACTCCACACGCTGCACACCTGGGCGCAGCGAGACAGATCCAGAGGAGAGAGACAGCTGAAGATCCGCAGCAGCAGCTCAACAGGGAGAGAGCGGAACACTCCGTCACCGCTGCACTCTGGGACACAAAGAGTCAGATGCAAATCCCCTTCCAAACGTTACCCGAGGGTGAGTGAGGCTCTAACCGCGGCCGGTGCTCTTCTGGTGCTGCGTGTACTTGAAGGCTCTCTGCAGCTCCTCGGCATGGCTCCACAAACTCAGGCTCTTGAGGACCTCGGACCCCTCGCTGCAGTGCTGGAGCATCACCTGACGCTTGATGGCCTTCAGCTCCTCGTACGAGAAGTACTCCATCAGCATGGGCTGGTACACCTGAACACATGCCAGCACGCTCAATGCTATGGTGCTATTTTGACCAATACGTATTTCCTGACGCTGTGGTTCTGCAATACTTAGAAATCGTAGAGGGGTCTACATTTTTCAGCATAGGTGCACTTCCACCGTGAGAAAGCGAATCTAAAAGTAAAAACGTGGAAATCACGTGGTATGAGTTCTTTTGGGTCAAACTCTGATCTTGCTTTTACATAGTTACTCTCTTCTCATGGTTCAGCCGTCACAAATACACCGGCGCACCTCACAATCAGTCAATAGTCAAAGTAGCACCATGGGCAAACCAAAGAGCTGTCAAAAGACACAAGAGACAAAATTGTAAACCTTTCCCAACTTAGAAAGGGCTAGAGGGCAATTGCTGAGCAGCTTGTTGAATATTGAACAGCCGTCAAGAAAATGGAAGAGGCTCAAGGTGACTGTCGATGTCCCTTGGAACATCTCTCCTCGTGGGGTAAATATGATTCTGAGAACGATGAAGAATCAGCCCAGAACCACACGGGAGGAGCAGGTCAATGGCACCATCCCTTCCAAGACTACCATCAGTAAGTTTAAAGTCACGCGTCGCATCAAAATTCCCCTGCTTCCGTCAGTCCATGTCCGGCCAGTTTGCCAGGGATGATCCACTGGAGTCATGGGAGGAGGTCCTGTGGTCAGATGAGAACTCTTGACTCCATTCGCCGTGTTGGAAGGAAGAAGAATGAGGAGTATCCTCCCAAAATGACCAGACTACAGTGAAGCATTGTTTTGGAAGAATTATGCTCTGGGGGTGTTCTTCAACACTGTATTAAGGAGAGGATGAACAGGCCTCCTTCCCTCAGACTGAGCATTAAAGATGACTCAAAGCAGGAAAACCAAGGAGTGGCTCCCCGAGAAGCATATCAAGGTTGAAGGGAGCTGAAACTCACCATTTTGCAGCAAAAGCCCCAAAAGATCCGTAAGGAAGAGTTGGCCAAAATTATTCTTGCGGTGTAGGCACCTGGTGAGGAACTACAGGAACCGTTTGACCTCTCTAATTGTTAACAAGAGCTTCTGCACCCAATAGTAACATTTTAGGACTCAACTGATCAAATACTTATTTGACCCAGTAATTAACTTACCGTAATAAATCATCAGATTTATCTTAAAATATTAACTTTTTTACCATCACTCAGCACCAGCTTAGTGGAAGAGGCCCAAAGATCATTTCCGTGCTGAAATCCCATCTAAACAGTTTGCTTCAGTGTGTAGTTTAGAAATATATTTGTTTATGGTTTAAATCAGGGGTCACCAACCTTTTTGAACCGAGAGCTACTTCCTGTTTACTGATTAATGCAAAGGTCTACCACTTTGATTCCCTCTTCTGAATTTATTAATAGTCAAGGATATTCATCTCTGCAAAGACACTGATCATGTGAATTATTTCTCACAAGGAATATCAACAAGGTAGTGAACAGATAAATATTTATATGGAACACTTTATATTTCGTCTTAGTGCAACTGTTTTTTTAAATTGAAACAATATATATAAATGATTACTTCTACAACAATACAAGGAAATCACAATGTTCAATGTACAAATAATGAACCATATAAATACAAAAAGTGAGCTAAGAAGAAAAAATATTTTTTCTGGAGTTGGACACCAGATCTGGTATCGGTTTCTTTCAGTCATTGTGTGTAGTTTACCAGTATGTTGTACTCTGAGTGAGACTTGCAGATATTTCACGCATCTCCGCAACTCACTGCTTTTTCTGCATTCAGTGCGCTGCTCTGTGGATAGCTTGGGTGGCACATCGTGAAATATCTCTCCACGTTGTGCCGCTTGGCTGCCGGCGCTAGGTGTCGCGCAAATGAGACACACACATGCTCCTTCCACAGAGATAAAAAAAAAACCTTTACCTCGTGTTCGTCGTGAAAATGAAATTACCGTATTTTTCGGCTCATAAGACGCACTTTTTCTTCCCCAAAACTGAGGGGAAAAAGTTGGTGCGTCTTATCGAGCGAATGCAGAGCGCCGCGAATTCCGGTAACGGCCGAATGAGAGGCGTAAGAGCTCCGGAGCTAGGCCAAAGCAGCGGCCATATTTGTACACCCATCTCTGCCATTGCGCGGTCGTAACGAAAACGGGGGAAAAACTACATTTCCCACAA
>SRMA01027127.1:0-45726 GCA_007224835.1 Danionella cerebrum | reverse complement strand
CTGAGGGGGAAAAGTTGGTGCGTCTTATCGACCGAATGCAGAGCGCCGCGAAGTCCGGTCACGGCCATATGAGAGGCGTAAGAGCTCCGGAGCTAGGCGAAGCCGCGGCCATATTTGTTTACCCAGCGCTGCGCACTGACGTCATCGCCCATCTCTGCCATAGCGCAGTCGTAACGAAAACGGGGGGAAAATACTACATTTCCCACAATGCCTTGGCTACGGTAGCCGCAGCGGTGCTTCCGCATCCATACTCACGAGCGAAACTGCTTTTGACTCTCGCATTTGAATGATCTCTCACGCTACAAACCCGATTTTTCACGCTAAAATACATTTTAAGATGTGAAATGGGCACAGCTAATAGTTTATTTGCGATCTGTTTCGTGAGCCTGACGATAAGATGATGTTGCACTGGAACAGTGATGGTGATAACGAATGGTGGACTTTAGAGTGATGAGTGGGGGCAAAGAAAAACATTACAGCCTTTTTTTTGTTACTTTTACTGTCTGTCCATGTTACATGTTTGGCTGTTAACTTTTACACAGTTGATATAAAATATTTTACACAAATGTTTGGTTCAGAATCTTTTTTTTCTAGATCTTCCTCTTTTAAAATTGGGTGCGTCTTATGTGCCGAAAAATACGGTATCTTTTTATGGTCAGTCGTCTCATTCTCTCTGCGCTGCTTGATTGTTTCGTCGTAGCGCATCACACTTACCTTCAACTCTCCCCGGTCGTAGTTCATTTATATAATACATTTTTTACATGTATATATTGTCACATCAAGCTTACGTGAAAGACTCATTTAAACAAGAATAGCAATCATGTTAAATTAGATTCAGCTCACTGGAAAGTGGCGCTATTTTGGTAGAGGGCGACTCATGTTGTCGTTGCGGTGCACCTGGTTGAAACAGTGCGGGATGAAGACTAACCTCCTCCTCTTCCTTCATGTGAGGAAGGAAGTCCTGCGTGAAGGCCTCCAGCCTCTCCTTCAGCTGCTGCGCATAGTTCAGCTGCTCACACTCGCTCTGAAACATCAACAACATCCACTTGATTCGTGAACGAGCTCATCGTCACCCTCACACCACTAATCACCACTAATCACCACGTACAGTGCATCCGGAAAGCATTCATAGCGCTTCACTTTTTCACATGTTCCAAAATGGATTAAATTCATTAACAGCCTCAAGTCTTTTTGAATATGATGCCACAAGCTTGGCACACCTGTCTTTGGGAATTTGAACCCATTCCTCTTTGCAGTACCTCTCAAGCTCTATCAGGTTGGATGGGAAGCGACGGTGTACGGACACTCAAGGATATTCACAGAGCTGTTGTGAAGCCACTCCAGTGATATTTTGGTGTGTGCTTTGGGTCATTGTTCTGCTGGAAGGGGAACCATCGCCCAAGTCTGACGTCAAAGCACTCTAAAGCAGGTTTTCATTCAGGAAGTCTCTGTACATTGCTGCATTCATCTTTCCCTTTATCCTGACTAGTCTTTCAGTTCCTGCGGCTGAAAAATATCCCTACAGCATAATGCTGCCACCACCATGCTTCACTGTAGGGATGGCCTGGTTTTCTCCAAATCTAGCACCTGGCATTCACTTCAAAGAGTTCAATTTTAGTCTCATCGGACCAGAGAATTTTGTTTCTTGTGCTCTGAGAGTCCTTCAGAAGCCTTTTGGCAAATTCCAGGTGGGCTGCTATACTCCCTTCACTAAGGAGTGGCTTCCACTCTACCATACAGGCCTGATTGGTGGATTGCTGCAGAGATGGTTGTCCTTCTGTAAGATTCTCCTCTCTCCACAGAAGAACGCTGGAGCTCAGACAGAGTGACCCTCGGGTTATTGATCACCTGCCTGACTAAGGCCCTTCTCCCCCGATCACTCAGCTTAGATGACCGGCCAGCTCTAAGAAGAGTCCTGGTGTTTCCAAACATCTTCCACTTACAGATGATGGTGGCCACTGTGCTCAATGGAACTTTCAGAGCAGCAGAAATGTTTCTGTAACCTTCCCCAGCTTTGTGCCTTGAGACAATCCTGTCTCGGAGGTCTACAGACAAATCCTTCATGCTTGGTTTGTGCTTTGACATGCATAGTCAAACCTGCGACCTCATATAGACCAGGGCTCGAAATTGTGACCATTTTGATCGCACATGCTCTCAAAATTTCATCTATGCGACTTTAAAATATATTTGAAAGCATTTGTGCGACTGCATATAATTGTTGTAGTGCGACCCGTTTTCATTTCTCAATAAAACGTTCCCAGTATATGTACCTTCTGTGTACTGAATGCTGATACGGTGCCATGCAGATTTGGATAGGTTAATATTAGCTGTCAATCACTCAGTCAGGTGAGTGGGTAGAAGAAGAGGGAAAATGAAAAGAACACTGACGGACTTTTGCAAGCCACCTAAATTAACAAATAATCGCGCTGGCGATGGTGATCATGTGGTGAACGTTGATCCACCAGCCGTACAGTTTTCGGAGAGAGAGGTTGAAAGACTTCAGGTGGCGCCGCTATGAAAATGGCTCTATGCATTGCATTCACTGTAAAACCTGTGGTAACACAGCGTTCGCCACTGAATCTGAACATTTTAAGCGTGAGCGCTTGATCAAACACGGTGAGAGTGCCAAACACAAGAAATGCAGAGACAAGTGTGTTGCAAAAAGTTCGGTATCATCAGGTTCGATCGTTTTTTTAAGGGGAATCCAGGCTTTTAATCGCCAGGATGCTGCCAGCCGTTCCGCGCAATTGGCAGAGCTGAACATAAAGTTTAACACTGCAGACACCATCGCCAAAGAAGAGCTCGCCTTCACGAAATTTAAACCCATGTTGCAGCTCATGAAAAAGAACGGTATTGCAATAAACATGACATATGCAAATGACAAATCATGTGCCAGTATCATCGGCGTAATAGCAGATACCATCCGTGAGAACATTGCAGTTTAAATATCGTCAGCCCAGTACATCTCATTCGTTTTCGGTGGATGCTCCTAAATTTTTAATTGCGCTCCTAACTCTTGGAAGAACCAGTGCTACCAAGTAAAAAGTTAATTTCGAGCCCTGTAGACGGGTGTATGTCTTTTCAAATCAAGTCCAATCAACTGAATTTACCACAGGTGAACTCCAATGAAACATCTCAAGAATGATGAGTGGAAACAGAATGTACCTGATCTCCATTTAGAGCTTCACGGCAAAGGCTGAGAAAACTTATCTACATGAGGTCTTTCAGGTTTTGTATTGTTAATAAATTTGCAACAATTAAAAAAAAAATCTTTTTTTCACATTGTCATTATGGGGTATTGTGTGCAGAATTTTGAAGAAATACCGTAAATGAAATTAATTCATTTTGGAATAAGGCTGTAACATAAAAAATGTGGGAAAAGTGAAGCACTGTGAATACTCTCCGGATGCACTGTACGTGTGCCGCTTCACCGCTTCACCTCAACACAGAGCATGACACAACCACCACCTCCATGACTGAAGCTCACCTTGACACTGCGCAGGCCCTTTTGGAAGAGCGTGAGCATCTCCGAGAGCTTGTTATCTGCATGCACGTGGTAGATGGTGTGACTACGCTGCTGAAGCTGCTCCATGATGCACTCGTTCTCGATCCGCTCATGCTTCTTAAACTCGGTGAAGGTTTCCAGGAGAGACTGCAGGAACGAGCGGAAATCTCCAACGTTTGAGAAGTTTGTCTTCGACAGCTGCGAGTGAAAACATACAAACGTAATAATTATGCAGCGGCCGACTAGAAATACTTACCTGCCACGTTCAGATGTACTAGAGACAAACTGGAAATGAGCAGATAGCACAGGACGCTTTGGCACCATCGTGTTAAAAACATTAGATGAAAACAAAGAGGATGGCTGAACGATGTTGGTAAAAAGAGCTGAGATTTTAACACAGAATAAAATGTAAAGGCACTTTACGAGAGAGCACTTACTAACTTAACTTAACTACTAACCCTCTGAAGCACTGATCTGAATTCATTTCCTGTTCTAGCTTGAAAGTGTTCTATGTGTATGTCTCTGATCAATCCACTTTGTACCAAACTGCTTGATGTTTACTCCCAATGTAAGTCGCTTTGGATAAAAGCATCTGCTAAATACATAAATGTAAATGTAATGTAATTGTAAAGGTTTTTTTTGTTTTTGTTTGTTTTGTTTTGTTTTTGTTCCTTCCACGATGAACAAAATGCAAAGAAAGAACAAAAGAGAAAACCATCTGGTTCTTCTTCACATGGAAGATAGCTCAGAATGACTTTAGAAGTATGTTTGGAGTCATTGTTCTGCTACACTGGGGTCATTTGGGGCCAATCCCACCCCACCCCACCCCCACCTTCCCTTTACTTCTCAGCATTGAGAAGCTTCTTTTTGGACGATTCCCGAGTCAATTCGCAGAAATTAAAACAAACCAGCGCTTCACGGAACTGCCTTTGACGAAACAAACTGCTCTGGTCTTATCCGGCACCTCAGTTCCTAGGTTTTTGTGCACACTTGAGTTCCCACATCAGAGATATGGATTTCTGACTGAAACACTTCCATCTGGCTTCCACTGGTTTCTGCTGGTTCTGAGCTGGTTGCACTGCTGGGCATCTTCTTTGAGTAACTTATTGTATCTGGCATCTGCTGCATAGGTTTCCTTGTCTGATGCCCAACGTTTCCTGCTTCTTCAAAAGAGCTTCAGCGCATCTCGAAACCCCAGTCTGCTTTGGAATCTTTGTCTGGGTGAGACCTTGTTGATGCCCTACCTTGTGTCTTGTTGCTCTGCTCAATCTTGCCATAACAAGAGGCATTCTTTCCCAACCTCACCTTGGTAGCAGAACAGGCTGTTCCTCCCCAGTCTGTATCAGTTCATGACTGGGTATGACAATGGTGACAAATGAGCAGTTTGGTAAAAAACACCACTCTAGTCATCCAAATCCCTGACTTTGTGCAAATTTAGTGTGAATTCGTTTTTATTTGGTTTATTCATTTTGCATTTGGTAAATTCACAAATATAAACAATCATTATTTACATTTTATTTCTTCACACTTGCCTAAAGCTTTTGCACATTTATGTAGCTTTTAATGGGACCAGTTTTAATTACTTTTATTACAGACATGCTAAAGGTCTAATCTGATTTAATGATCTATGCTAAGCTAATGCTAAAAGTGCAATCTGCCAGATCTGGAGAACGGTTAAGTAGTTTTCATTATATCAAGAGATGGAGCATGTGCCCCTGTTCAATAAAAGTGTCTCTAACAAGATGTAATAAATTACCTTTTCCACGACAGATCTCAGATCAGTGTCAGTCTGCGTGAATCATCTTTAAAATTATTATGAGTATTAAACACAAGACAGTCGTGCCGATGTCTTTAAATATCTAATTACGGTCTCGATACATGAAAAACGTAGCAAAAGTAACTTTAAAGACAACATCGCTGCTGATGTCAGACCAGACGAGATGAGCCCGAGACATTCGCTGTAAACAGACCTCAGCGCGCTAGCCACCTAGCTAACGGTACCGCCGCGAAAAATAAATAACCGTCGAACTCTAGTTTCTAAATCAACCTTTACTGTTTAAGTGGCGCAGGAAAAAGTTCCGAAACTAACCTTTTCGCTGTAGAGACCCACCAGCTGCTTCATGCGCCAGTGAGGCGCGGTAAATAAATCCACCTCGTCAGGAAACGGAGCCATCGCTCCTCCATCAGCTGAGCTCCAGCCTCTATCGCCGCGAAAACGAACAAGACGCCAGATCCCCGTCTCGAAATCCCTCCTCACACAGACGGGGGTGAGGGGCTGGGGGTGTGTTCTTCCTCTTCGGTTGTTTTATGGCAGTTTGTGTACGGTTTTCGCTGTACTGCCATCTGGATTTAAAGACTTAATCTTCGTATGAAGTGAAAATGAATTTAGATATTTTCTTCTGTGTATTATATTGTTATTTTACAAGGGCTGTTATTTAAAAATAACAGGATTATTGTAAATTAACCCCCCTCCTCCTCCTGTGACTGACAGCTACACTAAACTGAGCTGACTGTGACAGAGAGCTGCGCACGTGAGGGGCGGAGTAAATAAAATCATACTGCAGCCGTCCTCAGGGGGGCGATAGTTGTGGTTTTGTTTCATTCAAAACGGAGTGAGGCCTCCTTAGGCACCGTGCATCTTCGTCAAACAGCATCCTCCAACAAACAAACAAACCCCAATTCTAATCACAAATTGGAATTTAATTCTATTATTATTTGGAGGGGCTCTATTTGACGACGCTTTGGACTGTCAATGGAAATTAACAAATAATATGCAGCTCCAATTATGAGAAATTTGTTTTCAACCAGGAAGTCAGCGAAGGATTCTAATGTTTGAGCTTTTACTGAATATAATATGGATGAAGTGTCAGTGGCATCACCGGCTGATTTCCGGCAAAGTCAAATGAGGCTCAGAGTGGGCATCGCCAGACATGTGTCACTTCCCAGTAGCCTAAATGGGCAAAAGATCCACGGAGGCAGGACATGGGTGTAGAAACCACCCAGACAAAAAACTATTTTTGCTGAACCTAAATAAAAAAAAACAGACACACAAAGAGTAGACAAGTTCAGCAAGCTGGAATAATCTACACCAGAGGATGGCACGTGACAAGACGGACAGAAAAAACTGTCAATCATCTGCCCCTCAGGAAACCACGCCTTTAATTATGCATAACTTTAAGGCTTGTTCAATAGCCACCCTCGAAGGGTGGTTTTCAGCTTCATGGTTGGCAATTTAACATTGTAGTAAATGAGAACCCGCTCACTTCTGGAGTCAGCCTCAAGCGGCCGGTCGTGAAACTTCCCATCAGGGGAAAGTTCCCATTAGAGGAAAGGCAGGTTTCCGCTTGGGTTTGAGACGCCACAAATACTTTTCCTGTGAGGTATCCTTTTAAAACGTGTACTTAACTGGATATCTCCAAACAATCTTTTAAATTTACTCCATAAGGAAAAAGAAGGATTTAACAAATACCTGGCAACCCGTGTGACGTCATGACGTCTACGTGAGCATCGGCACGTTCAACAAACACAAACGTGTCGTTGACATAAACTACATAAAAGATGAAAATAAATGAATGAAAAATTGTGAATGTACAAGGAAAAATGACCACCCGATGGCTAACTTGTACATAAAATAATGGACACAACAAATATTTTGGCTACAAAATACTAATAATTAATCTTTATGAGAGAGATGTACATAAAAATAGAAAAATTACAAAGGCCAACCTTTTTACCTGACAGTTACACCGGAGCTTTGTTAATACAGATGCCTTTATAAATGCTTTATTTAAAAAAAATAAAAGTGTATGAATAATTGCAGAAAACCCGTGAAGGATGATTCCAAGGAAACCTAATATTAAATAAAAATATGAAATGATGCATAAATCATTTGTGCAGGGACAAACATGTTACTGTGTAAAACAGTATTTCATTTACTGCAGTTTTCTACTATTAATGAAACCCAGAATCAGGGTGAAAAGCATCAAACAAATAATATGCTAATAAAAAAGACCATATTTAAGAGAAACTATACAGATATTGTAGAAAAATGAAGTGATATTTCACACCTAAACATGATCAGAACTTGACTCTGTTTAAGTTAGGTTTGAGGTTTATCTTCATGGATAAAATGGAGAGTAAAATAATCTGCAAAACATAATATTTTTACAAGATAGATTATTTACTCTGACCAGTTGAGAGGGGTGGAGTTCTTCTAAATTATTTTTTAAATACATAATTAGTTTGAAAGGTCGTTATGCTGGAAGTTTTATATACGATCCAGGGATAAAGAATAAATACTTGATTGCACTTTTCATTTAATATTTGTGGGAAAAAAGGAAAAATACTTTCTGAATTATATTTTGCATCCAATTTAAAAGACGACATCTTTCAGAAATTAGGAAATGAATTTGAAATAGAAATAAAAAACACATTCAAAACAGAGACAGTTGTGTCTAGCAAAATCCATCTTAAAGATGTTCTCAGCGACTGTGATTAATAAGCCATCATTCTCAGAGAATCCCTCTAATATAACTATACATCAATGCTTTTCTGTTTATATTAAACATTCTTAAAGGAACCATTCATTTTTGTCAAGGAAACATCTGTTGAATTCTCGCTGGTCCTTCATCTGCAGTCTCCTCCACACCAGAGGAGGCGCTGTAATCCGAGCTTTAGCTGTCATCCTGAAGCATCTCCTCAATTTCCCTGTCCCAGTTCTCATCACGGTTTTCTGGATCCACAACCACCTCGTACTCCTGAAGCTCCTGCTGAAGCTCCTTCTCCCAGTCCGAGGTCTCTTCTGCCAGGAAATAGAACACCTGACTAGTGTGTTTAACCATGTTTATGTGACTTATTTAGTAAAACTGTGATGGTTTAAAAGTTCCATTTGTCGATGTCTCTGTTGATTTCTAATACAGCGCTCACCTTCTTTCTTATCTAGCACCAACTGCTTCATTTCTTTCCTCAGATCCTCCTGGTTTATATCACAGGCATCAAAGGCATCGCTCACAAACTCAGAAACACCAGGGCTGGTGGAAATATCTTCTTCTTCCTGCAAACACACCCAAAACATCTTATACTAGTTAACGGTGATCCCAAATATAAAAGAAAACAAGGGAAACTCTATCGCTCAATACCTGAGGTGTGTTCATTAGTTATTGACACTTGAATAGAGCTTCAGATTAGCAACGGAATGGTTCTGAAGGAATACACAGGGCTATATTGTGAATCGCTAACATTTTCCTTTAAAACAATGGGTTTTTGGGATTTACAACAGTTCTATACATGCACTTATGAAATGAAATATAACACAAAATTAAGGAATTTAAAAAATTTGTCTACTTTTAAAAACACCTTTTATAAAGAGGTTAGTCTCAAGAGTGAATTTGTTGAAAAATGTTCCTGTTATTCGGCTAACAGATCATGTAAAACTAGCAGTTTGTTTAAGTTTCAGTACATTTTTGTATGTGTATTTTTTTGTTACACTAGAGCTAACATATAATGACTGTTTTCATTATTTAAAAAAAAAGTTTGCAAATGAAAAAAAAACTACTTTCTATTCATGGTTACTATGGCAGCCATCTTTGTTAAACAAACAAATGTGTCTCAAGCACACGCGATCTAAAGTACACTGGTACCCCGAGATACAAATGCTTCGAGTTACGAAATGTTCGAGATACGAAACGTCTCGCAGGAAATAACAACTGGAAAGTGCTGTTCTGTAGCACAAGATAGAGAAACCCTGTGACCGTTCTCAGAAGCGTCTCTCCATCTGTCTGCGCTTGTGTTTGAAACCGTGTTGGTGTTAGTAATTCATGAAATATCTCAAGAAACTTTCATACGTAGTGCCGTAATGTTTTCTGCATCCGTTCCACCTCCTCTGACGCATCGCTTCACTCAAGGTAAGGTTTCACATTTGTGAACATATTACGTATTTTGCTTGTGTTTTATTCTGTTTTATTATCATTTATTACATTAACAATGTGTAGATTTAATGATTGAAGAAACGTTGCTTGATTTTTTTCTGGGTTTCATTTTTTTCATCTACTTATTCTGTTGTTTCTGAGAGCCGTTGCACAGATTAGGCGTTTTACATGTAAAACTTGTTTCAAGATATGAAATGTTCGAGATACGAATGTCACCCTGGAACGGATTAATTTCGCATCTCAGGGTACCACTGTATGTTGGAAAATTAAGACCTATCAAAAATTATTAAATGACCTAGAACAACAAATTGAATTAAAATTTGGGTTTTGAAATTAAATGATAGACTTCTTAAGACCCCGTGGAAACCCTGTTTAACATAATTGACAAAACTTGGCGTATGTTGAAACAACCATGCGAAGATGCAAAGTTTTGGTGCAGTGCCCCCTAGTGGTCTGGAAATATGAATAAAAGGCTTGTATGTCCAAAGATATTCGTCTAATTATAAACCTAGTCTCAACACATCAAGCCAAGTCGAACCATGTCCTGTATTACTATGTTGCCTATATTACTATGTATTACTGTGTCCACCATATTGAAAAACTTTATTTGGTGAACACATACCCAGAAATGAGAATGTTAAACCTTGTTGCCAAAACATATAAATAAATTTAGAAAAACTGTACTAACCTTTGCTAGCTTTAGTTTATTCTTAAACATCTTGCCCTTTTCCTTAGGTCTAGCTGAGAACATAGACACCCATTTTACCACAGTTGATCGAACTTCCCATGCACAAATCCCATTACTGCTCAAAACTAGATGTCCATGTAGAGCTGGTCTTCACGCATAAAGTTTCCTCATGAGAGTAACTCGAGCTTCGTCACATTTAGTGATTAAAATTCCATTTAAAGAGCTAGTGAACCATTTGAACAAAAGCTTTGCCTCTCGATTTGTGAAAGGGGTGTGGCCCAATGAGAAACTGAAATACCCTCCTACCCCCTTATTCCCTGAAGCAAAATGATATGTTGTGGATACATTATTGATATCGCCCTAGTACTAATTGATCCTTTGTTTTTATGTGGGAAACATGTACCATATCTGTTACTTTAACTTTGACAGTAATCACTAAAACGTTATTAAAAGCCAACAGCTAATACTTTTATGAAAAAGCCTATTCTTGAAGGCTGAAATAGTTGAGGAATAAGAAATGCCACATTTCGAGTCTGAATGTAATTATTTAAGTACTTAGATCTGTTTAATCGTGTCATTACCTCACTTGTTTTGGCTTTAGAGCTGATGGAGACTGGAGGAGTTTTTGGTCTGATGGTTTCTGAAAGAACAAAGAAAGAATGTTTCTTTGATATCTATAAAAGAACACGGATCATTCAGAGAATCTTCTTCTTCATAATAACCTTAGGTAGTCTTCTAATGCTACTACTCCGAACCGTTCAACCTGAAACTTTGATACAGTATTTAAAACAGTATTTACTTTTTTTAACCCCTTAACACACACCCCTCTTTTTGAACATACGGTAGGTCCGAAATAGACATACCCAAAATAAAATAACTGTAACTCTCACATTTTATGGGTTAAATTAATGTACTTGGTGTACCATTGAAAAGGAAACCCTTTCTAGTTATCAGGAAAAAGTAAGGAACTGGAAACCTTAAAAAAAAACTAAAGTTACAGATTCACAAACTTTTAGAAATAGTAGAAATTATCCTCGCCTAAAAATGTTTTTTTCAATTATTTTTTAAATAAGTGAATGCTTGAGTCCCTGGTGGACTTTTTGACAACACTGAAGAGAAGCCAGAACTGTGGACCAATACATGACCAAAATCTGTCAAAATAAAGCTAAACATGGGTTTTCTGGAGTGATTTTTATTAGACAATGTCCAGGCGGCACCATTGGCACCAAATTGAAACTTGGTAAACAAATGAACAAATTGATGTAAATTACCATTTTTTTAAATACAAATCAATACCTAGAAAATGCAAACAATGAAAAGATAAAAGATTTGTGCCACTCATTAAAACAATCTGAATCTCCTCTAAAATCTTAGATGCCATTGTGTTACAAACAGTAACAGAAAAACATGCCTTTTTCTCGGGAAAAAAAGGCTTTTGCTGCACTCTCTGCTCACCGGTGAGTGTAAAACTGGATGACTGTAAGCATCTGCTCTCTTTACGCAGTCACGTTATCTTGTGTCTGTCAACCAAACTATACATCGCTGGAAAGCTCCTCTCATTGGCTAAATGACCCGTCAATCTGCTTGGAGCTTAATCGTGATTGGTTGGCTGTACACACATGTGAAAATACAAGGACCCACATTAACATTCTCTATCAATGAGTGGCCAGGGATTGTTTACTGGCTTGCTGATTGGCCAATCCTGGTCACAGACTTCTAACGGTCTCAAAATGTTGAGGAGACTCTACTGAATTGAATTCAGCTTTCAAATGATACATAGCTTGTCAAATGTTGCTTAAAAATAGTGGGTGCAATTATGCAATCTTTCTGTACGTGTCGATTTGAACTGCAGTTATAACAAAAAACAATTCAGTTTTGAGAGAGCAGGGCCGGTGCAGGAGATGTCTAGGTTTACACTCTAAAAGGAGCTCGGTCAATCTGAGAACCCAGAAGTCTCAGATCAGTAGCTTGATCACAAACAACAAAAAGTTTCTTTCTTTCTTTCTTTCTTTCTTTCTTTCTTTCTTTCTTTCTTTCTTTCTTTCTTTCTTTCTTTCTTTCTTTCTTTCTTTCTTTCTTTCTTTCTTTCTTTCTTTCTTTCTTTCTTTCTTTCTTTCTCTTTCTTTCTTTCTTTCTTTCTTTCTTTCTTTCTTTCTTTCTTTCTTTCTTTCTTTTTCTTTCTTTCTTTCTTTCTTTCTTTCTTTCTTTCTTTCTTTCTTTCTTTCTTTCTTTCTTTCTTTCTTTCTTTCTTTCTTTCTTTCTTTCTTTCTTTCTTTCTTTCTTTCTTTCTTTCTTTCTTTCTTTCTTTCCATGCTGTCATCATTTTATCATCGTTTCTATCCATTTCCTGCCACGACTACGATCTGTAGATAGTAAAACTTTTTCTCAACTGCTTCCGCTTGGTTGGTTTACAGATCAGCCAATTAGAATATAATAGACTCCTCTCTAATTGTGACAGTTCATTGCGAGAGATTACCGTATTTTTCGCTGTTTAAGACGCATCGGTATATAAGACGCACTCAATTTTAAATGAGGAAGATCTAGAAAAAAAAGATTCTGAACCAAATACTGTAGTAAAATATTTTATCTCAACTGTGTAAAGTTAACAGCAGTTTTAAGAACAATTATATGCCAAACATGAACAGTCAGTAAACAGTAAAAGTAACAAAAAAAGGCTGTAATGTTTCATACCTGCTCCTTACGATCCGAGCAGAGATGGGCGATGACGTCATCGCGCACCGATGGCTCATGAGTGTGATGGGAATTTTCCTATATAATACTACCATCTAGTGGTCATTTAGAGAAATGTAATTTGAGAAACTTTTAAGAGCACACGTCATACTTCAGTCCCGCCCTTCTTCCACCGCTTGTCCTACTTTGTGAGGCTCTTCCAACGTGTGTAGGAAATGCGTTGAGACTGCTAAATCTTTACAATAAATAGCCGCATTTGCTGTATTTTTACCATAACAGGAGCTAGGCTGGCCTCTCTTACGCCTCTCCTACGGCCGTGACCGCCCTCCGCTCCGCGGCGCTCTGCATTCGTAGTATAAGACGCACCAACTTTTCCCCCTCAGTTTTAGGGAAGAAAAAGTGCGTCTTATACGGCGAAAAATACGGTAAGTTTTCCTTGCCTGCAATACATTTTTCTTTGCGGGAAGAATATTTTATTAACAAAACGCATTTCGCAGATGTGAGCAGGACTCAGATGAGGAGTACCTGAACCTGAGCCAGAGTCGATGAGCGTCGTCGGCGAGTGTTTTTCTTCATCTCGTTTCTCGGCAGCAAGCGCCGTGAGTTGAGCCGACTGCTTGATCAGAGACACGCGGTAGAAATAATTCCTCCAGAACACCTCCTCCTTCACCCTGCGGACACAACATTTAACAAGATCCCTTCTTTAGAGCTTTGCGTAATTCAAGATAAAACTGAGTTTGAGCTAGCACTCATTAGTTTTATATATGGATGGATAGAGTAAGAATGTAGTCTTTAACTGTTTGGGGACGAGGTCAAACCGCATCCTGTTGAGGAGCTGGTCCTCCTGAAGCATCACCATGGCCACTGGGAACATGAGGTCAAAGTCAAACTGGAACTGGACTCCAGCAGGGGGGTCGCGCAGGAAGTTTCTCTTGTCCTGGAGGAAGAAAAACTCATGTCTATAGAATATAGAAACTAACCGGATGAATATGGTTTGTTGTGTCTGTGAGGTGGCAGCTTTCGGAATATGATTCGTTTGATTCCAATGTGTCGAAGGAACCAATAAAAAAAGAATGCTATTAAATTAAAACTTCAGTTATTATTGGATGATTTTTCTCTTGTTTATCAGCTTGATTTTGAATCAGAAATGATGGTGATGATGATGATGATGATGATGATTTCTATCTGTGTTTTAGGCTGAATCCAATACAGTTCCATAACTATACATTTGCCTCGGCTGGGAATGTCGAGTTGTGATCTGAAAATCTGACGGCATTATGTTGTGAAAGCTGCAGCCTCATTATTACCAGGTTTCGATCCATCTGTATATACTGAAATGTGGTTTGGAACATTTTCTTCGAAGTCCAGAGGTCGATGGTAAACATTTGGATGAGTTTTTGATTTTTGTTCTCATTTCCTGAATTGAAGTAGATACTGGGTTTTAGTTGGTCCCATGGTGGACTTTTACGTAAATTACCGGTAGTTTGTTCAGGAGTCTAGTTCCAAAATGACCAGATGGGTTTTCATGGGGAACCCAAAAGGGGAGATTTGTTTTGGTTTCTTTTCATAGAAAGTTGACTTTTAAAAACCAGGGCATAAACTGGATTTTCTTTAATTGTTCTAAATTGTACAACACATTTAAACGCTAGTTTTAAATAAATGAAACTCTGTTCTATAGGCTCCTGGTGGTGTATGCTGTCGAAGGGCTTGGTTGCATGATTGTCTTGCTGAGTTGATGAAGATACTCAAGCCTAGATCTGATCAGGGTTCAACTGCATCCCCTTTTTGTTTTTGATAAAACTTTTCCTTCAACATTTTTATGTGTGGGATACAGGAATGTTAATACCTGGATTCCATCCATGAATAGCTTTGGTTCGTTGGGCAAATTGTTTTTGCTGTTGAAAACTAAAAGTCATTTTGTAGTGCTCAGTTCTGTTGAATCTTCCTTTCAATGGTTTCAATTCGCAGATATCGTCTACATACAAGCTGCGGAGGACATCAGTACCAATGATATTTGGAATACTGTTTATTTTAATAATAAAAAGTTTCACAGATAGGATACTTCCTTTGGGAACTCCAAGTTTTTGTTCATATCGATCTGATAATGTACTTAATGTCCTTTTAGTTAAAGTTCCTTTAAAATTTCGTCTAAATCTTTTAAAATATTGTGGTACCACGAGATACGAAAGTAATCCGTTCCAGTCTGGCATTCGTATCTCGAACATGTCGTATCTCGATGCAAGTTTTACATGAAAAACGTATAATCCGTGCAACAGCTCTCAGAAACAACAGAATAAGTAGATAAAAAAATGGAAAACCAGAGAAAAATCAAGTAACATTTCCTCAATCCTTAAATCGACACATTGTTAATGTAAAAAATGATAATAAAACACAAGCAAAATACATAATATGTGCATTATCAGCCCCTTTACGCACTTTCTGCAACGGGAGAATGGAGCGCCAGGACCCGGAAGAGCAGCACATGTCAGACATAACAAACGGATAATAGAGCAGAAATGTATCTCAAATTTTTTTCCGCATCTCGAAGCAAAAAAATTCCCGTGAGACTTATCGTATCTCGTCCATTTCGTAACTCGAAGCATTCATATCTCGGGGTACCACTGTACCCTGTTTCCAAGTTGTATGATAGGCTTCTAGATAAAAATATTGCTATGGCATGTTCTTTTCTGATTGTAACTTTCAAGACAAACAAGCAGCATAAAAGAGACCACCCGCTATATTTGTTTCAGAATCAACATTTTCTATGAGATACTAAACTATAAAATACTCCCACTAATATGGGCCATTGATTCATTGCAAACAGGATTTGTTCCTTTACACTCTCAAAAAGCAGTTTTCTAACAAAGTCATTCAGGCCTGTGTTACAAAAATGAGTACAGACCAATGATAGCCTCAGAAGAAAAGCCACACTACAGCATTCGAATGAACAGCGATCAACCACAGGTGAATCTAACGAGCCCATAGTATCATTTTGAAAAGTTCGTTACTTGATTGATTAGTTCATTACTTGATTTTCTTGGTCCTCCAACAGCAGCTTGAAACATGCAATTTAATTTAATTATCTTTTAATAAACATTAATTTTTACCAGATTTGTAAATAAATCGTTTTATGAATAGTTCGTACAAAATTACTCCTTTACGTGAAGCAACCTGCGATGATTGGTAGATGGAATAGTCTGCTCTCATTGGATACTGTGTGTCACCTGAACCGAAACGGAACCTCTAACAACAAATAGCAAGGCGAGCACTAATAAATAAACAAAAGTGGTAAATATTCTGTTAAATTAATGCTTTGCCACTTTGACCTTCTAACTGTATGTCACCGCTGCACCACCATAAATGATGCCTTCATAAGTGAACACGTATGTAAGTATTGTTTAGAAGCATCAGTCACGGGGCCTGAGACTCACGGCAGATAATGCCAGGATCTGCTGCTGTATGGTTTCCTCCTCGCTGTATCCCACCCACGGAGGCACTGCCACATCTGCAGAGGAGGACAGGGTACATTTTTGGTAAAAACCGTACATGTGAAAACAGCTATCACACATTCTGTTTCAGACCTGTTTTCTTTGCATTTTTCTCCTGAACGAACTTTTCCTGTTCCTTCTGAAAATCTCCTAAAATAGTCTACAAGGAAAAAAGAGAAACAGGCTCAAAAATAGAAACTAAATAGAAAACAAAACAGTAAACCAGATCATTTGAAACACACAGAGAAACATTGTTTATTTTCTACGTGTGTTTGTTTCATTAGTGATGTCATAAACTAGACTTTTTAACGCTGTTATTAGTAACGGATGACACAATTAATCTGCATATAGTGGGTTTTTTTTTTGCATATACACATTATCCAAGCTATTACATCCTTAGCCCAGGATGCAGGGTGGGCGGGGCTTCTAAGCTACCTTCTCTAATTGGCCACTGCTTCACATATCTCTACCTTCTCAAATGACTATAACATTAGTGTTACGTGGAGTAACTAGAAATAAAAATAAAAGTATTGAAATCTTTTGAACATTATAAGGGTTGCAGATGGTGAAACCCTTACAAATGGTGAAACCCTGCAGATGGTGAAAACCTGGAAGTTTTTTTACAGGAGAAAGAACAGAGTGTTTTTTGCTTTACTCTAATGGGTGTTTAAGAACTACATTTCAAAGAAAACCAGTAAAAACTTCTTATAACACTTGTAGCCAACTGAATCAGGGGGGTTTTTACACCTCTATTTCCTTTACTTTGGTCCGGCCATAGACTGTAAAAAGATATGGAAGACGTGACACTGCCTACTGCCTTTAGGCGCATATGAAGCCATTCTCAAGCTGGTGAGGAGGCTGCCATTGAAGGCTGCACACGTGACTTCCAGATGAGGATGAAACCGTTGTGGATTCAGAGCTCCGTCTCGATTCTGACTCGCTGTTATATACAACTTATTTTGTAATTATAAACAAGAATTTGAGAAGGACTTCTCTGAATTTGATCGTAAGTCAGCTCTGTTCTGTGTAGCCGTCGATCACATGGTCCCACCTACTAGATTGTTAGGGGAAAATTGAACCATCGTGAACCACAGGAAAAGCCGAGAAAAAAAACGATTGAAGTTTGTGTAGATAATTTTCGAAAACCATTTGCGTAAATGCCATACTTTCTGAGGAATTAATGTTTAAAGTTCAGCTTTTTTTCCATAGACTTGTATTTCGTGGCAATCATTCTGCAGCCAGGACCGTGGGGGTGCTCACCGCGGTTTGGCCCAACTCTGCCGCCCATGTTAGGAACAGCTGATGCATTGTTGCAATCGTCTGCAGATACACTCCTCATTCACACCACACTGATCGCTCTGCTCCGCACTAGTTGAAAATACAGCCATGTGACATCCTACAGGACATTCCTTGACTGCTTTTCGACTGGTTAGAATGACATGCACACGTATGTAAACAACGCCTGAAGCCTGGGACAAATGGATGGACGTCGCGGCTTGATTTTCAACCCTTCGCTTCTAATGCACGCTGCAAATGATGCTCGAATTACAAACTACTCCAAGTTTAACCACAAGCTTTCTTGTAAACAGACACGTGCCATCCCATTTTTCTGTGTAGCAGCTGTGTCTTTTACCTTTTTATCATTCATTACTTGACCTGGAAGACGGCAAGTGTTCACAAGTGAAACTCAATCCCTTCATCGCTGGTTGTAATAAAAGCTTTTTGTAAACAAAACAAAAACAAAAAACTTGCTTGTTCCACCATCTCAGTTCAATAGCCCTCTAAAAGATCTGTACTCCTACCAAACAGTTGTATTACTAATAGTTGTATTAGTTCTAACTAAAGATACACCTTAGTTCCTGTGTGTTTTGTACCTTGTCAATGATACCGTCAATGTTGCTCTCTTCCACAGTTTTCTTGATGGTTTGCGCCGTCTCCGTCACAGACTCTGAAATTTTCTTTGTTGCATTACTTGCCAAATTCAGAATATACCCTGGAAGAGGGGAAAAGTAATGTTTTACAACCACGAATGTATATTTTATAATGAATTTTTTTAAATCCTTTAATTTATTGTGATAAAATTGTCTAAATAAATGAATCTTTTTCCCTCGTGTTTTGATAATGTTTCTTAATAGTAAGTCTTTAAGTAAAGTTAAGAAAGAAAAAATATGTCCAAATATGAGATAACATCACAGAGTAAACTCCAGCAGACATTGCTTTAAATACATACGCAAGTTTTTCGCATTCATTAACTCTCCATATGCATTAAGTTTGATCCCTACATTAAAATGATCCTTGCGCTATTTTTTTATTCTGTTATTTCAATGATCCCTACTTTAAAATAAGAGTATTGCTCTTATTCTGCTTGAGCTCTGACACCTCTTATTTTAAGAGGTGTCAGAAACTGCTCTTTACAGCAGTGACAGCAGCTTTAAGCTTGATTATTATCCATGGCTGAATGATTCTTTGTGAATTCTTAGTTAATGGCATCATGAGTGTAAAATATGAACGTTACACTGACCGCTGAGACCCGCGGCCTGTTCTTCCTTCTTCTTCTCTTCAGCTTTGTCTTCATTCTCGGCTTCACCGCCAAGCCACGAGCTCCAGCTCTTAAACATGCTGTTTTTCGGTAACTGAAAATGTATTTTGAGAACTGTTTAGTTTATTCGGTCACTGTACCGCAACAACAGCAACAACATCAACAACAACAACGGGACACTTCCTCAGTCGTCATCACGGTGAGAAGACGCTTCGCAGCGACACCTGGCGACCAGGACGAACGAATAATCAACGTATATTTATTTGAGCTTTTTTTTTTTCCAATATTCTAAATGTAACATTCGCTTTTTTTATTTACTGCCCATTTTATACGAACAATTTCGTGTAGTATTGTAGTTCATATCATTTTATTTCTACATTACCTCATTTAAACTTTTCTTATATTCAAATATTTCAGATAAATATGTTTATTTACTAATTTACACTATATTAACTAAAATTCCGATATTATGATATACAATACGAATGTATTTCTTTCGCATCTAGCAATAGCTATTTAGCTATTTCCACCTTTTCCCTGAATGTGATTTCTTCTACTAAACATCTCTTTTCTTCCCAGTTTGTTCCTTTATTTCCTATATTTTTAAAATACATTTTATTTATAGCTTTAACCATATAGATGATGATATTCTTTTCTAAACTCAGCTTTTCTTCCTGCACTTGTTTGCTCATTTTAAACCTGTTTTACTGCCCCTGCATTAGGTAATTCCTTGAATAACTTTAGTTTGTTGCACTTTTTCAGCCCATTTGCTGACTTCACATCCTCTGTATGCTGAACTGTGATTTCCCTTACAATTGCAGCATTTTACATCTGCAGTTTCTTTAAACTCCAGCACATCTTGCACATTTATCTTTACTTCACATGTTGCTGCGATGTGCCCAAATCTCTGGCAATTGTAACACCTGAGTGGTGACAGGATAGGAGGTTGTTCTCTGTAAATATTTATGTATTTCTTCTATACACAAGGCGCGTTCTTCTTCTTCTTTTGGAACGTAGCAGTTTACTCTTTATATCTTTCTAGCTCTTGCAAAAAGTGAGCTTTAATGCTGCTGAATTACTGAATTACGCAGGGTTTTGGAGACGCACAACAGGGTGTTAAGGGTTACCATCACTACTATTAGTGTCACATTCAGCCATCAATGCTGTAAGTAAATGTTTAGAAGAAATTATACATTTAGGTCTACTTCAGTGTAGGTTGTTGACAAAAAAAAAAAGGTTAGGTCGATGACGTCATGGCAGGTAGCGCTACAAAGCGTGAATCTAGCCATTTTCTTCAGCTCATTTCTCCTCCCCTTCTTTTCTGTTTTTTTTTTCTTATTGGGCCCCAGATGGCTTTGACTTTTTTTAAATCACACTAAACGAATTCACCTCGGTGACCACATCATTTTGCTTCCTGTTTTTATTTGGCCATGACACAGAAAAATAAATAAAGAAATGAATAAAGAAAGCTGGTATGCGCACGTGCACCTTTAGGGGGAACCGTGATAATACAAGAAGAAAATTCAATTTGTACGTAATTTTGTGAATTATAAATCTTCATGCTCAGAATGCAGCTAGACCGTCCCTTTTACCAATGGTTGATCCTCCAAAGCAGTGGCCTCCCGAGACTGGACAGACTGCGCACTCTGAGGGATGCAGAACCTGGGAATCCATGGTAATGAGTATGATCATCTTCATGCTTGCTACTCCACCTGGTATATAAAAGTGAACACACACTTGGTGCAGTGGGCAGCCATAGCTGCGGAGCCCAGGAAGCTGTGGTGAAATACCAGTGACCGTAATGGTTATGACAGGTGGGAGAGAGGTTACACGCACCCCACCTTCAACTCCCAGTGGAGCTGGAACCAGCAACCTTTTGATCTCCAGCCAATCACCTATCCATTAGGCCACGACTGCCATAAACAAGATTAAAATCATTAACACTTACATTAATCTTTTGTGTGTGTGCGCGTGTGTGTGTGATTGTGTGTGTGTGTGCGTGTGTGTGCGTGTGTGTGTGTGTCAATGTCTTTTTGGACGAAAAGCCTATAGACGATGTCACAATGTGAAATTGACCTCTAATTCATGAAATAAGTTTAAATACACAATTTTTAATAGTTAAAGAGTTAAATGATCTTATTAAAAGACAATTATAAGCAACTAAATATTAATCTATATTGACTAAAATGATGTTGATTTTAATCGACTAAAACGTGACTAAAACAATAATTTTTTTAAATGATTAAAATGTGGCTAAAACTAAAATACTTTTTGTCAAAGAGACTAAAATCAAAAACAACACAGCGGCAACTATCATTCAAGCTCATTCTTGGTGGAATTACATTCTTCTGGAGGTCTCCGGGCTGCTATCACCCCTAGAACTTTGAGCTTTCCTCGGACAGCTGGCCTGGTACGCGTAATCTCTGCCAAGTCAGCTTGCGTACCCATGGCCAATTTCTTCGAGTGTACTCTTATGAAAAGGCACTGGGAGTAATAAAGGATATATAAAAGCATCGTAATGGTTCATTTCAAGCACCAAAAAATACACCATTATTGCAATTCACCCAGTTTAATAATACACATAATACTCAAATTATTATAACATAATACATCACAAAGTAAAACACATTGAAACTGTGAGAAGACACTTACATTAATCCTTTAAAAGGAATCTTTCTATTTATGGGCGTATACTGATTACAAAGCTGAAGGTACTTGTTTACCCAGCTTTTTCTCTTTATATTGATGCTATACTTTGTATCGTGTTGACGAAATTTTATTTAAATTCATTTAGAGAGGAAAACAGAATAAAAGAAATTTATTATGAAAGTTTTTTTCTTATCCATTAAATGCATTTCTTACTAAGCTTAAAGACGGCATTTCATGTCTGTGCTACTTTTATAGAGACTGAGAAAATTGTTCACCTGTTCTCTCAGTCTAAACACAACGAATTCTTTTGGTCCATGTTTCTATCACTTCATCTATCTGTTTTATCATTTGCAATCATTTCTAAAAAATAGGCTTATCTTCAATGATGAAGACATTTCTGGGAAGTTCCATATTCGTAAAGCAAGAAGTGCACTGAGTGTTCCCAATTTTCAGTGGTTCATGACTGACCTGCAATAATACTTTAAATCTCACATCCTCCTTAATTATAGTCGTGAACATGAAAGGTGTTAAATTTTCAGAAATATCTGTAATAGATGCTTAGCATCAACTGCAATTGTTTTGTCTTTCTTTCTCTTGTGATTTTTCCCTTCTTATTTATTTACTTTTTATAATATTTTAATTTTTTTCTGTTACGCTTACCGGTATGTACTGTAACTGTAGGTCATGCACTGAAGTTTTAGCTGGATGTTTGATTTAATTCTTAAAAAAAGGATCTGCATATAAGCCACACTGGTGGTGGATAGGAGGCCGTCAGCGTGAAATATTCCGTGGAACTGCCCCAGGGCAGCTGAGGGCATCACCCACTGGTTTCTGGGAAAGTTAAATGAAGCTCAAAGAAGGTATCACCGGCAATCTCCTTCATGAAAGTGCGTCACTTTCTGGAAATCAAAAATGAGCATAAGATCCAGAGGCAGGACGTGAGTGGAGAAACCACACATATAACGGTCTAAGACAACACACACCAAAAAACAACTGACAGTAAAATTAAAAAACAAAAAACACAAGGAGGAGCCAAGTTTATCAAATGAAATGAGCTGGAATGAACTACAACAGAAGATGACACCTTGACATGACTGCCTAAAGAACTGGTAATCATCCACGCCCTTAAATTATGCACAATTTTAAAGTGTAATAAATCTTAAACCAGCAAAATAAAAGAAGAGGAATTGCAGTTCAGTCACTTTCATTTAGGCTTCAAGAAGGAAAGCCGGTTGCCCCTCGGAGCTACCAATATAGTTTTTCACCACCAGTGTGTGAATGTGGAATGAATGAATAATGCTCTAAAAAATTATAAAGCATCTTTGAGCAACTGAAAATTAATAGATATTAATGTAAACCATTGCATTTATAAGAAAAAGACTATTAAATAGCCGATTACTGCAGCGACTACTAGGCACAAGAGGGTTATTACGTAAACATAGATACCATTTTAACTGATTAAGTGTAATATTTGAATCAAAAGTAAATAAGAGCACAGTAATTGTACGCGCTTTATTTCACAATGATATCTCACAATAAGAGTGACGTGAGAGACTTTATCAGTGGCTCTTTCGGTTCACAATCATCTGCATCAGATTTCTCTTGAGGACGTTATCCACATCCAGAAAACACTACATGTTTAAACTGTTTAAAAGATGCGCCTGAAATGTGCAGCGCTCTATGTATGACGTCACTCACTTACGTCATGCGCTTACAGACGAGTTTCTGATCGAGCTTCAGTTTGTTTGTGACTGTCAGTGCCTCCGAAGTTCAGCAGACATTTCGCTTTTACTTTAGACACTTTCTCGGTTTTTGCTATGGCAGTAGAGGAAGAAATACCTGCGGCCCGCTCCGTTTCGCGTTTCGCCATCAGGACGCTGGCGGATCTGCAGGGCTCCGAATCCACGGGGTCTCTCCCGGACTCAAATACTCGAGGGATGGAGACTTCACCCACCGAGAGCAGCCCCCCTCTCGACAACACAACTGGTGAGAGAACGGTGAAAAACTAAACCCCAGAAATTAAAACACTAAACAATAAACAACATCGTTTGGGTTTTGGGAAATACGTCTCGTAGTTTGGCGGTTGAGCGTTTATTTAGCTAAAACTGAAAGAATTCACACGTAACTAGCCCAGCACATAACTTTCTGAATGTTTACTCACTGCGTTGAAACAACTGTACGAATGAAACATTTCATGAACTAAATTACTTGAAAATGTTAGAAACGGCTTCAAATCATTTCTTTCTGAACTGAACTTTGTGTTGCTCAGACCCGGCTGCTGTAGTCTATGCAGTTAGTGTCTTCTGTGATATATATATATATAGTTATTTTAATATTATGATATAATTACAGGCTGAGTTTAACCATATTCCAAGATCAAACACTGAGTTTGAGTTCTAAAGAGGTCGTGATTAACTTAAACTTAAACTTGCTGCCAGTCAATATTTATGAGGAAAAAGGAAATATATGTGTAATATTTATAAAGTTTGGTCTGGGAGATTCATAACTACAAATTTTAATTTTTTTATGTAACAAATTAGTTTAAAACACATGATTTACATAACATCATCTTTATTAGTAACATGTCTAACATAAACCGTTGATCAACAAGGTTTAAAGAGATGCACTACTATTCTCGTTAACTATACTTGCTGAAAATCTTAATCAAAAAGATTGGAATTAAACAAATTTACCAAGAAAACGTGGTCACATGTTTCTGTTGGCTAATTATATGTGTAGCAAAATTCAAATGCTAAATGCCATGTGGCCTTCACTTACATTTAAATTATGTTGTAAAATGTAAATGACAGTAATTATATAATTTACACTCGCCTTTTACAAATATACTTTAGGTTTTGAAATTACATAAACATTTTGGTGCTTTATTAGTTGCCAAATTCAAATGTATCTCTCATAGTACATGATGATTATAACATTTCCCTGTAAAAGATGAATCATGTTGTTATTATTATTAGTATTATGTTATATTATATATATATTTTATGTATGACCATGATTTAAACAGCATTGCTTTTATAACTGGGGTAGTTCACATTAATTCTTTCATTATTTACTTGTTATTTCAAACACATAATACTTTTTTCGGTATGTTATATTGATAAAATGAGTAAGCTATCCCTTTAACCTCTCAACTATTATATGTAAATCTGTCTACATATTATACATTTTTATACAATTTCAATATTTGCATTATATTTGTGAAAAATGTTAATGATGTAATTTAATTTTCCTTTTTTTTGCAATTTAATTTGAACCCGTATGAACGCCAATTTTTGCATTTACATTTGAATTTTGCTACATATAAGCTTTCATACCATCTCTTTAACTTTATAAAAAGCCACAGATTCTGTGATTTCTTGGTTATGAAATGGCTTTGGAAGATGCTGCTGCTATGACCGCTGCTGGGTAACTGCTCTTGTGCTATTTTCATCTCTGCACTTTGAGCATTGTTCCGACTCGTCTTGGTGACTTTACAATAGTTGACTCTTTATGTGACCTCTCACAGCCGATCGAAACAGATCTAGAACCTGCAGGACCGTGGCTTTGTTTCTGCACGTTTAGTTTAACAGTGACTGTTACGTTTCTAACTCAAGGAGGTTCCAGACGAGGCAGGAGAGGGATCTGTGCCTTCTTCAGGAGAGCAAGGAAGATCTTCAGGAGATCAGGAGAGCCTGTTCCTGCTCCTCAAGCAGAAGCTGATCCTGTCCCAGGACCATCTGGGCTCCAGGGTTCAGTGAACGCAGTGGCAGATCCGGCTCCGGACACTGCAGTTCCTGAGGATGAAGCTAGCAGAGGTGAGAGTTCTTGTTTGCTTATCTTTTTTAAAAGGATCTTGCTCTAATTCTACAGCTGAAAAATAACTGAAAACAACTTTAACTTGTGTATCAAAATATATTTTGGGGTTTTGCTCAGTGTCTCTGTTTCTTAATTGTTTTAACTTTTTATGAATTCAAGGAGGTTCCAGACGAAGCAGGAGAGGAATCTGTTCTTTCTTCAGGAGAGCAAGAATGTTCTTCAGGAGATCAGGAGAGCCTGCTGGACCAATTGGGCTCCAGAGATCAGTGAACACAGTCCCTGATGAAGAATCTAGCAGAAGTGAGAGTTCCTGTTTGCTTTTTTTTATTTATTATTTAAGTATGCATTTTTAGGAATGCAATTTTTTAAAACTTGGCAAAATAACAACAAATCATCTTATGGGTCATTTGTTTTTATTCAGTGACTGTTTCTTAATTGTGTCTTAAATATTTGTTTTTATTTTTTTTTATTAATTCAAGGAGTTGCTAGACGAGGCAGGAGACATTTATGCACATTGTTAAGGAGAGAAATGTTCAGGAGAGTAAGGAAGATCTTCAGAAGATCAGGAACGCCTGCTCCTCAACCAGAACCAGACCGTGTCCCAGGACCATCTGGGCTCCAGAGTTCAGAGAACATAGAAGCAGCTGGCACAGAACTAGTTTCTGATTATTCGGCTAGGAGAGGTGATTTCTCTTTTGTTGATCTTTTACAAAATACTCTTGGTTTGATTGAGCGTTTCCTTTAACTGTACATTTACGAGTATTACTTGACCTTGCCACCTCTTCTGTTTGCAGGAAATGTGTCAGACATTTATGAATTCAAAGAACTTCTGGTTAATGGAAGCTTTGGGATGGTATACAAGGCCACCCAAGGATCTGATCGGACGGTAACACATATTTACTCAACCAGATCTGAAGCTTGTACACATAAAATGAACCTAACCTAAAGTTAACCGGACAATACTCTGTTAATGCTGTTTCCTCTATTTTCAGGTTGCAATCAAAAGTGGCCCTAGGCCTGCGAGTGACTCTTATATTGTTGTGGTAAGTTGACAAAACATTATGTAGTTTATAAAAAAAACTATGCAACTAAATCTTACAGTATGGGGAGGAACTTTAACATTTCAAATTTATTTTGAATGAATTTTGTACCAATTGGTTTTAAAAAAGTTCTTTGACTTTTTATAAAACAGGAAGCCCCTGAAATCTGCTGTCTGTTCTTTCCGTTCTCCTTTAAAATAAATATAAAAAAAAAATTGTGATTGAAACATGCAAATAGTTCCTAAAATCAACCAATCCCACACATGCCAGAAGTTCCAGCTATTGCAGGGTAGTTTTAGGTCCAGTATCATAATGTTTTCTATATTTCTCCACAAAACAGTTTGTACTGAATATTATATCAGAAATAAATGACTTCTCTTCGCCCTCTCCAGCCTGATCATCCTGAACCTCTGTATCGTGAGGTGGCAATGATGGTGATGCTGCACCGTCCCCCAATCTCCCATTTTGTGATACAGATGTACGAGTGGTTCGACGGTGGAGATTCCTTGTCCATGGTTATGGAGTACCCTCAACCGTGCATGTCACTCAAAGAGTTCATCGACCAAGAGAATGGGGTTTCTATAACTATCGCTTGCATTCTAATGCGGCAGTTGGTTAGCGCCGTGGAGCACTGCATAAGCCGCGGGGTGTTCCACAATGATATCAACCTGCGGAACATCCTGGTGAATGTAGACTTTATTCCAATGGTGAGTAGTAATAATGACAGTTTCTTGAGTAAATATTTGGCACACTCTGACCAACTCTGCCCTCTACAGAGCAAGCTGATCGACTTCAGCACAGCACGCCTGGTGGATGAGGATGGATATGACAGCAGAACTTATGACGGTGATTTTTTTTTCCTCGTTTCATTAATTCATTCCTCTTCTCACCGCTTCAGGTTCATGGGGTCTGCTGGGCGAGGGACAGGTGCCGCACTTTTTTTTCTCATTGTAAATGACATTAGCTATCACTATCCCAGGATTCGGGCGCAGCACCGTGGCGCAGTCGGTAGCACTGTGCCCTTCCAGTTAGAAGTTTGTCGGTTCAATTTTACTCCGGTTTCCCCCACAATCCCAAAAACATGCATCAGGTTAAATTCCCCTTAGGTGTGTGTGTTGCCCTGTGATGGACTGGTGACCTGTCCACGGTGTACCACCGCTTCTCACCCAATTTACCTGACCCACATTATCCTGAAATGGACTGAGCGTGTTAGAAGATGAATGAATGAATGTATTTCAGAATTGACATGTCAGAGATTCATGGTAAAGAATATGTTCTAAATGCTGAGCTTCAAATAAAGTAAGAATCCTCTAAAAAGATTCATCTGGAATTAATGAGCAAGTGAAAAACATTTTTTTTGCATGAATTATTTAAAAGTATTTTGAAAAACGTTGTTCCTATGCACTCTAACAGAAGGCTTTTATTATGGAATATAATTAAATATGAAATCTTACTTTGCTGACAGGTGCTCCTCGATTCCAGCCACCAGAAGCCTTAGAGTTGGTCAAATACCATGCAGTTCCAACTAATGTCTGGTTCCTGGGTATTATATTAGCAACTATGCTTACGGGTCATCTGCCATTCCGCTTGGTGAAAGACATCTTTATCAGACCAATAAGTGGGCTGGGATCAATCAATCCCAGTAAGGGAACAGCTATGTTGATGATACCTTACACACAAAACAGAACTCAACCATGATCCTAATGTCTCTTAACAGGATGTCAAGATCTGATCAGAAAGTGTCTGGAACGCAGACCAGAGAACCGTCCAACACTTGAAGAGATCAGACTGCACCCCTGGATGATCCCAAGGGTATGTTAGGAATTAGACTGACTGCCACACATCCACATTACAGAAGAGTATGGTTGAATTGAGCTCACATGAGAATGTTCTCAACCATTTTAGTCTGGATTCCTCTCTCCTTGGGGAACTGGATAAGCATGCTCCAGATATCGACGACCCTCACGTTAAGTGAGATATCACAGGTACACTTGTTCCATATCAGTTATTGCAATCACAGTGGTGAATATTCTTATGTATTTTTTGACTCCCTACAACCCCTAAATAATACTTTTTAAAGAAATTTTTATTGTCATGTTAATTCTAAAATGTACTGAATTAAAACTTAAAATTACAATTATTTCAAAAAGATTTTTTTTTCTTTGCAGGTTTTCTTCACATTAAAGGCTGTAATCCAGAGCTAGAGCACTGTGTGGAAACACTGATTGTAGTTCAGTTTAAAGGTAGGAGGTAAAGGTATAAAAAACATCATTCTTTTAAATGAAACTAGAACTTTAAAAAAAAGAAAAGGACCTACACTGAGGTGCGACGCCATCCAGGTATGAATATTACAGTGTCAAGGTAGGGCTTCTGTTATCGATAGCTTCTGTATCTGCAGTGTGTGGATAGAAACTCTAACACCAGATTTAGCTCTTTGTTCTTGCCAGTTGTTTCTGACTCTCCACAGCCTCATCGCTCCGAATCTCTGTGGATCCTGACAGTGATGACAAGATCACACAGACAATATCTAGAGTTCACATGGTACGTGGCACTTCACAAGATGTTCAAGAGATTGTGAATCCAGGCACTAAAGCTCACACAGCTCTTTCTCTCCTCGTTTTCCAGGTAACTGGAGCCTGTTTACCGTTGCTGATGGGCAGCACAGAGTCTCGGTGGTTATCGCTGAGGCTGCTCAGATACTTGGTTCCTGGAGGAGCCTCTCTGAGTGGAGTTTGTATGTTCTCCCTGTGTCTGCGTGGGTTTACCCCGGGTACTCCGGTTTCCTCCCACATTCCAAAGACATGCACCTCAGGTGGATTGGTGACACTAAATTGCCCACAAATTTGACCTGAATTACTTTAAGTTGTATAAAATAAAGTATTTTGAATGAATTCAGTGTTTTTCTGTTGTTATTGTTCCGGGTTTTCTGATAAACCCTAAATCTTAGAAACTGCTTGAAGCACTATGATAAACATCTATACTGTAGTGGCTGTAAGTGGCTCGCCCTCACCTATTACGTGTTCTGTTTGTCGATGTGTGGTACATGGCTGTATGACGTCCTCAATAAAATCAGTAAAACCAAGCTGTTGTCAGTGTCTTTGTTGATGGATTCTAAGCCATTGAATTGTAAGCAATGTGGTAATTACGCTGGTGTCGGAAGTGGAACCCCACTGACAATTAGAGCTAGCATTAGAGCAATGGCTAGCAGAGCTGGAAGATGCGATACAGCTGCTTGAGCATCGGCAACACCCTTTGAGGACATCTACATTTGGAAAGTACCAGCCAGATTCGCAATGTGACGGAGAGAGTCTTCGATGGCAGCTCCATGCTCCAGACTGTTGGATGATGCTGGAAAGATGGTCCACCAGCAATGCCCAAGACACAGGGCAGGCTGCTAAGGTATTGCCGCTAGAGGGTCCTACACTGCAGGCTCTTGGGATGGAGGACTAAACTTTTTGCTGGGTATCATCTGCATATAGTTGAAATGACGTGTGTTGTGTTCTAATTTAAGAACGCCAGATAAAAGAGTGGGAGAGGAGAACCTATATTCAAAACAGGCAACTTAGAATGTCAACCTTTCAAATAGGACTTAAACCATTTTAACCATGTGCCTACTATATCAAAGGCCTTTGTGATACACAGTGTCAAAACTGGTTAGCAAGAGGATCCAATGGAAAGCATGACTGACAAAAAAATGTTCATTAATTCAAATGTAAGTCACTTTGGACAAAAAATGTCTGCCAAATGCATAAATGAGATATAAGAGGGGGAGTCTCGCCTAGCTTCATAACCCCCTTTCCCTGAAGGAGGGCATAGAGACGTATTATGTCGATGTCAACTAATTTGGAACGATTCCCCTGGGAGTGACCTGGATCTGCCATCTCACAAAGCAATCAGACAGGTCTCTCCACTGAGGATGACCACCATGGATGAAATTCCTCGACCAATAAGGTGGAAACTCTGCGGCCAATGTTCTTAGTTGCAGTGAAGGTAGAGGAGCACGGGGGAGGAGTCACCCACTGAAAGTATGTCTGTCAGTATTTCGTCCGCTCCTCATGCACCCTCGAGGAAGAAAGGCACCGAGGGTCCACAGAGAACAGAGTCCCAATGTTGCTCCAGAAACCAGTCATCCAACCATGATGCCGTCGAATCGGACGAGATAAACCCTACACAGCCATATTTATTGCAGACATTCATTGTCGTGAAAAATGGACGGAATACTGGCAAAAACTGCGGAATACACTGCAGGAATCTCTTTCCAATCTTAAACCCCAGGTAACGTGCTGCCATTAGTCCGAGGTGGCATTTGGAAGGGTTGGTGATCAATCCAGCCCGTAGTAGCTCCATAAACACCCTCCATAGATGGTCTAGATCAGGGGTGCTCATTACGTCGATGTGCTACTGGTCGATCGCGAATTTGAAACAATATCAGCCGATCATCCATCCCGTCGCAGTTATCTGCAGATTCACGGATTCGGTTTTCTCTCCTCAATAGCTCGAGACCAGAATGTTCTTAGTAAACAAATAATACCTATTTTTAATCTGTGTTATGTAGCGGACAAACTACAAAACGTTTTTTATCAAAACACGTTTCCCTCGGCATTCGCAGAAACACATTACCGTCTATGAGCAACCCGCTGACATGGAATCGCTTGGGACCGTCTGCAAATTACCAGATCCAAAATATGTTTTACCCAGAATATGCTTCATAACTTCATTCTAAATTGCTCTATTACAACCAAAATCAAGCAACGCGCCACTCCTCACCTGCATATTGTACTGCACAACTTAGTTTCAATAAAAATTTTAAAAATCTATTAGAGCATCATTTTTATTCTTGATTATTTGGATCAAAGCTCAATTGCTCTCTTAAAAATCACTCTATTACCACCAAATTCAGGTCACACACAACTGTTCTAATGATTCTATTCAGTGCAAGCCATCAAATTAAACTCAGGTTATTACAAAAAATGTAAATAGTTAATTTATTATGAGTGTTTTGTCAATTCTCAATAAAGTTGAAAATAGTTGTTTGTTGATTGATGTTTTACATTTTTGTAGCGGGTAGTTCACTTTGACTTGGTCATTTTAAAAGTAGCTCGCAAGCTGAAAAAGTGTGAGCACCCCTGGTCTAGATGCTGGTGGACCCTGTACGTTACCGGGCCAGCCCTTTCTACCAGTGTATGGTCCCTTCCAGGAGACCAAGAACTTTGAGGTTGCTGTGGGTGTTAGAGGGAGGACTGGATCTCTTGGCTGGGTTTGCTGGTCGTATTGCCTTGTAATCCTCTGTTTGTGCATTTAGGAGCAAAATAAAAAGCTCTTTGAACCCCTCCTGTTAAAAATGGTGCCAGATTACTTGCCCAAGTGTCTTCTTTCCATCTTTTGCGTCTCGCAATGACTTTGGATGTGTGAAGGTAGGCATCAATGTCATCGTGTTCTGTTAGTTTGGTCATGACCCTGTGTACATGCCGTTTGGGACCGCAGTTGCAGCTCCCGCTTCCAAATGCAAACTCTCAACCACCCACTCCATCAAGCGCTGTCTTTCTGTCAGCTGTTTGGTGAGTTGTTGCTGGCGGAATGAGATAACTGTGAGCTGCTGCACAATATCCTACTGTGGATTACTTGATTAATTACTGGATTAATGACTCGAAGACATTAATCCAAATGTTCAGAAGCTCCTTCTCAATAAGACGATTCTTGGCGATAGTTTCTATTTCCCTATATCCCAGGACACAGTTCGCAGCTTTATTTTTTTGTGCTGTGAGGTCCGCGCCTCGCCGCGCCTCTCTTGTTTAAAATAAATTAATTTGGCTAAAAAAAAAGCTTTTTCAAAACATAGAAATATTGGAAAAACGGGCTAATGATTATAATTGAAACAAAATAATTGTCACAGTCATGGTTTCTTTCTCTTTCTACAGCAGCTGGTAATTCTTTGCTCTGTGTAGCATCTAAGGATGAGCGAGTACTGCATTATCTGTATCTGTTAACCATATGAATGATCTGTAGCTGTACTCGGAGTGGGCGGGGCCCAACCCGGAAGTGGGTGGGGTTTAACCTGGAAGTGGGTCGTGTTGTCTTAAAATAGATGGGGCTTTAACTAGTATGTTAATTTAAGCATGCAATTGATATGGGTTGATCAGAAATAGTCATATTTATTTGAAAATTAGAAAACTATTTACATAACAGCATAAGAAATGAGCTTCAGATCAGTGGTTTTGATCATGATAACATTCGAACTATATACAGAACAAGTTTTGCAACAATGAGTACAACACATGCGGTTGTAATGAACAAGAGTTTTCATTTCAACATACATTTTTATTTATTTATTTTGGTTCTTTTTTTATTTTTTTTGTTTGTTTCCACACCAGGTATTTGTGAGTGTGTGAGTGTGAGAGTGAGTGAGTGAGTGAGTGAGTGAGTGAGTGAGTGAGTGAGTGAGTGAGTGAGTGAGTGAGTGAGTTAGTGTGTGAGAGACAGAAAGAGAGACTGGTGGGGACTGTGTTCTACAGGTCAAAAAGTCTGACGCTGTTTTTCAGATCTGCATTGACTTTAATGAAGACCAGTTGTTAACATGGCAAGGGTCTAAGTTTGCACACTGTGGACTGACCACATTTCCAGCTGTGCTAAAAACACACTCAGACTGGAACTTGTAGCGTATATGACAGGCAGAGATGCGAGTCGCTTTTACTAAGCACCACGTCTAAACAAACCCTACATTTACCACAACTCTACCGGTTTTACTACAAACAAACCAAAGTAAAAAACAAACCTGAAGCTGAAGAAACCCTAAACGTTAAACGGAAAAAAAACCCGCAAACCTGAGTGACTGAGGGAGAGAACAGAGAGAGAGAGCGAGCTGTTCTCTTCTCTTCTCAGTGCTCAGTGTGTGTGTGAGCAGAGCGGGGTATGTGTGTAGGGGAGGGGCGCTGTGACTAGCCTATCACAGAACGTAGACACAGTAAACTACCCAATGAGAATTTTTATTCAATCCGAGCACGGATATTGACTCGTATTACTCGTATGATTCTCGTACTCGTCAAAAAGTTTAAGCTGGATTTTTGATTTAATTCTTAAAAAAAGATTTGCATATAAGCCACACTGGTGGTGGGTAGGAGGCCGTCAGCGTAAAATGTTCTGTCAAACTGCCTCAGGGCAGCTGAGGGCATCACCCATTGGTTTCTGGGAAAGTCAAATGAAACTCAAAGTGGGTATCAACGGCAATCTCCTTCGTGAAAGTGCGTCACTTTCTGGAAATCAAAAATGAGCATAAGATCCAGAGGCAGGACGTGAGTGTAGAAACCACACATATAACGGTCTAAGACAACACACACCAAAAAACAACTGACAGTAAAATTTAAAGACAAAAAACACAAGGAGGAGCCAAGTTTATCAAATGAAATGAGCTGGAATGAACTACAACAGAAGATGACACCTTGACATGACTGCCTAAAAGAACTGGTAATCATCCACGCCCTTAAATTATGCACAATTTTAAAGTGTAATAAATCTTAAACCAGCAAATTAAAAGAAGAGGAATTGCAGTTCAGTCACTTTCATTAAGGCTTCAAGAAGGAAAGCCGGTTGCCCCTCGGAGCTACCAATAAAGTTTTTCACCACCAGTGTGTCAATTTGGAATGAATGAATAATGCCCTAAAAAAATTATAAAGCATCTTTGAGCAACTGAAAATTAATAGATATTAATGTAAACCATTGCATTTATAAGAAAAAGACTATTAAATAGCCGATTACTGCAGCGACTACTAGGCACAAGAGGGTTATTATGGAAACATAGATACCATTTTAGCTGATTAAGTGTAATATTTGAATCAATAGTAAATAAGAGCACAGTAATTGTACGCGCTTTATTTCACAATGATATCTCACAATAAGAGTGACGTGAGAGACTTTATCAGTGGCTCTTTCGGTTCACAATCATCTGCATCAGTTTTCTCTTGAGGACGTAATCCACATCCAGAGAACACGCCATGTTTATACTGTTTAAAAGATGCGCCTGAAATGTGCAGCGCTCTATGTATGACGTCACTGGCTTACGTCACTGGCTTACAGACGAGTTTCTGATCAAGCTTCAGTTTGTTTGTGACTGTCAGTGCCTCCGAAGTTCAGCAGACATTTCGCTTTTACTTTAGACACTTTCTCGGTTTTTGCTATGGCAGTAGAGGAAGAAATACCTGCGGCCCGCTGCGTTTCGCGTTTCGCCATCAGGACGCTGGCGGATCTGCAGGGCTCCGAATCCACGGGGTCTCTCCCGGACTCAAATTCTCGAGGGATGGAGACTTCACCCACCGAGAGCAGCCCCCCTCTCGACAACACAACTGGTGAGAGAACGGTGAAAAACTAAACCCCAGAAATTAAAACCGGAATAAACAACATCGTTTGGGTTTTGGGAAATACGTCTCGTAGTTTGGCGGTTGAGCGTTTATTTAGCTAAAACTGAAAGAATTCATACGTAACTAGCCCAGCACATAACTTTCTGAATGTTTACTCACTGCGTTGAAACAACTGTACGAATGAAACATTTCATGAACTAAATTACTTGAAAATGTTAGAAACGGCTTCAAATCATTTCTTTCTGAACTGAACTTTGTGTTGCTCAGACCCGGCTGCTGTAGAAAGTTATTTTAATGTTATGATATAATTGCAGGCTGAGTTTAACCATATTTCAAGACCAAACACTGAGTTTGAGTCCAAAAGATGTCGTGATTAACAAACCAGACTTGCTGCCAGTCAATATTTGATATTTGATTAACTTTCAACCCATTTTTATGAATTAAATATGTGTTCAAAGGATATATAAGTGTAATATTTATAAAAGTTTGGTCTGGGAGATTCATAACTACAAATTTTAATTTTTTATGTAACAAATTAGTTTAAAACACATGATTTACATAACATCTTCTTTATTAGTAACATGTCTATCATAAACCGTTGATCAACAAGGTTTAAAGATATGTACTACTATTCTCGTTAACTATATTTGCTGAATATCTTAATCAAAAAGATATTGGAATTAAACAAATTTACCAAGAAAACGTGGTCACATGTTTCTGTTGGCTAATTATAAAAGCTTATGTGTAGCAAAATTCAAATGCTAAATGCCATGTGGCCTTCACTTACATTTAAATTATGTTGTAAAATGTAAATGAAAGTAATTATATAATTTACACTCGCCTTTTACAAATATACTTTAGGTATTGAAATTACATAAACATTTTGGTGCTTTATTAGTTGCCAAATTCAAATGTATCTCTCATAGTACATGATGATTATAACATGTCCCTGTAAAAGATGAATCATGTTATTATTATTAGTATTATGTTATATTATATATATATTTTATGTATGACCATGATTTAAACAGCATTGCTTTTATAACTGGGGTAGTTCACATTAATTCTTTCATTATTTACTTGTTATTTCAAACACATAATACTTTTTTCTGTATGTTATATTGATAAAATGAGTAAGCTATCCCTTTAACCTCTCAACTATTATATGTAAATCTGTCTACATATTATACATTTTTATACAATTTCAATATTTGCATTATATTTGTGAAAAATGTTAATGATGTAATTTAATTTTCCTTATTTTTTTGCAATTTGATTTGAACCCGTATGAACGCCAATTTTTGCATTTACATTTGAATTTTGCTACATATAAGCTTTCATACCATCTCTTTAACTTTATAAAAAGCCACAGATTCTGTGATTTCTTGGTTATGAAATGGCTTTGGAAGATGCTGCTGCTATGACCGCTGCTGGGTAACTGCTCTTGTGCTATTTTCATCTCTGCACTTTGAGCATTGTTCCGACTCGTCTTGGTGACTTTACAATAGTTGACTCTTTATGTGACCTCTCACAGCCGATCGAAACAGATCTAGAACCTGCAGGACCGTGGCTTTGTTTCTGCACGTTTAGTTTAACAGTGACTGTTACGTTTCTAACTCAAGGGGGTTCCAGACGAGGCAGGAGAGGGATCTGTGCCTTCTTCAGGAGAGCAAGGAAGATCTTCAGGAGATCAGGAGAGCCTGTTCCTGCTCCTCAAGCAGAAGCTGATCCTGTCCCAGGACCATCTGGGCTCCAGGGTTCAGTGAACGCAGTGGCAGATCCGGCTCCGGACACTGCAGTTCCTGAGGATGAAGCTAGCAGAGGTGAGAGTTCTTGTTTGCTTTTTAAACTTTGTTCTGTCTTTTTTAATATTAATAATAATACATTTTATTTAGTGGTGCCTTTCTAGTCACCCAAGGACGCCATACATCAAAATACACAAAACAAGGTATAAACCATGCATGATTGGGAGGAATACAGTGGGAACAGGCAGGACATGCGGAGCTAGTAGTAATCAAGTAGGCAACTAATTACAGTCTGATTAAGGATCTCGTTCTAATTCTACAGCTGAAAAATAACTAAAAACAACTTCAACTTGTGTATCAAAAATATATTTTTGGTTTTATTCTGTGACTGTTTCTTACTCATGTCTTAAATATTTATGTTTTTTTTACTAATTCAAGGAGGTTCCAGACGACGCAGGAGACGCGTCTGTGCTTTCTTCAGGAGCGTAAGAATGTTCTTCAGGAGATCAGGAGAGCCTGTTCCTGCTCCTCAAGCAGAAGCTGAGCCTGTCCCAGGACCATCTGGGCTCCAGGGTTCAGTGAACGCAGACCCTGATGAAGAAGCTAGCAGAGGTGAGAGTTCCTGTTGGCTTTTGTTTTGTTTTGGTCTGTCTTTTTTAGGATATTTACATTTATGCATGTGGCAGATGTTTTTGTGACTTACATTTGAAGCAAAAAACAAATTTAGTCATTTCTTGCTTTCCCTGGGGTTTGAACCCATAGCCTTTGCATTGAGAGTAATGCTCTACTGACTGAATTCTTCAAGTTACCAAACTGAAAACAAGATCCTCTTGTGTAGCAAAATATCTTTTTGTTTTCATTCAGTGACTGTATAATAATGTTTAAAATATTTATCTTCTCCTGCCATGGACTGGCGATCTGTCCAAGGTGTACCCCCGCCTCTCAGCTGGTGTGAGCTGGAGATCCCCGAAATGGAATAAGCGGGCAGGAAAATGAATGAATATTTATCTTCTCATTTTTTACATATTCAAGGAGTTTCCAGACGAGACAGGAGACGAATAAGCTTTATGCTCAGGAAACCGAGGAAGGACTTCAGGAGATCAGGAGATCCTGTTGCTCCTCCTGCTCCTATTCCTGTTTCTACTCCTGCTCCTACTCCTGCTTCTGCTCCTGTTTCTCAACCAGAACCTGAGTCTGTCCCAGGACCATCTAGGCTCCAGAGTTCAAAGAACATCGTAGCAGCCGCCAGAAAACCAGTCTCGGATTATGCGGCTTGCAGTGGTGAGATTTCTTGTTTGCTTTTTTTGATCACATGAAAATACTCTTGGTTTGATTGAGCGTTTCCTTTAACTGTACATTTACGAGTATTACTTGACCTTGCCACCTCTTCTGTTTGCAGGAAATGTGACAGACATTTATGAATTCAAAGAACTTCTGGTTAATGGAAGCTTTGGTACGATATACGTGGCAAAACACGGTTGGATGGAGGTAACGCATTCTTACTCAACTGGATCTGAAGCTTGTACTTGTAAAATGAACCTAACCTTAAAGTTAGCGAGACAGTACTCTGTTAATGCTGTTTCCTCTATTTTCAGGTTGCAATCAAAAGTGGCCCCAGGCCTGCGAGTGACTCTTATATTGTTGTGGTAAGTTGACAAAACATTACATATAGTTTAATAAAAAAAAACAGATGCAACTAAGCCTTACAGTACGTACTATAGTTGGGCATTGTCAAGTTATTTGGCATTGTACAATGGCGATGGACGATGGGTGATGGTAACACTAAATAATGTTTGCTTGTTTGCCTAAAGATACAAAGATCTAATAAATCCCTTTTTGTGGTCGTTTAAAGCACCCTATGGGACTGTGACGTGCCCTCTCGCTCCCTTCTGTTTATATCATACAGCTTCTCAGGCGGCTACTATGACCCCTTTCTGTTACCATGGGTCGAGGGGTGCTCTCGTTCTGGTTGCTCTCCTCCTCAACTGAGGACAGCTACGCTTTCAGTGTTGTGAGACTTCCCTGTCAATGATATTTCCGGGCAGGGGCAAAAGGAGTTCCCATTCAGGTTTCTATGGCGTTAGTTGCTAACCTTCTTAGTTTAGTGTCGGGTCTGTCTGGAAGGACTTCGGGCATGGCTTTTAAAAAGGGGTTCCCAATCAGTCGGTTTACCACCAACAAACATCTCAGGAACCAACTGAAATTCTGGGTTACTTGCACAACCACACATTCCCTTAAAAAGGGAGGGGAGACTTTCAGGGAACATGGGGTTACACAAGTTACCTAAACATTCCAGCTAATGTCAGAAGTTTCTTCTAAGGAAAGTTTTAAGTACCTCGCGACTTTTCTTTTTTGACCTTATATGACCTGGTATCTGGTACAAGCAGCTTTTAAACTGTTAGGAGGTATCTCTTTTTTAAACCTTCAATTTATAATAACCATAAAGTTTACGTTTACTGTATTTGTCATCAACTTGTTAAACAGTTTGTACTGAACCTCTGTAAAATAAATGACTTCTCTTCGCCCCCTCTCCAGCCTGATCATCCTGAACCTCTGTATCGAGAGGTGGCAATGATGGTGAAGCTGTGCCGCTCCCCAGTCTGCCCTAACGTGATACAGATGTATGAGTGGTTCGACGGTGGAGATACATTGTCCATGGTTATGGAGTACCCTCAACCGTGCATGTCACTCAAAGAGTTTATCGACATAGAGAATGGTTTGACTGCAAACATAACTCGCCTTATAATGGGGCAGTTGGTTAACGCCGTGCAGCACTGCATCAGCCGCGGGGTTTTCCACAATGATATCAACCTGCGGAACATCCTGGTGAATATTGACCTGATACCAAAGGTGGGTAATGACATTTAGTTGAGTAAATATCTTCACCATTAACTGTAGCTTTACTTGCACACTAACCAACTCTGTCCTCTACAGATCAAGCTGATGGACTTCAGCTCAGCACGCCTGGTGGATGAGGATGGATATGACAGCAGAACTTATGATGGTGAATCACCATTTTGTGTCCATTTTTTTCTCGTTGTAAAGGAAACTAAAGTGTCTAGGCTGGACGCAATGTTTGTCACAGAGAGAGATGCTGCAATGAATGGTTTACATGGTTCCCAAGGCTCACACGTTTTACTGTTCCCTTTCAGTCGGTCCCGGAGACGTTAGTCGGGATTAGACCGACTGAATGGGAGCGAATCACCGTGAGAGCGACTGACGAACATATTAGCGGGCAAATTAATTTGCAGGCGAAGGTGATTGATTAGCAATCAGCCGGGTATGAAGCCGGGCGTGCCTAAGCCTCAGTATGCAATTTTCCTTCGGAGCTGACTGAGTGAGACTCTCTCTCCTGAACTTTGGCGCTCTCTTTTCGCTTGAAAGATCAGTAGGTTGCTTACCTCTCGGCAATACTTGGTGTTGACCTCTGCTAGCCCAGAATAGCACGCCACCAAAACGCCAGCACCTCGAAGATCTCTCAGGCAAGCCTGTCCAGTGTTTCAGCCGTTTTCTCATAAATCCTGTCCTTTTTTCACGACACGATGAGCAAAACGTGCATTACTCCTAACTGCGGTGGATTTATCTCGTCGAAAGACGGTCATGAGCGCTGTGTGGAGTGTTTAGGCTTCAAACACGCCTGCGCAGCGTTTGTGGGGCTAGAGTGTGTGCATTGCAACGCTCTGCCGGGCCGCACGCTGAGATACAGACGGTCTTTCTTCGAGGAAGAGGGCTCCGGAGCTTCGGCTCTTGGTGCTCCTACGACTCGGGGCGAGCCGGCTGTATTTTCACCGGATGTTTTGGGTCGAACGGTGTCAGGTGACTCCTCGCACCACCCCCAAATGCCGAGCGTGCTCCCCGTCTGGTCCGCGAATGAGTCGGAGAGCGCTTCGGCGTTACCCGGCCCCTCGTGTGATCCTGATGACGATCTGCTCTCCATCGCAGCATCGGAAGGGGCACGATCTTCGAGTTCTTCCAGCTCAGCGCTGCCACCCTCCGGGGTCACGGCCGAGCTGGAGCTCGATGCTCACGCGGTGCTCTCCAGAGCCGCGGTCGCAATTGGGCTTGAGGTGCCTGCGCCCTCTAGCTCAGCGCCGTCGCGGCTGGATGACTGGTTCCTGGGTAAGCGCCGGGGCTCCGTCCCACGCGCTCCTGCGGTCCCTTTCTTCCCGGAGGTGCACGAGGAGCTTACAAAATTCTGGCGGGCTCCCCTGTCTGCCAGGGCTTCTAGCTCCTCCCCCTTCACCGCTCTGGATGGTGCAGCAGCTAGGGGATACTTCTCGATTCCCCAGGTGGAGCAGGCTGTCGCGGTGCACCTGTGCCCCGGCAGTGCTGCCGCTTGGCGATCTCGTCCGAGTGTGCCCTCCAAAGCCGGAAAAGTTACGTCTGCCCTGATGGCGAAAGCTTATTCGGCTGCGGGTCAAGCTGCTGCATCGCTGCATGCCATGGCGACCTTACAGGTCGTTCAGGCCAAGGTCCTCCGTGACATGCACCAGGGTGGTGGCGACCAACAGTCCATAATGGACTTACGTTCAGCCACTGATTTTGCGCTTCGTGCTACGCAATCAGCAGCGCTGAACATCGGTCGCACGATGGCCACACTTGTGGTACAGGAGCGCCATCTTTGGTTGGAGCAGGCCTCTATGCTTCCCGATGACCGAAACCGGTTTCTGGATGCACCTGTCTCCCAAGATGGCCTCTTTGGCATCGCCGTGGATGATTTTGCGTCAAAGGTCTCCACGATCAGGAAACAGGCGGAGGGTCTGGGTGAGCTCATGGTCCCGCGTCGGAAGCGGCAGGCTCCTGCCGCTTCTGTGCCGGACCCCTCTCCGCCTGTGCGGCGCCAAAGAGAGCAACTCTCGTCACGGTCTCAGCCTTCGACCTCTGGTCCGAGGAAGACCCCCACACGACGAAAGTCGCAGTCAACCTCAGAGGGTTCTTGACGGCAGACGAGGGCTTCCACGAAGAAGCGCCCCTGAGGTTGGCGACTCGGGAGGAAATGAGCTCGTCTTTGGGTCTGGTCATCGACCCAGCTCCCCCAGGGGGGGGGGGTCCACCAAACACTCCTCGCTGCCGTCCTCCGGGACAGCGGCACCTATTGTGTCAAAGATAGAACTCACTTCCTACCCGAGAATAGCGGTCTCGCATGCCCGACGGTCTGGGGTTCCTCTTCCTCGGTCTCCGCCGAAGACCCCGACATGGGCCCGAGCCCCGCTGGCCATGGCAGAGAGCGCGGGGGCACACCACCCCTGCCCTCATCTGACCATCTCCCAGGGCCCTTCCCTGGTGATTCCGCCCACAAGTCCGCCTCCGGGCGGCCCCGCCATGGGGACCATCGGCACGTCCCGACCATGACCCCTGTCAGCTTACCTGGGAGCCTGGCGGAAGCTTCCCGGGGTCTCAAAGTGGGTGGTCCGGACAATCCGGCAGGGCTACACGATTCAGTTCGTGTCCGCCCCCAGGTTTTGAGGTGTGTTTCACACTCCTGTTCCACGAACAGGCGCCTCACTCCTGCGAGAGGAGATCGATGCCCTTTTAACAAAAGGTGCGATCGAGCCGGTACCCCAGCCGATATGGAACGAGGGTTTTACAGCCCATACTTCCTGGTCCCCAAGAAATCAGGCGGGCTGCGACCAATCTTGGATCTGAGGCGTCTAACCCGGCACCTGGCCAAGTACCGGTTCAAGATGCTGGCGATCCGCTGCATTCTACCGTGCATCCGTCCTGGAGATTGGTTCGCAACAATCGACCTGAAGGACGCATACTTTCAGGTAGAAGTGGTACCGAGACACAGACCCTTTCTAAGGTTCTGTTTCCAGGGCCATGCTTACCAGTACAAGGTCCTACCCTTCGGTCTTGCCCTATCCCCTCACACCTTTACGAAGGTTGTCAGGGCCGCGCTAGCCCCGCTCCGCCGGGCAGGCATTCGGATCCTGGATTACCTCGACGACTGGCTTCTCATGGCCTCGTCCAGAGACCAGTTGATCCGACACCAGGGCAAGGTGCTTTCGCACTTAAACCGTTTGGGTCTGAAGGTCAACTGGGAAAAGAGCCGCCTCACTCCGGTGAGGACCATCTCCTTTCTCGGGATGGAGCTGAACTCCGAGAGCATGCTGGCGCAACTATCGGTAGATCGCGCCAGGGCCTTGCTGACAGCCCTTTTCGCGGTGTCTTCTCGACCAGTGGTCAGACTGAAGTTATTTCAGAGGCTCCTGGGGCATATGGCGGCCGCAGCCCCAGTCATCCGACTCGGGCTCCTGCATATGCGACCACTGCAGCTATGGCTTCTCTCACGAGTTCCGAGTTGGGCATGGCGTCGGGGAGCCTTACGTCTGCCTACGGCAGACGCGCTCCCTTACCTGAAGGTCTGGAAGACGGAGTGCTTTCTGAGGTCTGGGGTGCCTCTTTCGAGCCACCCCAACGGTGTGGTGGTCACCACCGATGCCTCCAAGACCGGTTGGGGCGCTGTGTGCGGTTCCCACCGAGAGTCGGGTGCCTGGACCGGAAGACGCTCTCGCTGGCACATAAACCGTCTCGAGCTAGTTGCAGTCATTCTGGCGTTGCGGCGCTTCTGCCCACTCCTCCGGGGGCGGCACGTGCTGGTCAGGACCGACAGCACTGCGGTAGTAGCGTACAGCAACCGCCAGGGCGGTGTGCGCTCCCGTGCTCTACACTACCTCGCCCAACGACTGCTCCTCTGGAGTCAGAGCAGACTTTTGTCGCTCAAAGCCTGTTATATCACCGGAGAGTGCAACCGGATCGCGGATTCGCTGTCCAGGTTCCACCCCACGGCAGGAGAATGGCGACTCCATCCTCGGGCTGTTCAGCAGATATGGGACACCTTCGGCGAGGCACACATAGATCTGTTTGCCTCCGGCCAGAACACCCATTGCCGGCTTTTCTACTCCCTGTCCCTGGCTCCTCTCGGGACAGATGCGCTGGCACACTGCTGGCCCAGGAACAAACGCTTATATGCGTTTCCCCCAGTGAGCCTTCTAGCACGGTTACTGTGCAAGGTCAGGGAGGACGAGCACGAACTGCTTCTGATCGCCCCCTTTTGGCCGAACAGAGCGTGGTTCCCAGACCTCATCGCGCTCGTGACAGCCCCCCCCTGGCCGATCCCTCTGAGTCCAGATCTCCTGACTCAGGGGGGGGGATACATGTACCCGCGGCCAGACCTCTGGGCCCTACACGTATGGCATATCTGTCCGCGGTGGACCCCGAGCCTCTACCACCCTCCGTGGTGAGAACTTTGGACCACGCGCTAGCACCCTCTACTCGAGCATGCTACGCTGGTAAATGGGGTCGGTTCGTCAATTGGTGTTCCTCCCGTCAGGAAGACCCCAGGTCGTGCCCCATCAGAGTCGTGTTGACCTTTCTCCAGGAGGGGTTCGATCGGGGGCTGTCCCCTTCGTCCCTCAAGGTCTACGCCGCCGCTATTTCTGCCTTTCACCTTCGGGTCGAAGGGAAATCAGTGGGCAGCCACGGACTGACGGTGAGATTTCTCAAGGGAGCTAGGCGTCTCAGGCCGCCTAGACCCCCCTCTGTCCCCTCTTGGGACCTCTCCGTCGCCCTGTCTGGGCTGCGGAAGTCTCCTTTTGAGCCGTTGCACTCTGCAGATCTGCGCGTCCTCTCACTGAAGACCGCACTCCTGCTCGCTCTGGCCTCAATTAAGAGGGTGGGAGATCTCCAGGCACTGTCGGCCGACGAATCCTGCCTGGAATTCGGCCCTGGCGATTCTCTGGTTACCATCAGACTCAGGCCCGGATTCATCCCCAAGGTCCCATCCGTCCCCTTCCGGGACCAGGTGGTGACCCTGCAAGCTCTGCCCGGGAGGAGGCAGAACCAGCCCAGGGTTCGTTATGTCCTGTGCGAGCTCTTCGGATCTACTTGGACAGAACCCGGGAGCTTCGCAGCTCCCAGCAGCTCCCAGCAGCTCTTCATATGTTTCGGAGGCCAGCGTAAGGGTTCCGCGGTCTCCAAGCAACGGCTTGCCCACTGGCTAGTGGAGGCCATTAGCCTTGCTTATGAGGTGTGTGAGGTTCCCTGCCCTCTCCATCTGAGGGCCCACTCCACTCGCGGCATCGCTGCCTGGTGGGCGTTGGCTAGAGGGGCCTCACTCTCCGACATATGTAGAGCTGCGGGCTGGTCTACACCTAATACATTCATCAGGTTCTACAACCTTGATGTAGGCTCTGTTCCCTCTGCGGTCCTGAGTGGTGGCAGTCACCCTTGGGGGACGGAGCAGGTGTAAGCTTGCAGTACTCTCCTCGTCATCAGGAGAAGTACACCTTTCTAAGAGCTCCCCCTTCGGGCGGCTCTCCCATCCTCCCCCCTTCGGCATCTGACTGAGCGGAGCAGTCAGCTCTGCCAGGTTCCGTGTGGTGACTTTGCTCCGGCCTGGTCCCCGCAGAACTAGGGTACAGATCTGGGAGTCCCTCTCTTGGCACTCCCTTTCTATGTTCTCTATACAGCTCCCCCTTCAGGTGGCTAGTATGAACCCGTTCCGTTACTCCCCTTGTTTTGGTGCGTAACGATGACTTCCGTCTCTGCCGATTTTCTCTTGCAGAACGATGACCCGCTGGTAGCCCTTCAGGCCTCGACGCGATCTCCGCCACTCCTCCCTGCGGGTCGAGGGGTGCCTCCTTCTGGGCGTCAGCATCAACCAAGTACAGCATATGCTCTCAGTGTTGGACGACTTCCCCGTCAATGAGTGTTCCGGGCAGGGGCAGAAGGAGTTCCCCATTCAGGTACGCGGCCTTGTTACTAACCCCTCTTTTGTGTTTAGTGCCGGCCTGTCTGGAAGGACTTCGGGCATGGCCCTTTACAGAGGCTCCCATTCAGTCGGTCTACTCCCGACTAACGTCTCCGGGACCGACTGAAAGGGAACGTCTAGGTTACTTGCGTAACCCCGCGTTCCCTGAATAGGGAACGGAGACGTTACCCTTCGCCATGCCCTTGAAGTCATGGATCTGAGGTAAGCTGGGAGGTAAGTGGGTCCAGCTCCTCGGAAAATTCCATACTGAGGCTTAGGCACGCCCGGCTTTATACCGGCTGATTGCTAATCAATCACCTTCGCCTGCAAATTAATTTGCCCGTTAATATGTTCGTCAGTCGCTCTCACGGTGATTCGCTCCCATTCAGTCGGTCTAATCACGACTAACGTCTCCGTTCCCTATTCAGGGAACGTGGGGTTACGCAAGTAACCTAGACGTTTTCACAGTTTCCTACACACAGAAATGATCATACCTCATACCACTGTCTATTAACTGAACACACTGTGGTAGTTT
>SRMA01027126.1:44102-114381 GCA_007224835.1 Danionella cerebrum | reverse complement strand
ATTACTATATTATATATGAAACAATCTATGCATATGCACATGATCTGCATTGCATCATGGGATTGACAAGCGTTCTGTGCTTCGCCTACTGAATGAGATGGATGTACAACAATTTTCACCAGTGCACACATTTGTGAATAATGCTGGGTTAATGCTTATTTGTGTGCAATTTAAGGGTAAAACATATGTATAGATCCTGAAAATATTTTTAAAATATTTTAGGTTGTATCCATCTAACAGGACAAACTTTAGTAATTTAGTAATGAGTAATTTACTGGTCAAGTTTGCAATGATTCTGTAGATTAAGGGAATATATAAATACCTTCTGGTCTGCCTTGGATCAATATATAGATTAAAATCCAGTACAGTTAGATCTGCCTTTGGACAATTTAAAATCTGTTCTAAACAGTGTTAATTAAGATGCCATTTTAGATCTAGTTATGTTTGTTAATATGTTTCTCTTCTGCAAAAATCCAAATGTTATGATCTAATATTAGCACCCCTGTTTGAAAGACCACCATCTGAATCTTCCTGTCACAAAAACTGAGCTGAGGCTTATTAGCAGTAAATGATCTGCTTTAACTGGAGTCAGGACCTGTGGGCGGAAGTCTGTGATGAACAGTAAAACTGAGTCACATGAGACTTTTATAATGAGTGGATGGCATTAGAAGGTTTTGAGATTGGAGAACAAGTTTCACTAGAGAAAAAGTTGAATTTTTTTTTTTTTTTCCACACAAAATGCACATCCGCAATTTTTTCAGCTGAAGTCATATCTTACAATATGTACAAAAACCTCCAGGTTACTTGCTTAACCCCCATTTCCTGAAAGAGGGAACAGAGACGTATGTCGAGACCCAACTGATTGGGAATGATTCTCCTGAGAGTGACAGTGTACAGCCATATTAACATGCAAATGATAAAATCATTCTACGAGCGTAGTGATTACTGTTCAGCTGGGTTTTTAAACCTAGTGGAACCAACACTTATTCACACCTCGGCATGGCAAGGGAGATTTACAAAGGGTTCCCAATGAGTCAGTACGTCTCCGTTCCCTCCTTCAGGGAACAGGGGTTATGCAAGTAACCAAGACGTTCCCTTTCATGCCGTTTTCTGAAATGTATATCGGGATCAGACTGATTAGGGACCAGACACTGAAATTGGAAAAGGTCAATAGCAACAGGACACAGTACATGTAAGGCAGTCCCCCTAAACAGAACCTAAAAAAGGTTTGTGATGTGGACGCATAGGTATGTAGACGTACGTGTCCTTCAGGTCTATTGTTGCAAACCAATTCCCAGGATGAACGCATGGTAGATGACTTAGACCATCAGCATCTTGAACCAAAACTCGGCCAGATTCAGACTCCTCAGAACACTCTACGGTCATCCCTATACCCCAAAAAAGTAAACCAAAAACCCTGAATGACCTCAGACCAATAGCTTTCACATCCTTAGTGATGAAAGCCAAGGAGAAAAACATTACACATAATCAGAGAAACTGATTCCATGATTGACCCATTTCAGTTTGCATATTGTGCAGGTAGAGGTGCAAAAACATTCATCATGGATAGCATCCATAAACACCTGGATCATCCTGTCTCCTCTGCCAGACTACTGTTTGCTCACATAACCTTGGGGCAGCTATTCAGGAATTCATTGAATAGTGCAACAGCTCACACTTGGAACTCTACAGCAGCCTCCATCATCATCCATGGAGAGTTGGCAGGTTGAGGAGGTCAGATAGCTGGGCACCATCTTTGCAACATCTTGAAATTCGAAGATTGAAGATACCCTCAGAAGATGCCAGCTATGTCTGTACCTCCTGAGGAAACTCAACTCCTTTGGAGTCAGTAAAGACATTCTACAGACTTTCTACTTCAGCTTTATTGCGAGTATCACCACCTTCTCAATAACCTGCTGGTTCTACTCCATCAGCCTCCACAACAGAAATAAACTGCAGAGCACTGCTCTAAGATCATTGGCTTCCCTGTAAGAACTCTTGCTCATACTCATGACCAACAGACACTCAATTTGGCCGTTAAAGTCATAAGAGAGTCCTCCACTCAGCATTTCAGTGGCTTCCCTCTGGACGACGGCTCCGCTACCCCGCCTGCTGAACCCAAAGAAGACAGCCCACCTATGTCCCCAAAGCCATTCTTCTCCTTAACTCCTTCCACCCACACACTATCTGTCCACTCATGCCTCATCAATCAAATACACAACCATAGCATTTTCAACATGCCCCTCACCCCCGAAATCCCAAACCTGTAATTATTAGTCGTGTTTACTTCAGCTTTCATTTGCACTCAGCCATTTTATAATCTGTTAAATTCTCCTCCAAAACAGAAGACACTCTCAGAAGATGCCAGCAATGTCTCTACCTCCTGAGGAAACTCAACTCCTTTGATTGGCCGCCATTGATTAAATGTTGTGGTTGGACCAATGATTGCTGGGCTGTTACGCTAAGAAAACAGATTTTTGTCCTTTCATAAGGGAGAGGAAATGAATTTTTAGGAACCGTTCTAGCGTTTATGAGTTCTAGTTTGATTATGCACACAATGGCCCATTACAAATGGAAGTAAGTGCAGAAAACAATACTTTTTTTGCATTGTTGCGTTGAATTCAACAATAATATCTGCTCAGACCAGTCCTTACTGCTGACGTGCATCTTGCCATTTTTTTAAGCAGAATGGAAGGGGTCAATTGGTTGCTACGGAGGGGTCAGTTACATCATATAACGTTTTCCAGTTCACTATGAGTAAAATAATCCAGCCCAATATCACTATTATTTCCTAAACTAAGATAGAGATTTGCTATGAGTGGTTAGAGTGGTTGCTATGGTACATAGTCTGGTTGCTATGTTTCATTATAAGGCACTATAAGATTGTTAGCAATCCGACAGACGAGGACCCAAGTGCATTGGTAAGGCAGAATCTTTAATATAAATAATATTGTAGACAGATGTGTACAGAAACTCCAGGCATCAGGCGTGAACGTAGTATAACCAAGTGAAGGGTTAACAGAAAGAGAAGAATATATAGGAGAGATAATTAGGGGGAAATGATGAACAGATGAAGCAAATTAGGAGCAGGTGGTAACAAAGATATATATAAAATCATTTACCAAAGCTGGGAGGTCAGATAGAGTTCAATTAGATTACTAAGGTAAATAGTTTGGTTGTTACGGAGCTTTCAGCAATAAGCAAACCCCCATTTCTCAAAGGTTTTGTTGCCTTTTCCCATTTACTTTCAATAGCCATAAAAAGTAAATGGTAAAAAAGTAACCACTTCTAGAGCAAATACTTTGCCACAGTGGTTTGTGTGCTTCACCATAGACTTTAGAGAACGCCGCCTGTGACACCGCCTACTCACATTGGGCTAATAAGAAGCCACCGCAGAGCTCTCTTGTAAGCTGCCATTGATGAAGGCACATGCAACATTCTTGATAACGATGGAATTATCATAGTTTCAGAGCTCCGCTTCGAGTCTGACTCGCACATGCTCCTCTTAAACACAGTCTGTTATATACAACTTATTTTGTAATTATAAACAAGATTTTAAGAATTGCTTACCTAATTTTCTCATGCCATTATGACAGTGGTAAATCAGCTCACTTCCGTGTAACTGATTTCCCAGAATTATATTAGTGGTACCAGTCTGAAAAGATGTAGCAACAAGTGTCAGACCAGTTTGGATATCTTGGCAAAGATTGACGGCTGTGGCTGGAATGGTCTAGGAGGAAATGCGTTTGGCAGTACACACATCAGACCTGGGTTACAGAAGACTAGAGATGACAGATGGGACGTTGGTTTGCTGCTTATGTATTAGGATTCCTGTCCTGGGCACTTCGTACTACATTCACTTATTTATTTAATGTCTGTGTGTCTCCGTTCAGTGCAGATCAGGCTCCCCATCCATGATCTATCAAATGTATAATAAATAACCTCATTGTCATCCCACATAGTTGTGTATATATTGTCGCAGGAGAGGGATCACACAACAAGGTTTTTAACAGAAAAATTTCCCGGAGGGTGGATTTATTAAGCGTGATGAATGGAGTGCTCGTGGATAGTGCAGTCTTTAGGTGCTCGGTGCTCGTGTCCTCTTCCTTCGTGGTGCTCTTCCCAGTCCCAGGTGTGCTCTCGTGCTCGGTGCCCAGATGAAACGGTGCGGTAGGGGATAATGCCGTCGTCTGGTCTTCACGGGCTGTCTGGAGGTAGAGAGAGAGAGAGGAGTTAGCTGCTGCACTCTTCGGAGGTTCTGCTCACTGTGGAAGCTCTCTCTCTCTCTTTTATGCTGCTGCGCTGATGAGGCGCGGCTGTTCCTGATTCGCCCTTGATGGTGGGCGCCAGGTGTTCCGGATCTATGCCAGGACCGCGCTGATCGGAATGGACCTCCGTCACACTCCCCCCCCCCCAAGCGTTGTTCTGGCGGGTCCTGAAACGCATCACAGATGGATTAGGGATTGAGGGTGGGTAGGGAGTGACCCCCGACAAACCTGCATATCCGGCCCAGATCCGGGATAGGCGTCGGTCTGTAGCAGGAAGGGGCAGTTAAAGTCAGGCGCTCGGAGTACCGGTTCCGTCGTGAGCGCCTGCTTTATGCTCCGGAACGTCCCCTCCAGTTCCGGAGTCCACCCGATCTTCTCCGGCTGCCCCTTCCTGGTCAGGTTTGTCAGGGGGGAGGCGATAGAGGAGAAGTTGGGGATAAAGCATCTATAATACCCCGCCAACCCCAGGAAGGCTCGTACCTGGGTCTTTGTGGTGGGGCGAGGTGCCTCTTGGATGGCCTGGACCTTCTTATCCTGGGGGCGGATCATGCCACGCCTCACACGGAATCCCAGGTACGACGCATCGGCTTTAGCAAGGTGACATTTGCGGGGGTTGACGGTTAGCCCGGCTCTCCGGAGCTCCGTGAGCACCCTCCGCAGCCGGTCCAGATGGTCGTCCCACGCCTCCGAGTGGATGACCACATCATCCAGGTATGCGGCGGCGTAGGTCTGGTGTGGGCGGAGCAGGATATCCATCATGCGCTGGAATGTGGGCGGGGCTCCATGCAGGCCGAAGGGGAGACGTCGGTACTGCCAGTGGCCTGATGGTGTCGAGAAGGCGGTCTTGGGCCTGTCTTCTGCGGCCACTGGCACCTGCCAGTAGCCTTTGGTGAGGTCTAGGGTGGAGATGTACCGGGCTCTCCCTAGACGATCCAGGAGCTCATCCACTCGGGGCATGGGGTAGCCGTCGAATTCCGAGATCTCATTCAGCCGGCGGAAGTCATTGCAGAAGCGGAGGGTGCCGTCGGGTTTGGGAACCATCACGATGGGGCTGGACCACGGGCTCCGGGATGGCTCTATTATCCCCAACTTAAGCATTTGTTGTATTTCCTCCTCTATAGCCTGCCGACGGGCTTCCGGCACTCTGTAGGGCCGTTGCCGGATGATGACTCCTGGTTGGGTCCTGATGTGGTGCTCGACGACGTTGGTCTGCCCTGGCTGATCGGAGAACACATCCTGGAACTGACTGACCAGGTGCTGCAGCTCCTTCTTCTGGGCAGCCGAGAGGTCTTCGTTGGAGTCCACCACCACCGGGGAACAGGAGGCGAGTGCGGCCAGTTGGTCTCTGGTCCCCACCCACTTTTTCAGGAGGTTTACGTGGTACAGTTTTTCCTTTTGTCTTCTCCCTGGTTGCAGAACTTTGTAATTAACTTCGCCGACTTTTGCTGTGATGGTGTATGGCCCCTGCCACTTGGCCAAAAATTTGCAAGCGGAGGTGGGAACCAGGACCATCACTCGATCCCCCGGCTGGAACTCCCGGGGCTGGGCTGCCCGATTGAAGTGCCGTTGTTGGGCTTGCTGCGCCTGGACCAGGCTGGGGATGCCCACCTGGCTGAACAACAGGAACAGCTCGTGTGCGATGTTCTTCGCGGTGGCTTTGCGTAGGGGCACGGCTTCCGGGTACCGGGTGGCGTAGTCCACGATGACCAGGATGTGCTCATGGCCACGGGCAGACTTCGGCAACGGCCCCACTAAGTCCATCCCAATCCTCTCAAAGGGCACCCCTATGATGGGGAGTGGAATCAGTGGACTGGGGGGAGGCGTTTGCGGTGATGTCTTCTGGCACGTGGGACATGCCTTGCAGAACGCTTTTACCTCGCCGTCAATCCCCGGCCAATGGAAGCGGTCTCGGATCCGCTGGGTCGTGTTTCCTGCTCCCAGGTGCCCGGCCATTGGGTGGGAGTGCGCGAGCTCCAACACCGTCTCCGTCTTCGACCGGGGGACGACGAGTAGCTCCTTAATCTCCCCCCGTCGTTCGGCGACGCAGTAGAGCAGACCATCCTTCACGATGAAGTGCGGGAGAGGATGGGGCCCGGGTTGGAGTTCCTGTCCCTCAGCCACGCGCACCTGAGCCCAACAGTGCTTCAGCCGGTCATCTTCGTGCTGCTCGCGGCTGAAGGACCCCCCTCGTGTAACCCGCTGGAACACATCATAGAAGAGGTTAGCAGAGGGGGGGGCGGACTCACCATCTCTCCCGCTATCCGACGCTAGGGTGACAGCCGGGTTGGATGAAGCCTCCTCCTGCGACGGGGTTGGGCGGCTCCCTCCAGGGCTGACGGGTCGGTGGGTGGCGGCGGTGAGCAGGCCTGCGAACCCGGGGAAATTCCTGCCGAGAAGTACTGGCACAGGTAGGTTTTTTACTAAACCCACCTCGACCATCCAGGTCTTCCCTCTGGCCTGGAGCTGAACGTCGCGGGCCTTCACCTCTCGGGTTTCTCCGTGGACGCACGTTAGAGGCAGTATGGCATGGGTTTCCGGTCGAGGTGGGAGGAGCTGACTCCTCAGCAGGCTCACGGAACTCCCCGAGTCCAACAACGCGTGATAGCGGCGTCCATTGACCCTCACCGTCACTCCCGGGGCTCCTTCCGGCAACCGATGGTGGAATCCACAACCCGCCAGCCATTTCTTCTTGGGGGGTGATGGTGGATCCGTCCGGCATCGGTTCGTCGTGAGGGAAGGGAGCCGCCGGTCTGCTCTCTGGTCGCGGGGTGCCCTCTGGCGGACGCGGGTCCTGGACCACCCTCCGGGGGTACGGTGGCGCACGCTCTCCGGGGTCGTCGCGGTAGGCCACCTCCGCCAGCTCAATGGCCTCTACGGCCTCCCATAACGTGGTTGGGTTTCTCATTCGGACCGCCTGCTTCTGTGCGCGAGGAAGTGCTCTCAACAGCTTGTCCAGCACCACGCGTTCAACGACCTGGCTGGCGGAGGGGCTTCCTTCGAGCAGCCAGAGTCGGGCGAGGCGGGATAGGTCAGCGGCTTGAGCGAGCGCTGGCCGGCGAGGGCGATATTCCCAGCCGTGGAATTGCTGTGCCGCGGAGATGGGAGATAGGCCCAGTCGAGCGAGTATTTCTCTTTTGAGCTCTTCATAATCATCACGTACGCTGGAGTCCAGAGAAAAGAAAGCTTGTTGCGCCTCGCCGGTCAGCAGCGGTGCCAGCGCCCGTGCCCACTCGTCTCGTTGCCACCCTTCCGATCCTGCAGTGGATTCAAAGAGCTGGAGGTAGGATTCGACGTCATCGTGGGGAGTCAGCTTTTGGAGAAGCCGCATAGCCTGAGCTCTCACATCGGGAAGCGGGATTTGTTGGGCGCTGGCACCCTGAAGATCGCTAACCTTCCGCTCCGTTTCGCTCTGCTGCTTCGCCAGGAACTCGACGATTTGTTGTTGTCGGATGGTCATCTCAGCCAGGTGTTTGACGATGTCTTCCATTTTTGGAGAGCGTCGCACACCGTACTCACTGTGAATCCAGCAAAAAATGAAAAAAAGAAAAAAAAAACTGCAGGGTTAAATATCCGGGTTGTAGAAACGCTTGAGTGTGATCCCCCCTGGGTGTTATACCCGCATTCTCCACCAGTTGTCGCAGGAGAGGGATCACACAACAAGGTTTTTAACAGAAAAATTCCCCGGAGGGTGGATTTATTAAGCGTGATGAATGGAGTGCTCGTGGATAGTGCAGTCTTTAGGTGCTCGGTGCTCGTGCCCTCTTCCTTCGTGGTGCTCTTCCCAGTCCCAGGTGTGCTCTCGTGCTCGGTGCCCAGATGAAACGGTGCGGTAGGGGATAATGCCGTCGTCTGGTCTTCACGGGCTGTCTGGAGGTAGAGAGAGAGAGAGGAGTTAACTGCTGCACTCTTCGGAGGTTCTGCTCACTGTGGAAGCTCTCTCTCTCTCTTTTATGCTGCCGCGCTGATGAGGCGCGGCTGTTCCCGATTCGCCCTTGATGGTGGGCGCCAGGTGTTCCGGATCTATGCCAGGACCGCGCTGATCGGAATGGACCTCCGTCACAATATATTTATACATGCTTATGTGTGTGTATGTTCAAACTACAAAAACTGCACACATAGATACAGAAAACCTACCTAGACAAACATTTGTTATAGTTTGTGCAGTACAGATTTTGAAGTTTGTACATACCTATACACATACCAGGTTTGTACATACCTGTTATGTTCAGGGAGGTATTCTTCCCACTCATGAACCTTTCCCCCTCACCTAGATCTCTTATCCACCCCCCCCCCCCTTTCCTTTTAACACCCTCCTGTCCTGATGTAATTAATGCAAACTGCTCCGTGGGAAAAATAACTAATAACAAACTACATAAATTCACTGCTTCTATGCTGAGGTGGAAGCACAACATCAGGTGTTTTTTTTAGCAGGACAGAACAAGGTAAAAAAAAAAAAAAAAAAAAAAAAAAAAACGTTTTTGGCAGTAATCTGCTTTAGTAGCTAGGAATTCTGGGCCTAGTCCTTAGTCACAGTAGTAGCTGACTTCCAGTTATTGGGTCATTGCCCTTGCAGGTATTAAGTGCTTTATTGTGTTTAGGGTTAAACCCCCAGGAATGCCATCATTGAGTGGGAGGATTGTGATGGAAGGGCAAAATGTGGGGGACTCAAATGCATCCATTTTTGAGCAGGACAAAAATATATGAAAATGCACCCTCAAAATAATCCCATATTTATTTATTTGCTTTTCTCCTATTGAGACAGTGCACAAAAGCTGCAAGTCTGAAGTGAGGAACTCCTTGCTTACTTCCAGTTGATCGCTGCTTAAAAGTGGTGAATCTCACCTTACAAACAATGTATGAATCCATGCAAACCAGACTAAAACACACCTCATCCATCATCAGCCACTGTACAGTAAGGTGTGCTGGAGAAGATGTATTAAACTCAGTGATGTGCAGCGAAGGGAGACCAGAAGAGAAGATAAATCCCAGTGGAGAGTGAAGTGAAAACCCAAGACACACAAATTCTCCAGCTTGTGTATTTTTTTCAATTACAAACTCTGACCTGTACAACATTAAATTAGATTCGCAAACTTTGTTGTTGCCTTGTCTTAGTGCCAGTTTAAAACTATTTTATTAATGTTGTAAAGCAGCAACATAAGGAGTAACATAAACCTAAACAATTTTCCTAAGCTTAGATAGGGACATGCCAAATCGGTTGCTATGGTAAACAGTCTGGTTGCTATGGAGAGGTAAGTGGCATACTGTTAAGATTCTGGGGGGTTAAGATTGGGATGTTTTTTTTTCCTGTTCAGTCTCAGCTCTAGTTTGCCTTTCTGTGTGCTTCTGATCATTTAGCGCAGCCACGCGTTAGCGCACAACTGTTTCTGATACACCTTAATCTCCAGCCTATTTAGATGTGGTCTCCCCTCTCTCCTCTGTTGGATGATTACCGTATTTTTTGGCTCATAAGACGCACCGGCACATAAGACGCATTTTAAATGAGGAAGATCTAGAAAAAAAAGATTCTGAACCAAAAACTTTTGTAAAATATTTTATATCAACTGTGTAAAAGTTAACAGCTAAACATGTAACATGAACAGACAGTAAACAGTAAAAGTAACAAAAAAAAGGCTGTAATGTTTTTCTTTGCCCCCACTCATCACTCTAAAGTCCACCATTCGTTATCACCATCACTGTTCCAGTGCAACATTGCCCCCACATTAGTAATACCGTAATAGCCAGCAACATTGTCACTACATTACTAATAATAGCTAGTAAGATTGCCCCCACATTAGTAATAATACAGTGGTTCTCAAACTTTTTTAGTCGAGCCCCCCTTTAAACCTTTAAAAGAATCTGGGCACCCCCAGATGTAAAATAATAATTATTTAATAATTAATTAATAATTATTTTAATGTAAAATAAATGTAACTACTCCTTAAGGTTTGTGAAACTGTCCAAGTGAATGTTTAGCGGAAAAAAAACCCTCACAGACTGAAGACGATGCAGATCGATCATCATCTTATCGTCAGGCTCAAGAAACATCGCAGATAAACTATTAGCTGTGCCCATTTCACATCTTGAAATGTATTTTAGCGTGAGAAATCGGGTTTGTAGCAAGAGAGATCACTCAAATGCGAGAGTCTTACGTTCAATGTGTGCTCTGTAGTTTCGCTCGTGAGTATGGATGCGGAAGCACCGCTGCGGCTACCGTAGCCAAAGGCATTTTGGGAAATGTATTTTTTTTTCCGTTTTCGTTACGACCACGCTATGGCAGAGATGGGCGATGACGTCAGCACGCAGCGCAGGGTGTACAAATATGGCCGCGGCTTCGGCCTAGCTCCAGAGCTCTTATGCCTCTCATACGGCCGTGACCGGCCTTCGCGGCGCTCTGCATTCGCTCTATAAGACGCACCAACTTTTCCCCCTCAGTTTTGGGGAAGAAAAATTGCGTCTTATGAGCCGAAAAATACGGTACTCGTACTAGTGAGTTGCTGTTGCAAGTTCTGCTAACCAGGATCTCTATTCCAGCCCATGCCTATCCTCTTTCCTACCCTTTTGGGTTGGGATTGGTCTATCAGAGTGAGTTGGTCCGCTTACCTGGCTCTATCTTCCTCTGGTTTCTCTCTGTTCGCCTGACACCTGTGTTCTTCTCCATTTTTTTGTGTTTAGAAATCTTCTAGCCAGCAGCTTGTGGTTATTTTGAATTTTTTTGTGTGCTCCTGGACAATAAACCCAACTGAAGTGATCCTCTCTCCGCACCCTCGCCCTTATCACATACTAAAAAGTTTCTCATGTCAATACAGGTTAAAGAAAGCCACCCCCATGTCTCTATGATTCTCCAAAGTTGAGAGAGTTGCCAAGATGGTTGCTAAAGTAAATAGTTTGGTTGCTATGTAGGGATCATTAATTAATGTTCCCTTTTTGACTCTCAGTTATATAAACCAACCCTCATGCTTCAACTATTTTCCAAAGCTGAGATAGAGTTCTAAGAATTTGGTTGCTAGGGTAAACCGTTTTGTTGCTACAGAGTTTAAGTTGTTACTATGACTAATATAACCAAACTGCCATTTCTTTCCTAAATTTACTCTTGAAAATATTTATGGTGCCAACAAGCAACATAATAACAAACCAGTCAGGGTAGCTGACTCTGTAGTGTACATCAATGAGCTTTAATAAAAATATTTTATTTTGAACGTAATATACAAACGCTGCCCTGTTTCCTTTGAAGGCGTGCTTGTCGTCTGAGCTTCCCTCAAATGCACACTCGCCCTCTGAAATTCTGTAGCATGTGGTCGGCTCATCTTATGCCCCTTGTGTTTGCAAAGATACCAAGTTTTAAAAAGGCTAAGATACAAAGCTGTAAGCTGAAAATGTGCACTTATCAATTGGTATCAAAAGAAGAATTGATTAAGTCTCAGTAAGAAAATGACTATGTTCCATTCCAAAACCTCCATAGAGCGCTTTGCAGTCATCTTAAGGAAACAAGAAGAGTCATCTGTCCCCTATGGAATCTTTTAATTCCGTTGCCCTTTAAAGTGGCTAATTATTTGCATTTTGCTTTTGAAGAACTCTTCAGTGCAATGCTCATGATTGTTCCTTCTCCTAAGTGCCCTTCATCGCAGGAATATTGCCCTGTTAAACCTTAACTAGTAGATTATTTTGAGCCCACAAAATCTGGGCTCAGAATCTGTCTATATCAATGAAGTTTGGACAAAAAAACTGAAGCACTTTCCAGGGACGTCACTAGGGTTGACAAATAGGGGGGGCTTAACCCCTGGAGGGCTTCTCGTACATTGCATGCGGTGAGAATAGAATAGAATAGAATTTACTTTATTAATCCCTTTGGGCGGGTCCCAAAGATTTTTCACGATGTTAGCATTTTAGACGACGTTCGCTTTAGCTTCCACCATTAAGTTTGAAATAGACTAGGCTACAATATCATCCTTCCTTCTCTTACCACAGGTAAATGTTCAGATTAAGCAACAATCGCTGCTATCAACGTGCAATCGCTGACCGTGTGTACACCATGTGTTTACTGCTGTTTACTGCTGTTTACTGCTGCTGCCTCCACACTGTTGTGTTGGTCCAGCTGCTTATGCGGCCGCCTACCACGTCACGCTTGACGCATGCTAATGAGGCATGATGGGAATCATAACGATAATAATTTTGAAAGCGAACTTCAGTTTAACTCGCTTTCTTGCTGGCTCGTGTTCGCTGCATGTATGCACTTATTTAAAATATATTTTAAATATCAAGATAATAAATAAAATGTTGCCCCAAATTATAGGGGGGGGCTTTGGGATATTTTAGGGAGGCTGAAGCCCCCCTAAATTTGGGCTATCGACGTCACTGGCACCTGCTCAAAGCTACGTTCATGTAGTGTGGTGAATGTAGGCTATATTTACATTTATACAAAGTGACTTACAGATTGGGAAAAACACAACTTCTGACAAAGGTCAATTTATAGGTCCTCTCTCTCTCTCTCAACTCAGATAGCAGCTGAGCCTGGATACCCCCTTCAAGGAACTCCTTCACCTCACACCTGCATGGACTTGAGGACGAGCACTGGGAACACGCTGCCACAGAAGAGACTGCACACACATTCACCGGTTTTCCACTTTTATTGTCAATAAATCCACCCTCTGGGCACCTTTATCACCAATTCTTGTTGTGTGATTCTTCACCTCATGACAATATCAAGCCTAACATTTAAAGCGTTTATTAAAAGTTAATCTATTAGAGCAAATTTTAAAGTTGCAAAAAATGCTTAAAAACGCCCAGACTTCAATGAGTTAAACAAACAATAATTATGGTCAAATGACAAGGAATCACTTAAAATTATTGGTCCCTTTAATCTACAACATTTCAGTCAGTTCTACTCTTTCCAAACAACATAAAGTAGTAAAAAGGCAGCATTAAAGCTCATTTGTAGTAAGCCTGATCACTTGCTTTGAATTTGTGTATGTTGGAGAATTAACTCTTCAAATCGTCTCGTATGCTGCACTCCTTTAGCTTTGTCAGACACAGACAAACCGTTGGGTCCCAGAAAATGTATGGTGCCATGTCCACCGACATTTCCTTCATGATACAGCAGTTGCAAGATTATATTTCCATGCTCTGCAGCGCTTCATCGTAAATCACTGTGAAATTGCCATGATGGTTATTCAGAAAGGCAATGGAGCGCCACCCGCACCACCAACGTCTGCCCACTCTTACGCTTCATAAATAAGCATTCATGGGCCCCAGACACCTCTTCTCATTAAGAGCTCCATCAGAGAAAGTGTGTTTTCATTCACGCCTGGCCTGATGAGCACGCCTGTCTGTCAGAACATTTCATTTTCATGCAGTGAGAATTGAAGCATCGCTCGTAGCCGCTACAGGTCACTTTGCTGGAAAGCCATCTATCTGAGGGTGTCTCTGGAGCCTTGTGCTTCTGAAAACATCCACGATTGCTTTTGTCGAGCCAAACCAAAGGGAACACACGTGCTGGGATGTCTGGCAAGTTGAGGGAGAGAGAGAGTGCATGTTTGGTGCGAGTGAGGCCTGAGGCGATGACAAGGCGATCAAACCGCACATGTCAAATATAAATTGCTTTGACCTTTTCCTCTCTCACTCATGGTTCTGTGTCAGCAGGGGACATTTTTAATATGAATCGAAAATGGTGTGAAAGTCTGCAAAATATTAGAGGGATGAAAAATGCAGGTAAATAACGAAGGTGAGTTTTATTCTCAGTAGAACTAACTCAAATGATCCTGAATATTTTATGCCGTTTCCCCATGGACTCAGGGGTAACCTTGAGCGCAATATGTTTAGTTGCAGAGTGTTTAGATTTAATGCTTTCAGATGCATCTTTTTACATTTGAAAATCAGAATGCTGTATGTGGTTTATTAAGATATCGATCACATTTAAACGAGTCCATATGTGCTGAGCAAATCGGATCTTTCGGGACTGGGCATAATTAGAAAAAAACATGTCTATCATTTATGAGCTCTGTGTTATTTGCGTTTGGCAAGGTTAAAGAGCACTTTTTGAAATTGGTTGCATGCTATAATATGCATCGCAATCCATATTTCACCATTGCTTTTTTTAGAACTGCTTCGCCTCTCTAGAATTTCTGTATATCTATCTTTTTCTGGGACTGAAATGATAACAAATGAGGCAAAATTCCTATGAGGTAGATCCTGGTGGATGAGGTAGATGACTTCCATGCCAGACATGCCCACTAGCTGTGTAGCAAGTAAGTTCTTACCATGTTGACTCCTAACTCAATATTTGTTAGACTTTTCCAGGGGACCATCCTTAGATAGAGAGTTCTGCGTGTTAGCTAGTTTGCGGGATTTTTTTGTACAACTCCAGCTTTTTTCTTCTTTTTTTTATAAATATTTTTTAATATTACAAGAAATCATACAAAATGTTTAATTCAAAGTATTACATTTTGAAAAAAAGACTAAAGTGTTGATACAGGATAAAAAAATCATAAATCCACCCAAAGGGGCAAAGACAGGGTCAAAATAATGTGCAAATTGTATTTAAAAAAAAACAGGCGAACACTGTCCATTGTGCCTTTTTTGTACTAGAACGTTGAAAAACACAAGTCAAATCATAGGTCTTGTACTTCCAAGGGTTACCCCTTCTTTTCTCCACTAGATGACAATAATGGCACAGATTTGGGGTCTGTAAAATTAAACTGAAAGACAATCATGCATTTTCTCACAAATTAATTTAAATTAGTTATGTGTCAACTCTATTCATTTTAATTTAAAACTTTATTCATTCGTTTACCAACCAACTTATTCCCTTTTATTGGGGGGTCACGGGGGTCTGCTGGTGCCTATCTCCAGCGCACATTGGGTGAGAGGCAGGGGTAAACCCTGGACAGGTCGATAGTCCATCAAATGGCTATATGAACAATATTTGTGTAATCAAAATTAAACAATAAGTGGGTCGTGTCCTTCCTATTTAATTCAAAACAGATGGTGTCATTTCATTTTCAGATTTAAGCATCTATTGATATGAAGACCAGCTAAAAAATTGTGAGTATTTTGCATCAGTTCAAGGCATCTATAATAGCCAATGTGCAATGTGTGATTTCAAAATAGCCACTCATTAAATTTGGGCCACATTTTTTACCGCTGGATCTCTGCCTGGAAAGTTTCTGCAGCTTGCCTCAACAACTGATGAATAATCCTTCAAGGAGCAAACTCTCGCATAATTAAACCTAATGCAATATGTTGTGCACTGTAAAGATTTTGCCTCTTCTGCATGGCACCTGAATCGACCCGTGACATGTAATAATTAGCGTGATTTGACGCACAATGTGGCATCTGCCGGTTGAGCGTGCTCTGTGACTGTTTTAGCAATACTGCAGTTTCTATGGTGAAATGCTATTTTCTCCATCAGCCAAAAGCCATTAATTTGCTGGAATACCCAAGAATGCTTTTACCTTCTGCTCATACATTAGCTCCATTAGCCAGAAAAAAAACACTGCTTGTACTCTCTACTTTTGTCTGCCTGTTGCTATGACAGCACATTCAGACTTGAAAAGACGGGGTCATGGCAGAGCGTTGAGTTTGTGGCAATTACAGCACTCGACACCTGAGCACTTTCTCTGAGGTGAGGGCTCAAGTCAGTCAACTGATCAGCTCTCAAGTGTGGAAATTGCAGGACTAACACCTCTCCACAGCTGACATATTCAGCAGACAGGGACTTTCAGGAAGAAAGGAATAAATGGGCCAAAAGAAAATTCTAGATATACAGGATTATTGTCTCCAACCATTGTTTGAATTCATTGAAATTGCTTCCTAACTGGCATGCACTGTCCCTGAGAGGTGCTGCTGGTCGATCGCGGCGTGAAATTGAATCAATATCAGCCGATCATTCATCCCGTCACAGTTCAGTAAAGTTAGCTGCAGATTCAGGGATTCGATTTTCTCTGCTCAATAGCTCGAGACCAGAATGTTCTTAGTAAACAAATAATTCCTATTTTTAATCTGTGTTATGTAGCGGACAAACTACAAAACGTTTTTTATCAAAACAAGTTTCCCTCGGCATTCTCAGAAACACATTACCGTCTATGAGCAACCCGCTGACATGGAATCGCTTAGGGACCGTCTGCAAATTACCAGATCCAAAATATGTTTTACCCAGAATATGCTTCATAACTTCATTCTAAATTGCTCTATTACAACCAAAATCAAGCAACACGCCACTCCTCACCTGCATATTGTACTGCACGACGCAGTTTCAATAAATATTGAAATATTTATTAGAGCATCATTTTTTTTCTTGATTATTTGGATCAAAGCTCAATTGCTCCCACAAAAATCACTGTATTAGCACCAAATTCAGGTCACACACAACTGTTCTAATGATTCAATTCAGTGCAAGTCATCAAATTAAACTCAATAAAAAAACAATTCTCAATAAAGTTGAAAATAATTGTTTGTTGATTGATGTTTTACATTTTTGTTGCGGGTCGATCACTTTGACTTGGTCATTTTAAAAGTAGCTCACAAGCTGAAAAAGTGTGAGCACCCCTAGTTTAGCACATGTCTATATTTTTCAACTGCTACACAGCACAAGTCAAAATGCAGAGGAGATTCCTGCAACGTCACACGATTTTACTAGTTGAAAGCTTATTTGAATTCAATAGTAGCATTATGATTCAGTATTGGGAAGATCATTACGCTCCAGCTGCTCTTCACACACACAAACACACTCACATATTAGTTTAATGAAATGTGTACAGATTGTAATTGCTGTAATGAGGGGGTGCTTCCCTGGAGGAGACAGCGAAAGCAAGTCACATGCAACCAGGCAGAAAAACAGACGTTAAGCTCACGCTGCTCATCTGTTTTCCAGTGACATTCTCTAAGGCCAAGTTTTATAATATATTTTAGTTTTATGATCATGGCTAAATTTTGCTGATTATGACAAAGAAATATTTTTTTTTTCTTGATTGTGACAAAAGCCTAAAAAACAAATAGCATAGAATTCTACACAGTCAACAACAGCTATTTTACTGCTTTTTCCAATCCTTAAGGTTCATTGACAGATATATGCATTTAATAACAAGACACAATACTTCATGATGCCTTAAAGCCTACTTAAATTATTTGTTTTCAGTAGAAGACTGTATGAAATTACCCTGTATTTCAAATAGGTCAAGGAAAAAAAGGAATTAAGCAACAATTGAACAGAAGCTCCATTCTGGGGTCAAAGTCAACATTGAAGAACTTCAACGTTTATAATATTAATTAAAAAGCTGCAAAATACATTTCACCCATATACTCCTCATTGGAGAAAAACATTACATTTACATGACCACCACTCCCCATTGCAAAACACAGATTAAAGTCATTTTGAGAGATACATTATATTAATACAGTGATACACCGAGATACGAACTTAATGCGTTCCAGGGTGACGTTCCTATCTCGAACATTTCGTATCTTGAAGCAAGTTTTACATGTAAAACGCCTAATCTGTGCAACGCCTCTCAGAAACAACAGTATAAATACATGAAAAAAAAGGAAAACTAGAGAAAAATCAAGTAACGTTTCTTCAATCCTTAAATCTCCACATTGTTAATGTAATAAATGATAATAAAACAGAATAAAACACATGTAAAATACATAATATGTACACAAATGTGAAACCTTACCTTGAGTGAAGCGATGTGTCGGAGGAGGTGGAACGAATGGCAGAAAACATTATGGCACAATGTATGAAAGTTAACTTTCTCAATATATTTCACGAATTACTGACACCAAAACATTTCAAGCGCAGACCAATGGAGAGAGCACTTCTGAGAACGCGTCACTGGGTTTCTCTAACTTGCGCTACAGAACAGCACTTTCCACGTTATAAACTTTATTTCTTTTACCACACCTTGACTCTAACATGTGTTATAGTACATTATTAGTAATCTATACATAATGTTACACTGTGTTGTTGAAGTGTTTTGAAGCGTATCAGCACCCGGAAGCACAACGCAACATGACCCAGAAGCGCACCGTGACGTCCTGACGTCGGGCGGAAAATACAGCAGAACAGCTTGTGAATGTTCATATATCGATTTTTTTCTTCGTATCTCGAATCCCGTGAGACATTTTCGTATCTCGAACATTTCGTAACTGGGAGCATTTGTATCTTGGGGTAACACTGTACATTACAATACTGTCAAAAACTGTTGTAGGTTGACAATTTGAAATATTCCATCTCATAAATTATCTGATAAGAAACGAAGTGCGCATACAGGTTTGAGGGAGGTTCTGAACCTTTACCAAACACCCGGTGATCATCATGGAGCAATAGCTGACACATTTCATGCATTGTTTGCCGGTGTTATAGTTCCATGTTTTCCGAAAAGTCAAAGCTAACTGCATAGCAAGTGTACCCCAATCATTAGCTGGCTACCTCCTGGGTTCCTTTTTGGTCTAGGCCAAGCAATGTTACGGACAAGCGTCGGGTCTGTGTTTTGACCTCAGCTGAACCCGTAAGTTCATTCACAAATAGGTGAAAATCTGTCAGCCACTGAAATTGGCTGCTGTTGAGAAATAAATCCACAGTTTGATGTCACTCAGTAAACAATTTAGAGGTTATCTCAAAAATGAAGAAAAAAAGGAAGATAAAAGAAGAAGAAGATGCAACTTGGGAAGATAAGCTGTGTCTCAATCCGTAGTCTGAATACTTGTATATTTCAAGACCACTTACATCAAAACATGTCCCACTTCGCCCAAACTCAAAAGGTCCCACAAATGCTTCCATCAAATGCATCCTCTATTACTCTGAATTCAGTGGATGCATGGCTACGATTCTTCATGGTCTCAGATCTCCTCTGATGCTTTGCATTTTGTCTTTTTCAACTAAACAAACACAAGATATTGAGAAAATACTTTTGAATTTGAATGAACAGGTTTTTATTCAAGGACAGTTGTTCAAAGGATTCTTTAAGTGCTGATGCTAATAACGCTAACACTTAGCCATCTGAATGTGATGTATGCTAAATGTTGGTATGCGTCATTCTCATGTAAGAAGCAGACCGATTAGTTTATAAAACTCTGTGGTCAGAATGAGGCAAGACCATCCCATTTACCAACGATTGCTGTAGCTGGATAGACTGGGTAGGCTTTGTCTTTCAAAGGAGTCTAGAACCTAGAATGAGAAACAGCTAAAGACTAATATTGCAGATAATATTATTTCCACTCTGCCAAGCAAAGATAGCTATCGACACAAGGTAAATGCTACAAAACACAAGACTGTCTCTGTTATTCCATGAGTGCCACCCACGGGCAGGGAGTGACACTGCATCCACATTAAAAGCCCCTGAAGATCAGGCATTGGAACAGAAAATTCAAGTTGGTATATGGAGAACTTGTGTCTTTCAGATGGTCCTGGAACACTTTGCTATTGCTCTGGAAGAATTTTAACATGTTTGGGTTTCTCAAATATTGTACAAGTTATGTTGAACTGTATTGCGGTGTGTTTTTTGAACCCTTTCTGAAAGTCATTGCAATAGTTCCTACTAAAAGCTCTGAAAAATGCTTCAGATTAAAAAAAAATACACTATTCATTTACCATAGTTTCTTCTGTATTTGTACAAACAGCAATTTAAGATCCATTTAGGTAGTATCTTTCAGCAAATGGCTCTTTTAAATATATGTTCCTTTGATGCATTTAGCGAATATTTTTTTTCCTCCATTACAACCTTTGTGCTTGAAAGCTTTGCTGGACATTCAAGATTCTTTCGAGAACAATAGATGTCAATAAATCTCTATTTTGAAGAGTGCACACCATTCTTTCTGCTGCACTAAATGCTTTAATGTCATTAGATTATTATGATAATGCACTAGAGATGCTTAAGCTCCATTAGTTTGAGTCTGTGTTAGCGTGCATGTGTGTGTTTCCAGCACAGATGGCTGTGCTTCTCCTGAAAGCTTTGCATCATCACCGTCTGTTCAACTCCTAAATGAAGAAAAATAAAACTTTTCCACAGCAGCAACAAAAATCATGATTAGATTGCGGAAAACAAGACTTCTTGTTCTCTCAGTCTCTCTTCCAAATGTACACAAAGCAACCCTTATTTTTGCAAGGAGTTGTAATGGCTTATGTACAGAGCTAATCACTTTTTCTCTCTCCCAAACACAAACCTCACAGGAAACTTTTTGTGCTGTATTTATGAAACGAACATTGATTGGTTTAGCAATTGTTGTTACTTATGAGCAGGAACAATCTATATTTAACATTGTGAGGTTCAATAGTGACCCTACAGTTGTGGCTAAAAGTTTAGAGAGTTACATAAATATTATATAATTACATATACATAAATTGGAAAAGGTGCTGCTTAAGTTTTTACAATAGCAGTGTGCATATACTCCAGAATGCTATGAAAACTAACCTAATCCTGAAAAGAACTTTCCACTGCATTTCCTTGCTGTCATTAAAGGACCTGCAGTAATCGTCTTGTTAATTCAGGTGAGATGAGCATGAGATGATTGGGTTAGAATGGCAAACCTGACATGTTAAAAGGAGGGTGATGCTTGAAATCAAGACCTAAAGAATTGTTTTTCCATTGTTAACCATGGTGACCTGCAAAGAAATGCATGCAGCCATCATTGCGTTGCATAGAAATGGCTTCACAAAAAAATTATGGCTACTAAGATGCACCTCAATCAACAATTTATAGGATCATCAAAAACTTCAAGGAAAGAGGTTTAATTCTTTTTAAGAAGGCTTAAGGGCATCCAAGAAATTCCAAGCGCCAGGATTCAGCTGCGGGATCCGAGTGCCACCAGTGCTGAGCTTGCTCAGGAAGAGCAGCAGGCGGATGTGAGCACCTCTGACTTTTGAAAGATGGCATGGTGTCAAGAAGTGCAGCAACGGCAAAGAAGCCACTTCTCTCCAAACAAAAACATCAGGGAGAGATTGATCTTCTGCAAAAAGTATGGTCAATGGACTGCTGAGGAAGTCTTTTTCTCTGATGAAGCCCATTTTCGATAGTTTGGGGCATTTGGAAAAAGGCTTGTCTGGAGAAGAAAAGGTGAGCGCTACCATCAGACCAGTGTCAACTGTAAAGTATCCGGAGACCGATCAAGTGTGGGGTTGCTTCTCAACCAAATGAGTGGGCTCACTCACAATTATGTCCAGAAACACAGCCACCAATAAACAATGGTACGAAAACACCCTCCAACAGCAACTTCATCCAACAATCCAACAACAATTTGGTGAAGTACCTAACCCTAACCCTAACCGGCATGTTGGAGCACCCTGCCATAAGGCACAAGTGATAACCAAATGTCTCTGGGACCAAAACGTTGAAATTTTGGATCCATGGCCTGGAAACTCCCAGATCTTAATCCTATTGAGAACATGTGGTCAATCTTTAAGATCTGGGTTAACAAACAAAAACTCACTAATTCTGACAAACTCCCAAGAATTAATTAAATGAAAGAATGGGTTGCTACCAGGATTTGATACAGAAGTTGATTGGTCCTGAAAAGAAGAGGCAACACTGCAAATACTTTGCATAAATGTCATGTAATTGTCAATAAAAGCCTTTGAATCGTAAAAAGTTTTTGTTTTTATATTTCAGAACATCACAGAAACAACTGAAACAGAGATCTAAAAGTAGTGTAACAACAAACTGTGAGTTTTTAAGAGGGTTTATTTTGACTGGGTTTAGCAGTGATCAAAAGCCTAGTGGGATATGTAGCCACTATGTGGCGTTATAACTGCCACAATGGTTTGCTATATAGATGTGTTTACAGATTCAGTATTGACACATATGCTAAGTTTGATGCCAATCAAACAATATATGACCATATTAAAACAACTTCCTGCTAAATATCGAAATTCAGCTCACTGATGAACACAAATTCAAAAACAATTTACTATTGCAATTTAAGTGAGACTGCCAGAGTTTATAGTGAGAAACTCAGTTGTAATCACTAGGAGGAGTTTGTTAAAGTACAAGACTGGAATGTACCAAATTTAACTAAAAAAAAAAAAAAAAAAAACTGCTTTGGTCGCACCAATTGATTTTTTTTGTTGGTCTTGGTCCTTTACATAAGCGTTCCACATTGCAGTATACATCAGCAGAAAATGTAATAATACATGTTGCTACCGGGTGGCGCTATAACTGACGCTGTATGTTGCTTGATAGATTTGCTCAGACATGGACTCTTAAAACACATGTCAAGTGAACCTGAAAAGACATTGTATGTCTGAGCGATTATCAACTTTCTGTTTATGCCAAATTTGTAATTTCGATGTCCACGCAGCGCACACTCTTTAACAAAGTCAAAAAGCCTTGCAATTTAACATCTCATATGACATATTAAGATAAGACTGATGGAGTGTGGAGATGAACAGAAAAAATCTCTTGGAGGAGTTTGTTAAAGTATGAAGCAAACAAAAATTACACATTTTAGAGGACTCCTGTGGATTTCGGAAATTTAAATCTTGGTACCCTACAACAAACTGTTAGCACACCATAAGCTGAAACATGTCAGGTGGCGCTATAGTACCATTTTGACACACCCAAAATAATATAATATAATATAATAATATATATGTTGATATTTCTGTGACTTTCCAAGGATGTTTAGACCCTCGAAAATGCACAGAAAGCCATGAAACAATAATACCCTAAACACCTTTGGTGCATAAACCCTAACTAGCAACCCCATAAACATGTTTGAGATATCAAAATTAAAATCATAGAAACCTTGTCATATGACAAGAGTCTTTTGATGGGAGTTAACCTTATATAAATTAACCATTAAGAGAAAAATCTGAGCTTTGGCGTTAGATATACAGGGAATATAGCCCAGCAGGAACGATGTCCGCTATATTCAAATGTCTAATGATAGCATCTCCTAAAATGTCAAGTGCATTTCCATTTAAAGTGCTTGTTTAAACGCCATGAAGAGCAAGTTCCAGTCTCTCAAGAACCACTAAATCAGCTTCTTCTTCCTTTCTCCTTCTTTAGACAATGCTTGTTAATGCAACATTTCTCCCTGAAGACAGAGAGCTCTTGCAGATTCGCCCCACATGCATTCATGTGTAAAGATAATTTGTTAACCTGGAGATGGGCACCATATATTACTTATATATGCTGGCTGCAGAGCTGAACTGCGGTGAGTCATCACTTCAATTCATATTCAACCATTTACACCGTCTGAAATTCCAATCTGAACATGCATAATTAAACCCCTACCCACTACGCTCAGTTCCTTTTTCTGACTGTTTATTAAATATTGCAATTCTGAAACAGCTCACAGTGACTCATTTAAATACGGGAGAAATTTCCAAAACATTTCCATGTATTTAAACAAGCCAACTGCAGGCTTTATAATTTTCATGGAGATTTCTTGGGGATTCATATCGCACAGCTAAATGAAATCTAAGTGCTGGTCATATTTGAGTAAAAAACAAGAGTTCATTTCTTTCTCTGGATGGAGTTAAAATATTTAAAATGTCAATTGAAAAAAAAATCTACTTAATTTCTAATAAAAAATCCAGAATTTTTACCCCTTAATTGCCAAGATCTTACATTATGTGTTGGACTTTTGAGGGTCCAATGCGTGTTCAAAATGATTTTAGGAGACAGATGCCTACAGACCAGAGTTTATTAACAGGTTTAACAAGAGAGAAACCGAAAGCATCAAAAAACAATGCGTTGGAGAAATCCGTGGAGGTCTTCTGACTTAAGGATCCAAAGCAACTGTTTTATACATTTTCTGAAAACAGGGAATTTCCAAAGAACAAGAGAATTTCTGTCTCAAACCCATGATACCAAAATCATATGACACCATGTGGCAGGATATCCCATGACTACAGCAAATGACACAAAAATCACATGGCGTTCCACGAGGCTTGCTCAGGCAATTAATTTCACAAAAGCATATTACTGAATAATACCACAACGAAAGCATATTTTAATTATTGAATAGTACCACATATGTCACTGATTTCTGAAAAACTGGCTTATTTTCAATCTGAAAATTATTCTGGATTTGTTTAACTCTTATATGAAGACAAATTGGCCGCAAAGACGGGCGGCCAATCACAGCAGACTTCTTGGAAAGTAGGTCCCGCCCTATCTTGGACAAAATACCGCCCCTTCTTGGACAAAAACTTTACTTTATTAGCCCTCAAAAATGAGTTTCGTGAGTGGATGGAGAAATTGAGCAAGTGGGAACACCACCCACAGACACAAGTGTGTGTTTTGCGCTATTATGCTCGCGGGCAGATTGAAAAAACCCTGAGGATCTGTTTTCTGCACAGGACGTGATCGCACACATCTGTTTTCTTCATTGATTCTTCATTTTCTGATTAATTATCTTGCATTTGGTTTTTACAGTTGACCACCATTTAGAACCATTAACCCTTAAGATAAGCCTGTGCAAAAAAAAAAAGCTAATGATAATGGAAAACAGAATTTAAAAAAAAAAAACTGAGCTGATAGATTTTTTTTTACATTTGAATTAAGTGGTACTGAAAACACGAAAGGGTAGAAAATTCACATTTTTTTTAAATATAAAAGCTTTTTCCAAAACTGAGAACAGATTAAGAAATTACATTTTTCATAATAGACTATCTCTTGCATATATCCGTCCCAACCAGGGTGGATAGATGCTCTATTATTGGTTCATGGTTGTTGAATATTAGTAGATAACAGACAACTACCTAACACTCCGTTATTTTTTAGGGTATGACAAAATTGTATAAATGGGTTCTCAAATTAAAATTACACAACCTCTTATAATATTTAAACTCCACCTACCGATCTTCCCAGTCACTCTCAAACATCAACATGACCACAATGTTGGCCTCATCTATGGCAGATAGGTTCGTTATCGTTCCCAAACCAGTAGTGCCATCTGTTATGTCAGTTAATCAGTAGTGATGAGCTATAGTTAGGTGTGAAAACCAATAAAATATTTTATATTTACCATTGGAAGGGTAAATATTTTAATGGAACCACTGAGATCACTGCAGACTACTTGTGAACGCTTAAACAATTTAAGAGCAAACAATAAATCATATACAAATTCGATGTACGAACAACCACAAACAGTTCTGCTCTATTATCCACTTGTTTAGTCTGCCGTCGCATTGCGCTTCTGGGTGCTGGCGCTTCTATCTCCCAGTGCAAAAAGGGTCTGATGCACTTCAAAACACAGCGAAACATTATGTATAGATTACTAATAATGTACTATAACACAAGTTAGAGTCAAGGTGTCATAAAAAAATAACGTTTAACGTGGAAAGTGCTGTTCTGTAGCGCAAGTTAGAGAAACCCAGTGACGCGTTCTCAGAAGTGCTCTCTCCATTGGTCTGCGCTTGAAATGTTTTGGTGTTAATAATTCGTAAAATATCTTGAGAAAATTAACTTTTATACGTGGTGCCATAATGTTTTCTGCCATCCGTTCCACCTCCTCAGACACATCGCTTCACTCAAGGTAAGGTTTCACATTTGTGTACATATTACGTATTTTGCTTGTGTTTTATTCTATTTTATTATCATTTATTAAAATTAAGAATCTGTAGATTTAAGGATTGAAGAAATGTTACTTGATTTTTCTCTGGTTTTCTATTTTTTTATCTACTTATTCTGTTGTTTCTGAGAGCTGTTGCACGGATTAGGCGTTTTACATGTAAAACTTGCTTTGAGTTACGAACGTCACCCTGAAACGGATTAATTTCGTATCTCGGGGTACAACTGTATTTGCAATTATGCCATGTCATTACCAAAGAAGCCCATGCAGCAACATATTCTCAATACTACTGCCAGTCTTTCTGGTTATAAAATCTTATGGATTAAAGCCATAAATGGAGTTGTCCACCATGCCAACATGTGCCAACTAAAGTGACTGAGCTCCTCCAGCTCCCATGCATCACTGCCACTTTTTCCAGAGGCCCATAAACAACAGCAATGATGCGCATATGAAGCATCATAAGGCAGATTTATTGAGCGTTCTGCACCAGCCCTCTGGTTTGATACATTTGTTTAATTAGGTTGCTGATCTAGAAATGTTTGTGGTGATGCAAAGGTAAAAGCAAGCTCAGACACTCCATAAATAAGCAGCATAATGACAAGAGTTTAATGTCCAATTAGATTAAAAGGCTCAAAGAAACAATGGTGCATTGTTGACGGATGCATTTAGAGGCTGTGATAGAAAGGAAAGAGATTCATTAGTCTTGTCGAAACACAGCCTATCTGCAAGATTGATCTGGTGAAGATATAGTGGAGGGACATGTTCAAGGAGTCCTTGATGTTTATTTACCTTCTGATGCGTTCACTAAGAAAATCTGAACCTGCTTAAAAAGAAAATGTTGCATAGTGAAACTTAAATGAATAAACTTTTTTGCTAATAAATTAGGAGTAGTTCAATATGGAACGAATAATAGTCATAGTCAATAGTTTAAATAGTCATTTTGTACTTTACCACTTAAGATCTGAATTACTTTGAAGTATAAAAAATGATTATCATGAAAAGGCTTTTTATGTTTTATTTCAGTTTTTGGGCATTTTGGAGGTAAAAAATATTGGGTAAAAACATGTAAACACGAAAAATAAAATTTTTCAAAAAAAACGCACAAAAAAGTACAGTTTGTATACCAGAATTTAGTTTATTTTTAATAAAATCTTAATAGATTTTAAGGCAATCTCAGTTTCATTTGCATCTAGAGAAGCATTTAGGAATTATACAATGATATTATTATGATATTGTTTATGTGGAAGTGGTTGTTAGTGTTTTTATTTTTAATGCAGTACCAACGATTTTCAAATAAACAGATTAATATTACTAAATGTATTACTAATATTACATAAATACTAAATTAAACTTAGCAAATGTTGTTGTGCAAGTGGTCCATGTCCTAATTTTTTTTTACTTAAGTGTATTTTTAAGTAAAGATTTGTGTAGTTTATACAATTTAATATAGCACACTAAGCATAATATGAAAATTCATTTTATCGAAATGTTTTTAATACACTAAAGTACACTTTTTTACCTGAGGTACCAGTTCTTTGAAATAAAGTTTGTTTAAAAAAATATGCATGATCAGAAATGATTTACATGAAAACCAAAAGATAAGAAAAAAATAAAGTAAATGCAGAACTAAAAGGAGAACCAAAAAGGACTAAATTTCCACAGTTGACCTTTGGGTCTAAATAAAAGAGTAAAGACTGAACAGAAAACGGAATAGGGAAATAATAAACAATTTTATACCATTATATATAAATGAGTTAAGTCCCGGACATTTAAGAAGGTAAACTGAATTGTAAAACATGCACAGAGACACTTTATAAACACTATATATGTAAATCCCAAGATATTAAATAATAGCTTGAGTAAAATTATATTTGAAAGACAGCTTTCTCCATTTTATATTGACTTCCCAATTGTTTATACAAGTTTGTGGTGTTACCACCCACAGTAACAGCTAGCTGTGTTTTCATCAAATGCGGTGAAAAGACTCTAAATGGGGATGGGGGGGGGGGGCAATGTGTGCTGATCAGACCAGACGAGTCGAAAGGAAAGAAAGCAGTGGAGGATTTGGAGAGTTAGAACTTTTTATTGAACAATCTGTCTATTGGATAAACAGCCTTAAGATAGATCTTGGTGGGCTAGTATCGATCTGATTCTGATACCATTGTTAATATCGATACTAGGATAAATCTGCCCACCCTTACCGGTGACACCCTTCCAATGGTAGCCCACAGGCCCAGTCACCTTGCTTAATGCTCTTCTAGCAGCTTAAGTGGTGAATTTATTTGAGCATGACCAGCTTTTAACAGAGATACAATGATTTATGCACTTTAACATTGTTCCTCAAATGGTTTTGGGTAACTCATTGTCTTGCTGCCATTAGTCGCTGCTAAAGTAACGCCTACATTTGATAGTAAAAGGCGACCAAAGACGTATTATAATAAACAGCTCCTCTTTGATAGTCTCCATTGTGTCTTTCTGTCACACTCATATGTCACAGAGCGGAACTAGATTGATGTGTCTGAAATCCACCCCCTCAGACATGATGGTTAAAATCCTTGGAAACACAAGGCAAGACATGGCAAGCCAAACCAAGGTCTGCTGTTGTTACAAAATTCCAACTCCGATTTCATCTATGCAATAATCCTTTGGCAATGTTGGCTTAAGCAGGAAGACTTTCCTTGAATATCTATATCAGGGTTGGTCAAATCTTACAGAACATGCCTGATGTCAATAAACAAGGCTTGGCCGGAACTAGTCTCTCAGCTTTAATTTGCGTTCCATTTCCAATGTGATGTGATTAAATCTTGGGCTGGGAGATAAATTGGATAGAGATATGATAGTGTTTGTTTGGACCTAAGAATGAGCTCACAAATTTGCATAATTATTTAACGTTTTGTTTTTTCATAATGAAATGAACGTGTGATTAGTAGAGCAGTTCATGTTGGTGGGATCCCGTAATCAGGACTTCAAAAGCACTTCATTACAACTCAGATCAAGTAAAGTGTTGCTTTCCAGTGCTAGATTACGCTAATTAAACCTCAACTCCCAGAGGATCCAGCAAACACCTCCATCAAACCAACAACACATCATCCTGACACTGAAGGGCAAACACACAGATGTGAAACAAAAACAATGAGCTTCAGCTTCAAAGACACAATACACGATAAAAAAAATGATCTTTGAACAACCTTGAGATTTCTAAAGTTCATCAGACATCAAATTAGGTCTGTAGATGGGAGTCTTTACAGCATCATGGGTAACCATATATTTGATCTAAATGTGTTACCACGCTCAAGGTGAGACCTTGTCTCAGATGGAAGAGTTTATGTATCCGAATCTTGCTCAGAACCAGTTACTGCAGAAGATGTACCAGTCTGTAAAGTTGAAGTTGGAGCGGACACAAAGCTCAGACAAAACTCAGTTTACTGGTTCCTAGGTAATGACCAAAAGATGTGGCACACATTATGTGAGGAGGTGGACACATCTTTTTTGTGTCTTCCATGGGCTTTTAATTTTTTATTTTTTTTTACCTTGTCCTGTCCTGCTCAAAAGCCATCACATGGTAGAGTATATGCCTTGTTGAGTTGGATAGTCTTTACTTTCTCCAGGGGAGCAAACCACCTAGTGTGGTGTTTTCTCCTCTGGATTGGAGCATTGAAAGTATGTAAATATTCATTAGTTGTGCTTCCTGCGAATCAGTTTAGATCACTTGTGTCAGGACAAGACGGCGTTGGACTGAAAGGGGGAGTGGATAAAGGGTTCGGGAAAGGTGAGGGGGGAAGGTACACGAGTGAAAAAAAGAAGAAAAATAATAATAAAATAGAAAAAAAATGAATAAAAATAAAATAAATAAATACCTACCTGAACATCACACATAAGTCCTAGTAACAGTTCTTTTTTGTCCCATTTGCAGCTTTTACACAGCACACATGTAAACAGAGCATCTACCTAGACAAACCATGTCCTTTTGTAATAGTTCACTTTAAACACTTTAAAAAGCAACTCATCTACATGGGAAGATAAATACAAAACATACCAAAGATCACAAACAGCGAGATGGACGAACCACACACACTGACCCGATTGCAGCACATGGTGCCCAGGGACAGCAGACCCAACCCAGTGGCCGACCAACTTCCCATGTATCACCCTCACTCCTCTATGCCCAAGTGCGCTGCGAGGTCCGACACAGAACCGGCTCCGCAACCAGACCGAAGTGACCCGGTGGGTCATTCCACCCCCCGTGGGTCGACATGACCGGGGCCCCGGACTCCCGAGCCGGAGCTTCCCACCCCACCTCACCGGGAATCGGCAGCTCCCCCAGAGAGAAACGCCCTGCGCCCAGAAGCGAGACAGTGGGGGTGACAGCTGGCTCTTTTGTTGACGTGAGTAGGACGTAAAAGAGCCGCTTGGTGGCGCTCATCCCACATTTTCATAGTGACATAAAGATCTCTCCATAAATCCTCTTTTCTCAGCTCCAAGAGAATAAACCACTCGTCATTCGTGTTTTTTTTTTCAGTGTGTTCTTCGAAAAGATGCTTCTTTGTTTACCTCTTCTTCCTTCCTGTTTCCCAGTGTGGCACAGAATGCATCTGTTAATGCCATCTTCAGGCCGAGAGCATCATTGCATCAATATTTTTCTCAACCCAGATGAAGAGCACCCTGCTGGGAAGCCGTCCGAAGAGTCGTGCAAATCTCAATTCGGATCTGTCTAGAAGCCTTTAGATAAGCAATATGATGATAACGATTTCAAATGAGAGTGCTTTAAGTAAAGCGGATACATTCAAATCAATGAAAAACCCCAAACATCAGCCCTGTCTTGAATGATTGATCAGTTATCATTAAAAATACATTCCCCCTTTCATTGTATTTCCCCCGGTGCCTATTGCATGTTCTCTATTGATTTGCGTACAATCTCAGATACTCAGAGAAAAGCATCTTCTTAAAAATAAAGCTCATTCTCTTTACGAGCGGATGGAGAAACTGCTGTGATGTCTCCGCTCTTTACTCCCGCTTTAATCAATGCTATCACTTCAGCTTTACCTGAAGAAACCATTGCTCTACAGTTTGAAATTTCGGCGAATCAGCTAATTCTTTGCGTTTGGACATGCTGGAGAGATATATATTGGAAAATAGTGTGCTGTGTGCTTTCATTTGCTTGCTGTCTATTAATTTAGTGATTTCAGCTTTTAGGGACATGTTTGGAGGTGTACAGAACATATTTAATCATACAATTCTTATTCATTATTAAGGGGTTTGGGGTAGTCATGCAACAAAGCTGCATACAAAAGAGAAAAAAATAAATAGAAATACAGAATTTCAAAGGACATAGTCCTTAAACAGTTTAATTGTATATATTTTTATATGCCACAACTCTGCTTAACATAAAGCTGTTGCTTGGGCCATGTACTGCAAGGAATTACAGTACACTACAGTATTATACAGTCTGGAAGCAAAGTTAGACAGAACATATGATGTATTCTGTGCTAAAAAGAAAGAAAAAAAATACAACGTTGGCCAGACTCGGTGCATGTTTGACTCACACGGTGATGCCATCTGTTCCAGACATTTGACAAATTTGTTTGCTAACTACATTGTGTCTAATTTATAGTTCGACATAGTTTTTTATTTTCTTGCCAGTGCATCAGCACCAGATATTTGATGATGGAACAAAAACATAAAGGTTCAGTAACGTTGTTTTATTTTGAATAATATGTTTGTCACATTGGTGTAATTGTATGGGAAATTATTATTGTTTACTTAGAAAGTCTTCTTCGAGCATCTTCAATACTGAGCTATTAACCTTTTATAAAAGCAACTTTGATAAACGCTGTAATGGCATTTGGAGGAAATGTTTTTCCGGATATCAAAAGTGAAGTCGTGGGTAGTGCATCATTTCCTGGGGAGTGTACAGGGGAGTACATCTACCAAGCGTTCAGTATTAGCGTCTAAAGGAGGTCTTTGTAAGGGCTAATTTTAGGCTAAAAGTGGCCGTTATAGATGTCTTTTCTACATCAAACCTAAACTTAATTTTGACATCCTTTTTTACTGTTTTATAGTCTATAGTCCCAAAGGTAGCATAGTATTCAAGTTTTTCTATAGTTTCATTTGCCTCAGCAGCAGATGATACATTTATAATGCTTTTTCAATTAAATCATGCTACTGAGACAAACGCTACAGGAGATTAACTGTTGAAAACAGTTCTTCTAGAAACATGGGACTACTTATAAAGTTATTTAAAAAACAACAACAATTTCATCTTTATAATCTTCAACTGGCAGTTTAACATTAAACAACATAAAGCACACTTTATGGTCCACGTCTTACCACTGAGCAGAATAGAACAAAGGACAAAAAAGTCTGCTTCTGTAACAACACGACTAAAAAATAAATCTCGTTCTGTAACAAGGGACTGCAAAATCTGCTTCCTCTTGTGGTAAGTGGTGGTTGGCTGAGCAGTTCTTATTCCTGACACCTAGAGGCAAGGAGTGTGTAGTGCATAATGGTTAAAATGGGAAATCAAAGGGGGATGGAGGGGGAATCAGGGGAAGGTGACTGCCAGCTGGGAGAAAAAAAGTAAATTCAATAAGTAAATCGTTTCAAAATAACTAAATAGAAATAAAAAAGCTAGGCAGAGACTGGCCTTTTAAATAAATGAATAACAAATAATGTTACATTGATATTAACCATGTTTAAATCAACAAGGTTTATTGTCGGTGTCCAAATATTGAACTGCATATTGTGTCCAAATTAGGTCTTGGTTAGACATCAAAATAGTGGATCTAATTTGCAGTTAAACAGATATTGTTGCCTTTTGTTGAAACTTTTCAATCTTCTGTTCGGGAAGATAAGTTTTTTGTAATTGATGCAGATTTTCCGTGCAGCCTGTTTTTTCCAAATTATTGTCTTAAACTCTAAAATAAACATAAAATCCTGCCAATACCACACATTGAAATTTTGAATAAAAGTTAAAAACGTAGTTATTTTCTCTACTTAGTGAAATACAAAAAAAAAAAAAAAACAACGAAACATGCCTTCACCAGCACAGCCATACCGAAGAACAAACGTGTGGCCAAAACAACTATCCCAATGACAGTCCAAGTCACCCGCAAGTTCCCAGCATCAGCTGCTTGCAAGGGTGAAAGCGGTGGCTTTTTTCACCGCTGTACCACAGCAACTGGCACATTGCATCAGTTGTATTCCATGTGTGTGCAGATAAAACTATATCTTTAGTTTACTTAACAGTTTTGTATATTTAGCAGCCAAGAATTTCAGTCTTTTTTTAAATATTGTGATGCATATCACATCGCAAACCCTGTATTGAGATACGTATCGTATTGTGAGATCAATATGTCACAGCTCTGAGGAAGGAAGGGGAACAATTGTACAGTGGGAATGGGAAGCTCTGCACAGTGTTTATTCAACTGATACAAAAGTAAAATGTTCCTTGAGAAAAAAAAAAAGAGTTATCAGCAGATAATCAGCTCTAGACATGGGAGACATCAAGGGCATCAGTAGCCATGTTTTCATCCAAAGATGTGAGTTAATATCACATAAAATATCTGGGAATAAACTGAGGCCAAATATCAAAAGAAAATGGGAGTTGCTGCATTTGAAGATGGCCTTTTTGTATATAATAACTCAAAAGTCACCAAGCCTCTAAAGGTTAAACTCATGGGCATTGTTTTGATGCGAACATTTTCTGACTAAATAAATAAATACATTTGATTTAAACAGCAGCAGATTACCATAGTTTCGATTCTTCTATATAGCAAAAATACCACAAATGGTGATTTTATTGTAATAGTGATAATAATAATAATAATAATAATAATAATAATAATAATAATAATAATAATAATAATAATGTTATTAAATACATTAGAGCTATACTTAAGTTACATGTTAGATTAAAGATGTCACATTCAGTATCTTCTACATTTACCATCTTTTTACAGTTCATTTTGTACAAACAGCTGGAAACTGCTCTGCTTCCCACTATAAATAGGTACTTGAGGAAGTATAAGATGCTGTGAATAAAGGTCTTCATAGATCCTACAATGCAAATAAGGAACGATTTTTAAGCGTATAATAGTGTTGTTTCCACTTTGAATCTAATCTGAATTCAATATCAAAAAACTCCTCCTTGTCTCCGCCTTCATCTTCATTTTCCATTCATCTATTAATTGCAATGTGTTCCGGGTGATTTTGAGCCCTGGGGCTAAAACTCTGTGTTCTGGTGAAACTCCAGAGGCAATCACATTTTCTGTGGGAGTAAGCAAAGGTGGATTCAACCTCCAGGTCCTTCACAGAGGTTCTTCCTCTTCCCCAGGCAATAAACATGAACCTCCAGGGTAACCTGTGTAATTAGCTTTCCTCATTCCTCATGGAGTGTTTCCTCACAGAATTCCCATAGAGGCTGATGTAATGCAACAAGTCTTCTGTTCTTCTCCTCTCGTGTGCTGATTGCCGCCATTATCTTTACAACTGGCTTTTCTAGTCTTTAAGTGTCTAAGATTTGACTGTCCTTGAGAGAATCTAACATCCGCTGCCATTTTATCCGGCCAAATTCTAGCATGCAAAGAGTTTTGATAATAGATGCACATGGTAGTAAAAAGACTGAAATGATATATGATGTTGTGCCTTATGTCGGAACCACAATATCTGCAGCTGTTTGATTGTGCTCCCATTGTTTATCAGAGACCGCTACTGACAAATTCGAGAAGAATCTTAGCAATCCTTCATTTCTACAAACACTTTGTTAAGGGCACTGCCCTAAGGTGGTAAGGAAGGGGAAAGAAATAATCAAACAAACACAAACACCCGAGGTGGGGCATAATCTAGTTATGTCTAATTATGGCAAATTATGTCTATATTGCGTCTGTCGGTCCAAGACTACTTCTACATATCTACACGGCATGCAAATTAGATTTGCATTATTTTAATGTCTAACCAAGACCTTATTTGGACTTCGAACTAGGCGCATTTTTTGGACTTCTAAGACATGTGAATTGACGTGTATAAACATCTCAAGGCACTTAAATTAAAAATAGTTCCCTTTCAAGGTCTGGTGGTGCCTATCTCCAGTGCACATGGGCCAAGAGCTGGGGGTACACCCTGGACAGGTCGCCAGTACATTGCAGCACTATATTACGAAGCTCAAATCTTCCATCCTACTCATCCTACCCCAAGGACTGTGGGAAAAATCTTTAAATTATGATTTATTCAAGTTTTACAAGGTTCGTAGTATATGGAAATTATTTAAAATGTGTCTTACTTTGTGTAAGTCTCTTAATTTCACAGAAAATGTTTCAAATTATTTGTTCGAAGCTCATTCAGTTAAGTGAAAGTGTGTGTAATCTTCAACATGTGGGATACAAGAAGCTATAGAAAAATACGCTTGAATACTAGGCCACCTTTGAAATGGGATTACAGTTATGCACAGAGCCTAAAAACAGTATACAAATATGTCTAAATTTAGTTTAGGTTTGATGTAAAAAAGATGTCTATAACGACATTTTCACTGGACGTTTGGTAAAGACTGGCATCATCTGGCGTCACAGTCCGAACCTTCAGGGGACCAAAATTGGAGGTTCAAAAATAACTTGCAATAGACGTCGTTTAGACGTTTCTGCACAGTGGGTGTTGACCAGCCAGCTGCAGGGAACAAATACAAGATTTGTTCACAAGGTAAAATCAACAAAAAAATGAGGCACAAACTCTAGCTTACCAATACACAAACGTGAGCCTCAAATAATGATCCCGTACAAATCAGAAGGAACAAGTGCCTTATGTAGGGAGTGGAATAACGAGACAAACTAGACATCAGGAGCATGAGGGCTAACTAACAAAGACACAGAACGAAGACACACACAGGAGAAGTGGGGAATGAAGATACACATCAGTGACAAGTGAGCTTGGCCTTGTGTTTTGGATCGTTGTCGTGTTGGAATGTCCAAAAAGTTCTCCTGTAGTTGTCTCATCGCTTCAAATAACTTTATTCCAGAAGTATTGAGGCTTGTCTCTGAGCTTTTTGGTATTTTGTAAGCCAGCTACATTGTAGAGTGTGCGTAGTATTAGCTTTCTCAATCATAAAACCCATTTTTCTTGGATGACCGCAGTATCGTATTAATGAAACGTGCTTAATGACGGTCCAAGATCTCAGACTTTTTATTTATGAGTTTCCTACATTGGCCAGATTTGTTCCTTTGAGAAACTCATGAACTCTGACTCATATCTGTCTGGTCCACTCACCGCTTTCTGAAAGTAAAATCTGTCACAGACAGTCATCTATTAGAAGCGACAGAGTGACTGCGAAGGGGAAATCTATCAGTCTGTGAGAGAAGAAAAGCCACTCAGAGCCAGAAGCACCGTCGATCAGAGCAGATGATGGAGATGGACAACTCAGGGCGACAGCCTTTATTTATGACTCTCCAGACAAAGGGTTCATCTCAATCCACTCTGTCCCTCCTGTGGTCTTCAATCAGGGTGTAGTGCACGTTGGATCGTTCAGTGTTAAGGCCACATAGTCTTTACAATCCTGAGACAGATACGATTAGGTTTGTGGGCTTTTTGAATGAAAACAAAACTAATCTCTCTCTGACGTAATTATGCAAGGGATTGCTGATTGTTTTATTCCATATGCCAACAAAATATTTTATGCAAGCAATGATGGCTGTCAAACTTTTATGAAAGGAGATACTAAGTTAAGGCCAATGTTGTATTATTTCTACAGTATTTCAATTATTCATTATCCTTCGAGAAGATGTTGTTCCAATTCGGGAGAACTTCTATCCCACTTCACTGCAGGCATGAGTGTGTTTTATTGGCTGTAATGAAGCACTTATCTTTTGATATTTGTTATCGAAAGCCAAGCTACACCCAAACCCCAACCTACTCTGTGCAGCAGTTTAAATTATCTCGGGTGGATTAGGCCTGAAGCAGGAAGGGCTCATGGCCCTTTAAGCACCTGATCATATCGAGGTTGAAAACAAGAACCTGTGACCCTCCCGGAATGACTTTGCACGCCCTAATCAGGTGCAGCTGTTTTCAGCATCTACAAATTGTGCACACTGTTCCACAATTCTCATGTCAATAACTGTAATGCAGAGGTAGGCAACTTTGTTCCTGGAGGGCCAGAGTCCTGCAGGTTTCAATTGAATGCAGCAGAAGCGCCTTCCCGGCCCTAACTTATCCACCCCTTTTGTAATGTACTTCCCCTTTTAATATCCTTCAGAAAACACAGGACAACAGAATCCTTCCTCTGACAGATTCCACCACATTTTACCTGGGAACATCCAGAACCCTTGCTGCTAGACCAGTATTCGTCTTCATTAAAGAGCCACTGACTGGGGCTCAGTGAGCAGATGGTCGTTAATGTGGTCACATTTTCCCCTGGGACTGTACCTGAAGATAACACATGGTTTGAAATGGGTATTGTTGACTTCTTTGTGAATCCTTCAGAAAAAGCTTCAGCTGTTCATGGGCGATTACAGAACTTATTGTTTAAAGAATGTCATTGAACTTACACAGCAGCTGTTAAAGCTGTCCAACTGACCAAAACATCTTAAGCTATCACATGAACTATTTCAAAATAAATTAAATCAGGTCATAACCAGCTCTGAGGAGCTCAAACTGTGTCCTCCTGATTTCATAAAGCCAATAAACAGGTTATGGTTGAATAATCCAGTTCAAAATAAATAAATATTTTTTATTAGTCAATATGTTATTCAAGTGATCATATTTGCAAAAATCAAACCTGGTCTCAGTAATTATGTTTCTGGTTGGTTGGTTGGTTGGTTGAATGGTTGGTTGGTTGTTTCGTTGGTTGATTGAATGGTTGATATGGTTGGTTGCTTGGTTGATTGGTTGGTTGGTTGATTGGTTGGTTGTTTGGTTGGTTGGTTGATTGAATGGTTGATATGGTTGGTTGCTTGCTTGGTTGAATGGTTGGTTGGTAGCTTGGTTGAATAGTTGGTTGGTTGAACGGTTAGTTTGGTTGAATGTTTGGTTGTTTGCTTTGCTGAATGGTTGGTTGGTTGGTTGAATAGTTGGTTTGTTGAACGGTTGGTTTGGTTGATGGTTGGTTGGTTGATTGGTTGGTTGAACGGTTGGTTGATTGAACGGTTGATATGGTTGGTTGGTTGAATGGTTGGTTGGTAGCTTGGTTGAATAGTTGGTTGGTTGAATGGTTAGTTTGGTTGAATGGTTGGTTGGTTGCTCTGCTGAATGGTTGGTTGCTTTGGTTGAATAGTTGGTTGGTTGAACGGTCAGTTTGGTTGATGGTTGGTTGATTGGTTGGTTGAACGGTTGGCTGGTTGTTTGGTTGGTTGATTGAATGGTTGATATGGTTGGTTGAATGGTTGGTTGGTAGCTTGGTTGAATAGTTGGTTGGTTGAACGGTTAGTTTGGTTGAATGTTTGGTTGGTTGCTTTGCTGAATGGTTGGTTGGTTGGTTGAACGGTCGGTTTGATTGATGGTTGGTTGGTTGATTGGTTGGTTGAACGGTTGGTTGATTGAACGGTTGATATGGTCGGTTGAATGGTTGGTTGGTTGAACGGTTAGTTTGGTTGAATGGTTGGTTGGTTGGTTGCTTTGCTGAATGGTTGGTTGGTTGCTTTGTTTGAATAGTTGGTTGAACAGTCGGTTTGGTTGATGGTTGGTTGGTTGATTGGTTGGTTGAACGGTTGGTTTGGTTGAATGGTTGGTTGCTTTGTTGAATGGTTGGTTGGTTGGTTGTTTGATTGTTTGTTGGTTAGTTGGTAGGTTGATTGACTGGTTGGTTAGTCGATTGGTTGCTTGCTTGTTGGTTGGTTGAATGATTGTTTGGTTTCTTGCTTGGTTGGTTGGTTGTTTGGTTGGCTGGTTGGTTGATTGATTGATAGCTACCCTGGTATGAGCACTGAAGCTTAAACCAAAACCTGCAGTACTTGCTTTTGAGGAATACCTTAGTGGTCTTATTTAATTTTTGAGAAAACCAGTGCTGTATTGGGGATTTGACACTGATGAAACCACGTATTGCCGATTTAATGGCTTCAAATGAGAAAGCCACAGTGGAAAGCCGTTTTTGATCACAAATCTGGATAAATTCACACCATTATGTGCTTTTAGGGCAAACATTAATATCCTGGATCATAGCCTCTACATAAAATGTTTGTACCTTCAAAGATTGGTCATATCTACACTGATAATAACTCAGCTTTAAACTGCCACTTGGGAAACATTGGATTCAGTCTCTATTATATAATATGATTTGTTTCTGAATCCGGTTATAATGCTTCCTTAACTTCCTTAAGCAGTCTCCTAGGAAGACTATTGACATGCTAAAGATATGCTTTTTTTGTTTAGCCTGGGGTGTACAAAATTTAGTTTCAAGAGCTTTGATCAAGCTTAGAGGAACAGCTAAAAGATCCCACAAGGCAATCTTTATCCAGCTCAACTATGGTCAATCAAACTGTTTTGCACCACCCATGTATTACAGGGAATTATTGTACACAACTGGAGGCCAAGTTAAAAATCTATATACCACTACAAAACGATGTCTGGACCACGTCTTGTGTGACCCATTTAAAGCGATACCACCTCTGCCAGACTTTGTGTTTAACCCACATAGAGTATGCCAAATAGATGCCAGTGAGATTCAGGGAGCAGGAAGTCTTAGATTGGCCCACTGAACCTAAAAGGATTTATAAGCAGTAATATACACACACTCACACCAGCTTGCTTCAGAATTATAATTTATTGCTTCTTGAATCTGTGCCGACACATTTTATTGGATTCTGAAGAACTTTGTTGACACTGTGAGTTTCACACAATGTTTAATGTGCTTCCTTAGCTCACACCCACTATTTTCAGAGGGCTGGGTCTCTGTCACAATAAAAAGCAAACAAAACCTAATAAAATCATATTTGATCAAGCACAGACTTCTCTGAATGATATAACCATGAATAACTCTAGAGAACTGCCAGGTACAGCTAGAACAGATTTCATAATGAAACAATGAGATGAAAACTCGCATGATACATCAGATGCACATCTTCTTCCCTATATATTTTAATTATGACTTTAATGTCTTGGAGCTGCAATTTTACGGTTTTATTAGCTCACTCAGTCAGAGCCCTTGAAGTCAAACAGGAAATAACCAGAGGAGGTTCTAGAGTTCTACAGTGTTTTGGATCCCTCCAAATATCATCACAATACAATGAGTTGAAATGAAGTTCCTTACATACTGTATGTTATGCTTTTGGTTCTACTCTTCTTTCATTTCCACTGCCAGAAGGACAACTATCTTAACTTTGATGCTATTATGCTCATTTATTGTTTTACTTAATGGTCATTCTTGAGATACAGTGCATTCGGAAAGTATTCATAGCGCTTTTATGAATTTTTCACATTTTTTTATGTTACAACCTTATTCCAAAAATGGATTAAATTCATGTATTTACTCAAAATTCTACACACAATACCCCATAATCACATTGTGGAAAATGATTTTTTGAAATTGTTACAAATTTATTAAAAATACAAACCAAAAACATAAGTATTCACTGCCTTTGCTCAATACTTTGTTGATGCACCTTTGGCAGCAATTACAGCCTCGTCTTTTTAAATATGATGCCACAAGCTTGGCACACCTGGGCTCTGGCTGGGCCACTCAAGGACATTCACAGAGCTGTTGTGAAACCACTCCATTGATATTCTGGCGGTGTGCTTTGGGTCATTGTCCTGCTGGAAGATGAACCGTCGCCCCAGTCTGAGGTCAAGAGCACTGAAGCAGGTTTTCATTCAGGATGTCTCTGTACATTGCTGCCATCATCTTTCCCTCTATCATGACTATTCTTCCAGTTCCTGCTGCTAACAAAAAACATCCTCACAGCATAATGCTGCCACCACCATGCTTCACTGTAGGGATGCTATTAGCCTGGTAATGAGCGAAGCCTGGTTTTCTCCAACGCCTGCCATTCACTCCAAAGAGTTCAATTTTAGTCTCATCAGACCAGAGAATTTTGTTTCTTTTGGTCTCAGAGTCCTTCAGATGCCTTTTGGCAAATTCCAGGTGGGCTGCTATGTGCCCTTTACTAAGGATTGGCTTCCGTTTGGCCACTCTACCATACAGGCCTGATTGGTGGATTGCTGCACAGATGGTTGTCCTTCTGTAAGGTTCTCCTCTCTCCACAGAAGAACGCTGGAGCTCAGTGACCCTCGGGTTATTGATCACCTCCCTGACTAAGACCCTTGACTAAGGTCGGCCAGCTCTAGGAAGAGTCCTGGTGGTCCCAAACATCTTCCACTTACGGATGAAGGAGGCCACTGTGCTCATTGGAACTTTCAGAGGAGTAGAAATTTTTTTCTTTAACCTTCCCCAGCCTTGTGCCTTGAGACAATCCTGTCTCGGAGGTCTACAGACAATTCCTTTGTTTTCATGATGGGTTTGTGCTTTGACGTGCACTGTCAAACCTGTGACCTTATATAGACAGGTGTATGCTTTTTCAAATCATGTCCAATCAACTGAATTTCCAATTAAGCTGCTGAAACATCTCAAGAATGATCAGTTGAAACAGAATGTACCTGAACTCAATTTAAAGCTTCACGGCAAAGGCTGTGAATACTTATGTACATGTGATTTTTCTGGTTTGTCATTTTAATAAATTCAATTTCAAAAAATCTTTTCCACATTGTCATTATGGGGTATTGTGTGCAGAGTACATACAAAACATGTGGAAAAAGTGAGGCGCTATGAATACTTTCTTGATGCACTGTACACTTTCTGGAAGAGAGGTGTGGGTGGTGCCCCTTCAGAGAGCAAATGGCACTCATTTTGTGAAATTGCTCAACTATAATTAATGATAACTTGGACCATAGTTTGCTATATAGATGTGTTCAGACACACTTGGTGGGTTTGACTCAGATCAGATATTGAAGTTGAACAGAATCCTGCTTCTTGCAAACATTGAAATTTAGCAGACCACCTAGCATGAACCGAAGTCAATTTAACATCCCAGACATGTTTAGATGAGACTAGATGAGTTGATCAAATGAAACTGAGTTTTGTTAAAGTACACAGCTTGGAAATGTGCAAAATTGTACAAGCTAATTTCCAATGACTGACTTCCTGTCAGTTTTGGAAACGCCCTCAAATTGACTTTTTGTAGGTCTTGGTCACTTCCATAAGTGTTCCAAATTTCAAATATGTCCTTCAAACACAGTCTGAGTTGTTCAGAGTTAGCCCTTTCTGACCTAGAGCACCAATCAATAGCCTACCGCACCTGGTAACAAGTGATGCCTCAGGAGACAGCAGGCAGAGAGTTACAATAGGTTTGGCACGGAACAGTTCAGTGTCAGGTGTTTGATTGCATGCATTCATTTATATTGGCTCTGGTACGCTGTGTTTGTGTGAAAAGCACTTGAATCATCAGTCACTGAGTCCTCAGCATCTCTAAAAAGATTTAAGCATCTCGTCTGTGGTTCATAACTCATTAGAACTTGCTGTAATTTATGATTTCAGAGATTATTTCTGAGCTACTGGCCATAGCTTGACTGATTCAGGGATTAGCTGCATCATCCCTCTTGATGCTGTTGTGTCGATGCTGTGAGTTCAGCAGTGCAATATGTAATCATTCACCTCGCTTTTAAAGAGACAACTGTGAGTTAGCCTGCACTATTCCCATTCGTTAACAAGGTTTTGAATGATGTAAATCATTGGGATTTTATTCCTGAAGGTCTTTGAAATGATAAATAAAATCAAAGCTACAAGCAGCAATCAAAGGGCTCAGGTGCCATCACCCCTTGGGCAGTTTGTTGCACTTTGCATTGTGACCGATACAAATTTATGAGATGTATTCGAGCAAGAACTAAGCCATTCCACCAATGGGTGCCATTTCTGTCCCTGGAACTTTATACAGTGGTACCCCAAGATACGAAATAAATCCGTTCCAGGGTGTCGTTCGGATCTCGAATAATTCGTATGTCGAAGCAAGTTTTACATGTAAAACGCCTAATCCGTGTAATGGCTCTCAGAAACAAAAGTAGATGAAAAAAAAAACTAGAGAAAAATCAAGTAATGTTTCTTCAATCCTTAAATCTACACATTGTTAATGTAATAAATGATAATAAAACAGAATAAAACACAAGCAAAAATGTAATATGTACACAAACGTGAAACCTTACCTTGAGTGAAGCGATGTGTCGGAGGAGGTGGAACGGATGGCAGAAAACATTACGGCACCACGTATGAAAGTTAACTTTCTCGAGATATTTCACAAACTACTGACACAAACACAGTTTCAAGCACGAGCGCAGACAGATGGAGAGAGAGCTTCTGAGAATGCGTCACTGGTTTTCTCTAACTTGCGCTACAGAACAGCACTTTCCACGTTATAAACTTTATTTCTTTTACGACACCTTGACTCTAACATTTGTTATAGTACATTATTAGTAATCTATACATAATGTTTCACTGTGTTTTGAAGCGCATCAGACCATTTTTGCCCTGGGAGATAGGAGCACCAGGAACCCGGAAGCGCAACACTTTGACATACAAACAAGCGTATAATACAGCAGAACTGTTTGTAGTTGTTCGAATCTAAAATTTTCCTTCACATCTCGAAGCAAAAAATTCCTGCGAGACCTTTCGTATCTCGAACAATTCGTAAGTCGAAGCATTCGTATCTTGAGGTACCACTGTATCTCTAAATGAGCCGTAAAATTCATTCATTCATTTTCCAACCCGTTCATTCCCGTTTTGGGGTCACAGGGGTCTGCCAGTGCTTATCTCCAGGGTACATTTAGCGAGAGGTGGGGGTACACCCTGGACAGGTCGCCAGTCCATCGCAGAGCTTTAAAATTACATCATAAATACATTTTATTACTATGAAAAGTGCACTACATACCATTCCTATTGTAAATATATTATTCAGCAATAAGTTGCATCAGTTGGATCTTTAGAAGGCCATGGGAAGAGTTCATTCAATTTCTTTTATTACATATTTGATAATTTTGTGAAGATATCCTGCGTCATTTAAAAAATACTATACTGTTACTGAAATTATTTAATTTTGATGGAGTTTGGAGATGAACAGATAAAATTTCAAAGAACACCTAAATGTAAAGTTCGATGTTACTAAAAATACATTTGTCAAATTGTAATGTTAGTAATTCAATTGTACTGAATTTCTTTCAAGTATTGGTAACAAGCAGAGTACTTGATAATACATTGCAATGAATAGTTAGACATTATAAAATAGTTAGACATTATCTTCACTTCCAAAAAGTTTATGAAACTGGACCTCTTTAAATTTGAGCTGAATACCCCTGCTCTAGTCCTAACTATGGAGTGCTGTGTAAAGCAACTGTGCCGATGTATCTGGATATAGTTGCTGTAATGATCCTGGAGTCATTTTGTGGTCTTATCATTATAGACCCTCATCCAGGTGACCCACCCAAGGCTAATCAAACCTCAGCTTGTGTCCAGCTCGTGCCATCATATCTACCAAGGTTCTACTCTCTTGAGCCACAGCCGTCTTGAAGCCATCTCAGGCACTTTTACGGTACTGTAACTGTACTCTTTATCTCTCAAATTCAGTTTCTTAAGTTCCTCAAAGCTTGGGCCAAAGATTGGTCGCTAAACCTATGCAACCAACTTCCGGTGGGAGGCTCCTTGCTCAACATCCAGTTTTCTGAGTGTCACTGACTAGGCCTGTGTACTTAGAAAGTTTTCTTTCATAATCTTCTTCTTGCTGGTCCTAGATCAGCGTAAGCAGCACGACCTTGATGTAGAGTTGTATTGGGAAAGTTCTACCGGTTGCCATGGTAACATGTTCACCTGCATAAAGGTTTTCTTATGCTCCCTTCAAACTTACCTATCTTTTAAAGGAACAACCTGACCCTGCGAGCTTCTGGGGGCTTTATCGGCATATTGTGTGGCCATTAGCTGTAGGGCTGAACGATATTGGAAAAAAATTACATTGCGATATTTTTTCCAGACAATATATATTGCGATAATGAGAGCCATGAATATAGGCTAAAGTCAATAATTACATATTAATAATTTCACTACTGCTAAGTTTACGCGCGACAAATAGGTCACTTAACATTTTATTGCAAAAAATAACCAGCTCTCAACTCTATTTTGCATTAACTCAAAATTTTTTGCAGATTTTGCAGATTATTTTATTCACAAAGGTCCAGGTTTGTTTGTGCTTCAGCTGTGGGAATATAGTACAGAAGTTTCCTGTCCAGCTGAAGACAACCTGCCACAGGAGAGGTTTCCTTCCATCAGAAAAATATATATATATATATATATAGTATATATATATATATATATATATATATATATATATATATACATCAATGCATCAGTATTATGCAAATTCAATATACATTTTTGATTTATACAATCAAAAATGACACAATATACTGAAAAACATTAGAGTTGGTAATAAACCCTGTTTTAAAAAAACTTTTATTACATATGAATGGGATTGAAAAATTCACAAAACTCACAGGGGCTCTCGTTGATGGTATAAATATCTTCTTTCACTATTTACAAGTGTTTTGGCACTGGAATCTAACACTTTAGTGTGCCAAAAACGGAGGAAGAATGGTTATATTATTGTATAGATTATAAATATTATATTTACAGTGAAATCTCCGCTAAACTGTTGCTAAAGCGATCAGAGGAACACAGGAATCAATCATCTGTCCCGTGCTCCTGGCGAAAGGTCTGTTTCTCTCTGTTTGTTGCCGGCCACAGCCTCAGTTTTAAAGGGTTCACTTCTGTTGCCGACCCGGAAAAAACGTGCTCTTTGGACTTCCGTGTTATTCCGTGTAACACAGAAAATTATAATCTATTAATGGTGTTCCTGCTCCTGCACGCTCCCGTTGATTTTTATTCCCGTCCCATCCCGATCACGAGATTAATAACTCAAGTTTATTCCATCCCACAAGAATCCCACGGTAATCGCGAGACCCGCGGGAAATCCTGACATCCTCTATGAGGTGTCACACTGGCAAAGTCACGCACTTCTTCATCGCGCATTTTTAGTAGTGAATGGTTCCTGACTGTGCCGCTGCTCACCGCTTTCAGCACACAATCACTGTGGAGGCACGCCATACAACAAACTCGTATTTTGCTACATGATGCTACCGTTCTGTTAATCGTCTGTTCCGGCGATGTAAATATCGCGCATGCGCACATCGCATGTCAAAACAGAATATCGTTCAGCCCTAATTAGCGGTACTTTTTATGCTCATCCTGTTAAGGTTTTAGAAGCAGGCTAACGTCCAATACACACAGACTCTAGCTTTCTGTGCAAAGTTTCATGCATCAACGCGGCTCAACCGAAAACCATGGGCGCCAACATGACATCGTACATTAAGCCGAACAAGTCGTGCTAACCAAACGGTCATTTGTGTTCTGTTTTTTGCAAGGAGAACGACCAATGAAAGCGGGATCTTTTGGTGACGTGCAGGACGTAAATGAGCTGCTCGGTCGCGCTCATCAAACATTTGCACAGCGACTTCGCAGAGGAAATAGGAAAGAAATAGCTCGTCACAAATACTCTCGTTTCCACATTTCTGTCAAATGGCTCCCTTTGATCAGCCACCAACAGAATAAACTCGACATCAATGATTTTTTATGTGTTCTTCTTTTCTGTTTCCCCATGTGGCATGGACTGCATCTGTTGCCGGTTTCTCCCACAATCCCAAAAACATGCGATTAGGTTAATTGAATAATCTAAATTCCCCTTAGATGTGAATATGTGAGTGAATGTTGCCCTGCGATGGATTGACGACCTGTCCAGGGTGTGCCCCCGCCTATCGCCTGAAGATGCGCTTAAGACAGGCACCCGTGACCTCGAATGTGAAATAGGCATGTTGGAAAATGAATGAATGAATATGGTAACTCGATTGATTCATGATGCAAGGTGTGGAAAAGGTAAATGTCAGAAAGCCCGCACTCAAAAGAATAATTGTCTGGTTCTCAGATAACTACTGATTAGAAACCATAGGTTTTCACGGAATGGTTTCTGAAGAGTTACCACTTTTCAGGGAACTACTTAGTACTTGGAAGAGTAGTCTAAAATGACAAGACATCTTCAGAAATAACAGTTGTTACTGATTTGTTAATGTTAGTTATTTAAGAGTTCTGCATATATTCAATAATTACTGATAGTCACTAGTAGTTGGTCATAGTCACTGGTACTGAATTGTTAACTGTAACTTCCTGGTAGGAACACCCGTGGTCTAGGTTGTTCTAAATGCTGCAGCTCACTTGTCGACAGGCACTAGGAAACAGGAGCACATTACTCCTATTTTTAAACTTTTGAATTCCTCGCCCCCACTGTACTTGTCAGAGCTACTGCAGGCTTAGTCTCCTGCCAGAGCGCTCAGGTCTGCAGATCAGCTGTTCGTGACTGTTCCTAAGTCCAGGCTTGTGTTTAGAGGAGGTTGAGGCTTTTCAGTGATGGGCCCATGCCTTTTGCACAGTGTGTGGAAGAGTTTAAAACATAATTTTTTTTTTTACTTTGGTTTAGTTTAACTCTTTGTGAACCAGATCATTTAATTTTGCAATGGTGAGGTGTTCTTCTTCTTAATCCTATTAAACTTGTATTTTTCTGACTATTATTGAAATGTTTGTATCGCATATACAGGACTTTGGTCACCTGGATATTTTAAATGTGTTTTAGAAATAAATTTGGCGTTTTGACTCACTTGAGAATAGCCAGCAAACTATTCTACCATTATTTTGCAATGCTTTTTAAAAGCAAATGATATTCATGGACAACAATGAGGTACAGACCTTCCTTTCTGATCGCATAAGATATCAAAACGAATGCAACATAAATGAACAATCTCTTAGAAACCCTTTTAATGTCACAAGGCAAATCTAAAATTACTTATTGGAGTGACAGCATGAGAAAGTTGATCCTGCATAGTCCACTCAAGTCCTCTGCTGATGGCTTCATCGAGAGTCTAAAGGACCAAGTCATGGCTCCAAGACTAGCATCCTTCTCCAAAAGCCACGGCGCAGCTGCTGAGGATATGCTCAAGGGTTTCTCACTTGGAACGCATAGGCTATGTTGATGACTGATAAGCCCCATATGTGCAGGTTAGAACAAAAGTGAAATAATTAAGAACAACACTGGCAAATGTAACTTGGATTTTGATCGTTTTCATTATATTTTAGGGGTATTTTGAAACGGCTGATACCCAGCAGCCAGTGACATCCACAGATTGACAGAAAATGCATGTACCTATAATTGAGGCAAAACTCTCCATCTTCTTGAAGAGAGCTGAGTGCACATTTCTCTGAGAGGCAGAGAGCGTGACATTCTGCAGCGGCCTGACATTATCCAGCAGAAATCATTCAGACGAGTGCCTTGCTCTCCATTAATCACAGCAGAAGCTCTGCTTTGCTCTCCATCCAGAAGAATAAAAGCAAGCAGAAAATGAAGAACAAGCAGCGTGTGGATTCTGAGAGAGAAATAGGGGAATGAGGAGCTCCCTACGAAGAGCTATCTGATAAAATTCTACCACCTTTTCTTTAGTTATTGATAAATTACTGTACATTTACTTTCTGGTCAATTATTTTCTACTGAGCTCATATTTATGGCAGTTAAATTTAACATGTTTCAGTTGAACCAATCCAATGCTGAATTAAAGACAAATTAAAATATGATGAATATGTTTATTGGCCAAGATACACCATCTGTCTCCAGGCAAGTGTGTTTGTGATGCTCTGCTGCTCTCTACTGGAGGAACACGCAGCAGCAGCTCCGATACAAGATCCGATTAACGAAAAGGCGTTTTATTATTACAACTTTTTATTATTACAACGATTTTTTTTTATATATATAAATGATTTTTATCATTTCAAAAATGTATAAAACAAACACTTTTTCCCAGTTATTTTTCTGAAACCTCATCCACTCTAACTAAAATGGAGGTTAAAATTTTAAATAACACACTAACCCAGACATATCATAACTTTACCTCGAGTTGTTTACTGTCCCTCACGCTGACTAGGAGGAGCGTTTACACTTAATACACTTACCACCGTGAGAGAAAATGCTAATAATTAAAAACCAAAGAGCGAAGCTGTGAAGGGTTATTGGGTTTGATCCGTTTCTTCTTAATATAATTCGACTTTAAGGTCCACGGCAGCTCTATGAACCGCTGCAGGAAAGTTATCGAATTTTACACTCTGATACAGTTGGCCATTAATGTATGAGTAGTATAATCTACGGAGCCCCTAAAGGGTCATGGCGGTAGGAGAAAAAAAAACAATCAGGGTGAGAAAAATAGAGGCTAGGCGAAAAATCGACGGAGCCCCTAAAGCACATGTGTCAAACTCAAGGCCCGCGGGCCAGATGTGGCCCGTCATGTAGTCAGTTCTACAGGAGTGGGACAGGACAAGATTTATTTTTTTACTCTGGTCCAGGATTGGGATGTGATGGGAATTTTTTTTTCTCTGGGAGTGGGATGGGACAGGAGTAAAAATCCATCCACTTCTCTCACTTGGACAGTTTGTTCCTTCATTAATGGAGTTATGTGGGTTTTCAAAAGTTGACAAAAATCAAAAGGATTTATATTAGAACAACAAGCATACAATTGTTTCTATGCAACTGAATTGTCACTTGAATAAGTTATAAAGAGTTATTTAACATTAAGGAGTTGTTACATTTATTTTACATTACATTCGACTACATTGTTTTATGTTTATAAGTTACATCTGGCCCTTTGAGGACAGCCATTATGCTAATGTGGTCCTCGCAAAAATGAGTTTGACACCCCTGCCCTAAAGGGGCATGGCGGTAGGAGGAAAAAAATCGATGGTAGTGGGGAAAAAGGTTGATAAAAAGGGTGGGTGAAAAATTATTTTCGTTTTTTGCGTTCCCTTGCAAAAAGATACCGGAAGTTTTCATATGTGCTGTATACAAATTAAATTGTGTTGTTTTTAAGTATAATTTTAATTATAAGCATAAAAAGAATGTAATTGCCAAATGCAAGATGCTTACAGCAGTGATTATTTGAATAATTCACAAGTGTACAGCATACAACTTTAGATAATTATAGTTTAGTTGCGTTAGACCTTATATTCAGAAGGATAATTCATGTTTGTAAAAGAAATATAATTAACTGTTTTGCAAATAATAATAATGGAGACGGTTCTGTTAAGATTCCATTTCAACAGCTTTCACATGTACAAAATAGTTTCAAAAGGGTCATAGCACCGTAGCTTACAGCAGTGGATATTTAAACATATCACGAACATACAACATTGTACGAACTTTTGATTATCTCTTTTAGTTTCGTTAAACTATATTCGTACTATGGAGCCCCTAAAGGGTCATGGCGTTAGGAGAAATAACCCTTTAGGGGCTCCGTAGTTTTTTCACTCAGCCTTATTTTTTCCAACCCTGATTTCCAACCCGAGTTTTTTTCTTCTACCGCCATTTTTTTCCACCTATCACCATGACCCTTTAGGGGCTCCGTAATAATCCATCCTGGACCCTCTAACTCAAAAACTATAGCGCCACCACTTGTCCAAAGTTTGTCATGTTTATGCTAATAACTTTTGAACTGTATCGTCTAGAAACAAAATTCATAATTCTTCGCTCAGGCCAATTCCAAATGTACTATATGATTTCATTGTACATTATGCTAATTAGCCGCCATTTGAATTGTTATCAAAACTTACTTTTGCAAACCCCTCCACAGATGCGTCACATCCTTTGATGTCTAGGTGAAATTCGATCCCTAGGAGAGTGTATAAATTTGGGATCATAATGAAGAAGTTTTCTATTATAGAAATTTTTAAACAAATTTTTGTCTGTAGTACAGTATAGTAGCACATCTGGTAGGTTTCAACTTTAGGTGAGTTGCAGCAATAAAACTGTGTCCTGGGTCCTGTATCACTTCAATTCTGCTGTGTTTAATCTGTTGGAATTAATCCATTCATGCAGCCTCTCTCTCTAGACCAAGGGTGTTATAATTCAGCTCTAAAAACTAAAGTCTTTTTATTTTCAATTTAGACAATGAGCAGCATTTTTAGAACTGAAGTGTCTTTATTAAAGAAGAAGGGAATGTTAAACACATTTTTAACTCTATTTACATAAAACTACCAAATGTAAAGCATTTACAAAGATGTTAAATAAGGAACAAGACAAAACATGTCAGTATTATCTTGCACAGACGTTCATTTATCACAAAACACATCTCTGAACTCATCGTTCATTATTTACATATATATTTTCAACTGACATGAAGAAAAGAGTGGACGGTTGACTGTATTTCTGTGTGATTGACACTTTGTGAGTGGTTTATGTTTGATTGTCGGTGCAGTAATCATTTGTTCAGCGGCTTTACTTTCACAGAAAGCAGGATGAAACCGCGCAGGTGCTCCTGGAACTCTCAGACCACCGTGTGAGTATATGCATCACAGTTTAATGTCCTGAGACTCCGACATCTTGGCGAGTGTCTTCTTGACCCGGAGCGCCGTCAGACGAGATGCAGGATTGTGAGCCCAGCATTCGGTCATTAGCTTGCCCATCTGCCTTAGACACTGGTAGAACACACAGATAGACTCAAATCACTTCAAGTAACGCATTTCCTCTGAGTTGGTTTCAAAGTAGAGGACGTCTCGGAAAGGAATGAAAGAAAAGAAAAGAGAGAAAGGTGAGCGATGGGCAAGTAATGGGAAGGGAGCGGAATGAAAAGTGACTGGGTCAGGAAAGAGACTGAGATGGGGGATTTTGGCAGGATTGGTAAAGGAGAGGAGAGGAGAAAGGGATGGTGAGAGGTTGGGGCAGAAAATGGGGATTGGGGAATCTGAGATGGAAAGAGAAAGGGCCGAGGTCAGAGGGGAAGGAGGGGAGAAAAAAAAGAAAATGGGTTAGGAAAAGTCTGTGAGGGGAGAGAAATGGGAAGAAGGGGGATCTGAGAAAGGGGAATGAGGACTGTGAAGGGATTCGGGGAGTGCAAAAGAAGGAGGGAAAGAGGTGATTATCTGAGGTGGGGCTGGGAAAAGGGATGGGGACTGTGAAAAGAGAGAGAAGTGCAGGAGACAAGCGGTGGGATGTTAAGGAACTTGGAGGGTAAAAGGATGGGGAAAGATGATAAAAGAGATGGGAAGTAAGTGGGATACAGAGGGGGACTGGGACAAAAGGGAGGAAAAAGAAATAGGATGGGGATGTGACTGGTATGAGGAGTGGACAGGGATGGTAAGAGGACTCATCCTGGTTTGTGTATGTTCATACCTCGTCACTGCTCCAGCGATTTGCAAATGAAGGTCTCTGTCTCTTGATACACACTACCTCCCTCATGTCCTCATAGGATGGATCAGTGGGAACCAGGTCGTGATACGGCAACTGATAATCTTCCACCATCCCTACAGATAATCAAAAAACACAAGTACGGTTAAGTTCTTCTTGCTCATCTCAGAGTATCAACAGACGCCATGATTCAATCCAAAGATGTTAAATTACATTTTTGCGTAAAACTAGAATATCTCATGAAATACGTAAAGCACTATTTACATCCAACGATTCCAAAAGAGCAAAATCGTCACTTCCTGATAAACTGCGGCCAAATATGGACATTGCGGCCCTTTTCCGTATATAATAACTTACTTGCGAACACGTCGATGAAACGCAATATATGCAGTCATGTCATCTTGCTTTTGGAGACGAGAGAGTTTTTGGGGAACGCAGCCAGTCAGGACAGTTCTGGGAGGTGATAATCCCGAATCACTTTGTTGACAGACTTTGATTAGGGAACGTCCAAAACAATATTTCAAATGATGTGCAATGAAATTGGTCGGTTGGTTAGTCCATTAATGCCGACCCCAGTTCCGACAGAAAAACACATTGCCATTGCATTTGGATTTATTCTGGAAATGTGTTCCATCGTAGTTATTGCGCCTTTTGTCTTATCAGATAAAAAGTTTATGCTCATCTTGCCGTTTCCATCCAGGGTATTTTTATGTGCTCTTCCCAAATGCGTACAAATAGGTGAATTGAAACGCAACTAGTGACTGACCTCCAGAGACACATCTCCTACTCATCTCCCATAGGATCAACCCAAAGCTGTACATGTCAGCCATGATATACGACTGGAAGTGGCAGCGGTTGAGGGTCTCGTCCAGCACCTCCGGAGCCATGTATCTCTTGGTTCCTACCCGAGTATTTGGAGGGATGTCCACTTCATTGGTGTCACTGAACACACAACAGATCACACACATGAGAATATCATCACACAGAAATATTCTTGGTGGCTATCTCAATGGGTGAATGTGCTCTTTCACCTAATGAATTTCACGGCGAGTCCCAGATCAGCAATGCAGCAGGTGCCGTTCCTCTTCACCAGTATGTTCTTGCTTTTCAGGTCTCTGTGAGCAATGGCAGGTTTGCCCTGTGTGCCGAATATCTCAGTGTGCAGATGGCACAGGCCTGAAACAGCCGAGTGGGCGAGTCTTAGCAGTGATCGCGGATCCAAAGTGATGCTTTTAAGGTGATCATACAAAGAGCCACTCTCATGGAAGTCCGTGATGAGGTAGAGCTGCGTCCATGAGCCTGTGCCCTTGATGTCTGCTGCGATGAAGCCTGCACAGACCGAAAGACACATTGATGTGGGGAAAAGTTGTATGATTAACATATGCTAAGATATGCAATGGAATCTCAAGTTCAACTAGATTAGACTAAAGTTTCTACACAAACTTTGATGTTGGCATGTAAAAGTATGTCGCCATGACTAAACCCTCTAGTCTCTATGACTTTCCTAAGCTGAGACGGAGATATGCAAAATTTGTTGCTATGGTGCAGTCAGGTTGCAATGGAAGGGTCAGTGACGTCATATCCACTGTAGTATCACATTGTGACAGTTCAGTTCTACGTTATATATCCATGTTTACCACATGAGCAAAAATGACATTTTGGTAAGATTATTCTAAGTTCAAGTTTAATTTAATTATTTAACAGTTCTCCCACTGAAAATGGGTATTCATACTAGAACATTGGTGATGTTTTGAGGTAGAAAAATCTGTTCCAGACCCTGAGATGCTAGAGGAGATCCTACTCTCCTCAATCAATTAGGTTCTGAGTGCAGTTCCTTCAATTTACACAGGAGGAGTCAAACTGTGTATCTCTGCTTGAGATTGTTTGTGCTTGGGTCCCTTCAAGGCATGTTTTCTGCAGCTCCAGGGACATGAACATAAGTATGAATTATTCTTTTCTGGGTGGTTTTTATCCCTTGTTTTAGTCACGAGGTCCACGTTTTAGTGGCAAATAAATGGGAACAATCCCACAGAATATATGGGCCTTGATTTAAGGCTTTCCTCACCTAGGATGTTTTCGTGCCTCATGAGGACAGTCTGGTAAATTTCAGTCTCTCTAAACCAACTAGCCTCCTCTGTGGTGAAGAAGACCTTCACAGCCACTCTCTCGCCCCTCCAGCGTCCCATCCACACCTCTCCGTATCTGCCCTTCCCGATTTGACGAACCATCTGGATTTGCTTGGCGATGGTGCGCTGGACCTGCAGGACACACAACAACAAATATCATTCGTATAATGTGCAACCTGAATCTCCCAGAGTAAATCAAGTGCTGGTTTATATTCCATTGAGATGTTTGAGTGCTCAGACCAAATCTACTCTGACAAGCAAAAGACCCGAGCTGGTAATGAGAAATTGAAAGAGCCATTCTTTCTCAGTGTGGGACGAGCTTAAACCAACTCATAACGTTTTCCTTAAACCAGCCAAAAACTAGGATAAACTTGCTCCTTGCTGATTTAGATGAGTTCATCTTAAATAAACTCTTAACTTAACCTGTGTATAACCATCTAAGCACTCTACGAACAGTGAGTTGGTTGTCACTCCAAGAGCTAAAGTAAACCAGTTTAGGGTCATGTACGTGGTTAATTTGGATGCAATCATATTTTTCACAAAATAAATGCCCTCAATAGACTCGAGAAAAACACAAAGTGGAAAAATGCACAAAAAAATGCAGAATTTATGATTCACAAAAAAAAAAAAAAAAAACAAGCAGTTCTGACAGTTTAAAATGGGGGGTTGTGGGTTCAAATCCCAGGGACAGCAAGAACTGACAGAAAAAAATATGTTCATTCAAATGTAAGTCGCCAAATGCATAAATGTAAATGTAAGACGGTACATTCCAGCCCACAGGATGATTTTGGAGAGAGAGCGCTGGGAGTTCACTGCGAAAAGCTTTACAAACTAAGCATTTTAATTAGTGTTGCACATGTAATAATAAATTGCTTGTTAACTGCACCGTGGCCTTCCAGTTAGAAGGTTGCCGGTTCAAGGCTTGCCGGTGACTTTCCTGTAAGGAGTTTGCATGTTCTCCCGGTGCTTGTGTGGGTTTCCTTCCAGGTAGTCAGGTTTCCCCCACAATCCCAAAAACATGTGCTTAGGTTAGTTGAATAATCTAAATTCCTCTTAGGTGTAAATGTGTGAGTTAATGTTGCCCTGTGATGAACTGGCGACCTGGAGATAGGAACAGGAAGACCCCCATGACCCCAAAAGGGAATAAACGGGTTGGAAAAAGAATGAATGTTTTTTTTGTGGAAATATTTGTTCATCAGAATGTTTATCTTTCAGAATAAAACAAAAAACTATTAATAGGAATAATAAGATGTATTCATGAATGAAGCAATAAAGATAATCAATGATTATTCTACATGATTTGTCTGGTCCGGCCTCCAGAAGCTCAAATTATACACCATGCAGCCCATCCAAGCCCCTCAAATGAGCTTGACACCCCTGATGTAAAAAACAAAAACACCAAATCTCTTGTTATAAATGAGATTGTTTTGTACTTGAAGACTGCAGCTTACAAATAGTACCTTAAAACGGTTTAAGTATTCAGGTAAGAATGTAATAAAGATTAACAAACTAACATCGCACCACCTGAGAACTCTCAAACTCTTGCTCCATGGGATAAAAGAACGAATTTTGACCATGAATATATATATATATATATATATATATATATATATATATATATATATATATATATATATACCAAAGAGTTTTTTTTTACACAGAAAACACAAAGCACAGCTCTAGCAGAAGCCAAAAGATGGCAATATAACCCTATAGTTCAAGTTTAAAATGTGTGATCTGAAATTAAACAAACCAGATCAGGAAGAAAGTTTACACTGCCATAACACAGTCCAAAGCTCTAACTGGAGCTACTGAAGATCTTAAGTTTTTAAAAGCAATCAAACATGGGCAGCTGGAAACAAAAAAGCCACTTAATGGTTTCTCTGTACTTCTATTTATTTGTGAATGAAATAAATATTGAGATTTTAGTCACGTGAACTCTGCCTCAAGTTCTGTCCTCTACCATCAGTGCCCTCTGTCGCTTGACTTGCTATGTGTGTGTTCATGGGTGCATCTGACCAGCAGGGGTAGTCCTGATCCACTCCCAGAGCTCTGTGATTGGTCGATCAGGTCCTTCAGTGATTCTCCAGGAGGAATGTAGCTCTCGTCCTGATCCAGACCCATGGTGTACAGTGAGTGTTGCTCGTTGCGTTTGAACCTGACACATAGAAATAAAACATGGAGTCTGAGAGTTGATCACATCTCAGCAGTATTGTATCAAAAATTCTGCAAACATTTTAAAGAGTTTTCTATGAAAAATGTGACTCTACTTGCTGCAGCTGTATAGATAAATGGATGGCGTTGGGCAGTATAGCTTCAACAACAATCAGCCACAACCTTATGAACACAGTGATGGTGACGATGAGGTACCTCAGGTAGCAGAAGAGCAGGATGCAGCAGAGAAGGATGCAGCAGACAATCACTGAGATGAGCAGAGCCATGTGATGGACGCTGTTGTCCAGATCTGACCACACACAGACACACATGTGATGATGATTACTTGATGTGATGAAGCTCACACACACACTTCTGTACCTGAAATCAAATTCAACTCCGTATTATATCTAACCAACACTCATTTTCAGCTGACTATTCTAGGGTCAGCGAATGTGAGTACTGTATGACTGGTGAAGCTGAACAGAGATCAGTTGTTTTCTTCCTGCAGAACAATCACAATTTATAAAGTGCCACACAGTGGAATGTGGGAAAATGTCAATAAGCAGATTTTAAAAATACTACCGGGTTTCCAGTCCACAGACATATTAACCCCAGTGGTTGGGAATAGGCCAGCTTTAAGTATTTTGAAGTCTGCTTGATTGTGGCGACAAAATAGATGGCAGAAAGGTCACCATACCTTGTGGTATTGGTGTATTGCGGTGAATTGTGTATTTCTTTTTTTTTCATCAGAATTTACTTTGACTTTACAATCAAATTTTCCTCACAAATCTCACTTTTTTAAAAAATTCTGAGCTTTCTGATTTTTCTCTCAGAATTCCAACTTAATAATCTGAGAATTTTTATATTCTCAAAATTCTCAATTTCAAAATCAGATTACCTTTTAGAATTCTAACATTTTTTCATCAGAATTTTAATTTCTAAAATTAATCACATATTTTGTAAGAAATCTCACTTTTTTTAGAATTCTGAACCTTTACTGATTATCAACTTTTAGAATTCCACCTTAATAATATGAGGATTTTGACTTTTTCGCAAAATTAGAAATCTTCCAGAAAGATTTTTCTTAGAATTTTGACTTTCATTCAAGAATTCAAAACTTTATTCAAATTTCAGATGTCTTTTCTTCAGAATTCTGATTTTATAATATTTCTTCTCTCGGAAATATATAAATTTTTAATTCAGACATTTTTCTTCTGGATTTTTTTTCTCAAGAATGTAGTTTTTTTTGTTGTTATCGCTTGGAATTCCGACTTAATAATCAGAGAATTTTGAAATTATCAAATTGACTTTCAGGATGCCTTTCATCCAAGAATTCTGAATTTCATTCAAATTTCAGCATCCAGCCTCAGAGTTCTTACTTTTCTCAGCAATCTAGCATAATTGAAAAAAAGTAAAGTAAGAATTCTTATATTAAAGTCATAGTTTCAGCTATATTTCTTACAGTGGTCGTAATCCTTTTCTTAAAAAAAAAAATCATACATTTTTTTAAAGCTTACTTGTAAGTTTATGGATGTTTGAGTGTTGACTGATCTTACTACACACCAATGCATTTAAATGGCATTTATGGATAATATTCTACACTAAAAATCATAATAATTATTTACTGTAAATATTTTCTGTCATATTGTGTGTTTTAATTTTATTCAATTAAATACACCATTTTAGACTGCGAGCAGCACGGAGGCGAAGTGAGTTGCACTGTGGCCTTCCAGTTAGAAGGTTGTCGGTTCTAGTGACCTTCCTGTAAGGAGGTTCTCCTCGTGCTTGCCTGGCTTTCCTCGGGTACTCCGGCTTTCCCCACAAGCCCAAAAAGATGTGGTTAGGTTAATTGAATAATCAAAATTTCCCCTTAGGTGTGAATGAATGTTGTCCTGTGATGAACTGGTGACCTGTCCAGGGTGAACCCCCGCGACCACAAAAAGGGTATAAGCAGTTTGGAAAATGAATGAATGAATTAACTTCATTTTAGAACAAGAAAAAAATCAGGTTCCCCATGTTTAGTTATCCCAGTCCAACAAAAACAGATCTTTAGATGAACACTGAGCTTGAACTGAATGTGATTTGATGCCTTGTATCTCCAAAGAAAACATCTTTCCTTCCTCAATTAAAAGTAAGGCAGCTATCTGATCATGAACATTTCTTTCGATGAAACACGTTCTCTCTCTGAGGTGTCTGGCTGTCACAGATGGACAGATAAGAGGAAACCCAAGCGCTCCCGTGAGGCTCCGTGTCCTTTTCATTAGAGCGTCCGGGAGCACATTCAATCCCTGCAGCACCAAGGCTGCGGTTTGTAACAGTTTAACCTGTCAGAAACCATCAGCCCCTGCTCAGAGACACAGAAAAGCTTGAGAGAAACGGATCAGATTTTAACAGATAACTGAGTGATTCAACAGACCCCAAAAACCAGTAAAGCTTGTGCAAAAGCAGTTTGTGCATGTGTCTCACTGTCTCTCTTGATTGGAGGCAATGTTGGGTGAAGATCCTGGTTGCAGAAGTCCTGATCAGTGCAGCACTCCAGGTTTCTCCTCAGACGAGCATTGCCTGTGTCCTGAGAACCAGAAAAACAGATACATCTGACTCACAAGATGAGGAAGACAATCAGAACAACGATTGATGGTTGTAAGGTCGCTAGGCAACAAAGATCTTTGAAGGATGAAGTTCTTTCTTGTACTGAGACAAAGCGAGAGAGAGAGAGACTTTTCCAAATGTACAAGTATGAAAGGGCGACACAATGGATGGACAAAGAGACAGATCCAACAGCAAAGAAAATGTGTTATGGGGCCAAGCCTCGAGACGGTAAAACATGAGCAGAAGTAGCATCATACAGAAAAACAAAGTCATATCGATGCGACTCTAGACATAGTAAAATAAATCTAATATTTTATGATTTAGCAACTTGTGTTTTGGGTTCAGGATTAGAAATTGATGATTCGTACCAAGTTTGGAGCCATTATGGTAAAAGCTACAGAGATACAGCTGCATACTCCACTTGACACAATGCCATCAATACAGCATGGCTCTTCTCAAAAACCATAACTCCAATCAATGTCTGATTCAAATTTGATGAGAATCGGACAAACAGTCTGGGAGGAGTTAGAATAACGAACTGTGAAATTTTATTCTTGTTGTCAACTTGATCCACGGAAAAAGGAAAAATGGAATTTATGACAAAAAGCTAAAGAAAGCCAAGGTTATCACAAGCTTTCTAAAACTGTTTATATCTTTTGACCACAAGGTGGCTGTGGCTTACAATTTGTTGAGTCCCTTTAGAGCATAGTGGCATACATGCATGCCAACCTTAAGAATTTTATAACAAAGCGTTCTTCAAATACAGATTTTTTTTGTCATAATTTTAAATGGCCAACATGGTAAAACTGGACATGGATAGACTCTGCATGAAACTGATGAGACTCTTCTGATTTTGCAACAAATTTAGGCCAAAATGCCATGTTTTAAAACTTTCACCAGAGTGGCGAAACGCAATGCAATATCAGATCATTAGCTATAAGCTAGAACGTTGCAGAGTTGTAGTCTTACAAACATTTTGGAGCTATTTGAAAAATGATAGATTGCTAATTATTCAAAAACAGTTTGACGAATCAAAATTCTGCAAATAAGAATTGTAGATTGTAAATTGGACAAACAACCTAGGAGGAGTTCGCAAAAGTAGGTTTGTGGTAAAATACTAAATGGCAAGAAAATTTTCATGCCATTAATACGACTTAAGGTTTAAAAGATATTAGTATAAATGTAAGTGCAAATTTGGCGTGGTGGTGGTGGCACTAGATAGTTTAAATTCGAAACTCTGAATTTGGTCAGCTTATAGGTCAGAGGCTTGCCAGTAAATGTCCCTAGCTTTATAACCTTCCTGCAAGCAGTTCTACGGGCTGGTGTTAACTTAAATGTAAAACCGACAGGCTAGACAGAGCTACACGGATACAGGACCATAGAGAGAAGCACAAACTAATCGATCCTGAAAACCTAAGATAAAAGGTGAGAGAGACAGATACAGACACTGAGAATCAAGATAGAAAGACAAAGATGCAGAAACAGAAAAATAGACAGAAAAATAAAAAAAAGACTAAAATCCAGCCACAAACAGTCAAGGAAAGGCATTCCTGATGCAGAAAGGGAATCCAGATGACTCAGTGTCCTTATTGGACCGTTTCTGGACGTGTATGCATCACTTATCTGAATGAGGTTCGTATTAAAGATTTGAAGCATCTAATAAGTTCATTCTCACACAAAATGAAGCCTCACGCATAGGGCTGGGCGATATGGACCAAAAGTCATATCCCGATATATTTAGGCTGAATATCGATATACGATATATATCCCGATATTTTTATCAAAAAGTGAGAGCAATTGTTTAGTCACAGTCAAACCCAAATATGACATTTCACAAGTAGTTTTATTTAAACTGGCCGGATGAAACAATACTCAGCTGTTCCCTTGTTTTTGGGAATAAAATATAAATATATTTGAATACGCAAATAAAATATAAAAATCTAAAGTTTGTATAATGCTGTACATTCATAAATTATTAAAATATTCAATGCTGTAAGCAACTTAGGCGATTGCATTCTTTTAAACTTTTTTAAACAATATTTATAGTTTTACAATGTGTTACAAGTAAATTCATGAGTACAACTTTACATGATTACAACTTTTTCATGAGTAAACATTTTATGTGAACTCTCATTGGCTTAGTCTGTGTAATCACGTGATTGAATGCGCGTTCACGCAAGAGGGGAGTCGGAATCTGCCAGGGAGTCGAAATATGGCACAACCACGGTACACCGCGGGAAAATGAAGCTTGAAGGGAGCTTTGTGTCGGGGCTGGAGCTTTTGCGGGTTAGCTGGGGCCTCGGCAGCGCGCAGTTTCACACACTCTTCATACTGCAGTTTGTGCCACTGTTTTAGATGGTGAAAAAGATTTGTAGTGCTTCCACCCCTGGCTGTAACTTCTTTATGGCACTCCCTACATATGACATGGTTTTGTTTCTCATCAGAAACTTTGAATCCGAACCATCTCCATATTACTGAGCCGCTACTTTTTTGTTTACCAACTAATTTCTCCGCATGCTCAGCAGATGTTGTTGCTTCCTCCATGTTTGTTGAAGAGTGCCGGCGGATTGTCTGCTCCAGAGTCCAGGCCCTCCCCGCTCTGTGCCTGAAAGAGGAGGGGCGTGGCCAGGGGCGCGCGAAGTAGTGTTGAGAGCTCCGGGTTAAAGCAGTTTGCTCACAGCGCAGTTTGAACTACGCAACCTATATCGATATATGCGATATGGTCAAATTTCATATCTCGTTTAAAAATATATCGATATATGTTTTAATATCGATATATCGCCCAGCCCTACTCACGCACATGAATACAACTCGGGAAGAATTATATTACTTACAATAAAATACTGCTCTCTATAGTCACTTGAGATAACGTACTTTTCAAAAAGGGTGATGCGTTTTTCACTAAATACATAATTTCTGTCATGAGGTACAAAACATCATAAAAACATTTTAAATACTTTTCATATACCACAAACCCTGAATTTAATTCTTGAATAAATCGTGATGTAAAGATTTTTCCCAAAATGTGCTTGTGCTTCTTAATGTATATAGTGTATTTTCACAACCTATTTAATTTAAGTGCCTCGTGATGTTTTAATCAAAATTGATTGTTTTGCGAAGTTGTTTCTGCACTTGTAAATGACGTGATTTTTTTACTTTTATTCATCGTACTCAAAAAAGGATTCAAAATGACAACAAATTAAAATACTCTTGCACTCCCGGACATCTATTTGTATGTATAGTTGCACATTTCAATAAGTTTTCTGAAGCACGTCTTTCGTCTGATTTGGACACCCGCGAACCGTCAGATTCTGACCGAATTTGGATGTGAATTCCAAATCAACGTCAGGACGATGTTTTCTGGGAATGCAGACGGATTGATAAAGAAACTAAAGTGCAGATACAGAGAGAAGAAGAAAATCATACACGAAGAATGATGCAGACACTGAATAAAAAGACATCTTTAGATATCTACAGATGGACATGTGGACAGATGATTTATTGTTTTGTTTTTCAGATTTAATCTTCTTGTAGAATATGTAGGAAGAAAAGGCGCTGGAATTAAAGCGTGTTTGTGAATAAATGATAGGAAGAAGTGGTGCCTTACATAACAATCAGCAGTAAAATGGCGGAGGGACAAAAAAAGGATGCAGAAAGACCTACCCTACACTGAAACTCTGAGCCCACCAAACTCAAGCATCCAGAAGTGAACACAGGAGATCCACCTTCCTCCTCCTCCACCATCGTGAAGCAGAAACCATCAGTTCTGGAATAAGATCAACATCACTATTATCATGTTTTTCATCATCATTATCATTTATGAACTAGTATAAATAGTAGAAATATCTGAACTGCACTCAAAAGGTTCTTTCAAAGATTAGGTCCAGCCAACTAAGTCACTTCTTTGTCAACTAGAGTCAACTTGTTCTTAACTCACTCGTTTAGAGATCTACCAAGGATTGCAGTCAAAGAAGTTAGTTGAATATATCTAATATATATATGTTCAGTTGTTGGGCTGTTGGTTCACTGCTATTAAATCAGTATTTTGCAATAATCATTTTTGCATGTAAATATCAGATTGAAACATTGCAAAATGCATTAAAGTCTCTATTATTTTCACAAGTTCATCACGAATGGTACGAATCGTCAAGGCCAGCTGTCTGGCACGGGTGTTCCCATGTTATAACCCTTAGTGAGGGGGTGGGGTTGAAGGGTTGAGAAAATTTAAGCGTTAGCATAGGTTTATAAGAGCACGAGTTGATGGCACAGGTGTCATTCCCATATGACTCCTCCCAAAATACGTCAAACATCACTTCAATATGCATAATTTTCCTTTTTAATTGTCTGGATAAAGATTTTCTATTAAATATATCATATAGGAGACAAACTCAATATTTTTTTGCATAAATAACTTCCCATTAGTGTGTGGATTGTGGTAACTTGGACCATTCTACTTTTAAAAACATCTTTAGTTCAGTCATGTTCCACGAGCATGGACAGCTGTTTGAAATCACACCGCAGATTTTCAATAATACAATGGTACCCCGATATACAAAATATACCGTTCCAGGGTGGCGTTCGTATCTCGAACATTTCGTATCTCGAAGCAAGTGTTACATGTAAAACACCTAATCCATGCAACGGCTCTCAGAAACAACAGTATAAGCAGATGAAAAAATGTTAAACCAGAGAAAAATCAAGTAACTTTTCTTAAAACCTTAGATCTACTCATTGTTAATGTAATAAATGATAATAAAACAGAATAAAACACATGAAAAATACGTAATATGTACACAAATGTGAAACCTTACCTTGAGTGAAGCGATGTGTCGGAGGAGGTGGAACGAATGGCAGAAAACATTATGGCACCACGTATGAAAGTTAACTTTCTCAAGATATTTCATGAATTACTGACACCAACACGGTTTCAAGCACAAGCGTGTGAGAAGGGATGGAGAGACACTTCTGAGAACGCGTCACAGGGTTTCTATACAGAACAGCACTTTCCACGTTATAAACGTTATTTCCTTGATTCTGATTTGTTATAGTACATTATTGTAAATCTATACATAATGTTTCGCTCGATTTAAAACTAATTTAAAGTGTTTTAAGGCATATCAGCCCTGTAAAGCACACTTTCTTCAACCCGGAAGCGCAGCACGACGTCAGACAAATAAGTGGAAAATAGAGCAGAACTGTTGGTGTTTCTTTGTATCTCAAATTTTTCTTTAATCTTGAAGCAAAAAATTTCCCACGAGACCTTTCGTATCTTGAACATTTTGTAACTCGAAGCATTCGTATCTCGTGTACCACTGTATTAGGGACTGAGATGGCTAACGTTCTCTTGTTCCTCTGCATAAATGCCGCAGTAGATTTTGAGCAGCGTTTATGGTCGTAGTCTTGTTTACAAAATCCAGCTGCTCGCAATCTCAACTTTGTCAGATGTCACTTTGTCAATAACATTGGTCACTCTGAAATTTTGTCGGTCAATTTTGTGATGTCCTGTTAGCACCCATGTTTTTTGATCAAGGCTCTTTGTCACACAAAACTTCGCACCAAACATTCGTGTAAATGTGTATTGGCCTGAAATGTGCTTTAGCAAACCTCAAGAGACACAGTTTGTGGTGTGTGCAGAGAAAAGGCTTTTTCACATTACTCATCCATGCAGCATCTCCTTGAGAAATTGTGCTGGTTGGTACAATGAAGGTCTTCAGAGTTGGTCAGTGGGTTGTCTGTGACTGTTCTCACCTTCCTGGGCCTTTGCTTATCTGAGATCAATCTTGGTCTGCCACTTTGATCCTTAACTAGAACTGTGCCTCTGGTCTTCCAATTCCACATGTTCATTACAGTTGAGAGCTTAACCTCTTAAGCCCTAAGGCCTATTTTCCGAAAATCCTATACTTTTACTTTTTAAGGCATTTCTCAGCTTTTACAAGGCCTAAACTGCAAATCTTGGTATCAAAATGAAGATAGGTTCTTGGGGAGTGGTGTGGATGAGTTAATTTGACAGTCAAGAACACTGGGTAAGAGTAATTGATGTTGGAATGGCCAAAAAAATGAACTCCGCGTAAAAAAAAAACACATGTTTCCTCCAATATCTCCTTATTTTACTTATAACGAAGCAAATAAACACAATCAATTGTAACCACTACATGTCAAGAACATCTGTAGCAAGTTTGGTGTTCATACTACAAGAAACTAATATTCTGTAAAGGTTTTGATTGAACAAAGTTCAGGCGTAATCCATGTTGGCACAGTTTGGCACAATAATTGAAATATGGAAAAAATCTTGTCCAAAGGTTTAGCTACGTTCATAGTATTCTTTTCTTGCTTATGGGACATGATTTCAGCAAAAAAAACTCCTAAAGAAACGCTGTAAAAGGGGGGGTAGAAGCTCATTTACACCATCTTGCTGCGCTTTTGGGAACGTTTCACTCACAAACGCTTTGACGTCGAGCTTCTGCGTGTCCCTACCCCCCCCCCCCCCGACCATCTGTCCAATCCAGGAGATCTATATATCGACGGAAAGCTCTGATTCTGAGGAAACCAATCAGCTCAACCATTTTGAGACTGACGGGATCGCCGACGAATCACACGACGCGCAGCGTGGAGAGACCACCTCTTACGCACGGGGAGTCATTCCATATTTGGTGACGTAATGACGCCACAAAGCTACAGAAATAATCCAAAATGGAGTTTCCGCGAAGCTATCGACCGGACATAACAACAAACGGACTTTTATCGCTATGGAAATAACTTTTTGTTGAAAAAACGGCAAAGGTAAGACAAGATTTACATGCTTGCTTGGTTTTCGCTGGCGTTTTTTCGTGGAACTTTCGCTCCCTGCTCTGAAATACTTCATGCAATGTTAATGAGTTGCATATCACTGGATTCAGCTGGTTGTTAGCTTTCATTTAATGTAATGGTTTTGGCGTTTCCGTTTATATTGTGGATACATATCGCACATAAACAAAAACGTGGTCATGAATTATACTCCGGACATGTTGTTGTTTATTTGCATGGCGTTCGAGCTGTGGTTAACGGATATGAAATTGAATTAGATACGTTTTTAGAGGAGTTTCCGCTGAACACAACAGTATTTAATATGTGTGGGTTATTCTCAGGGTTCGTGAGCTATGAGTGAAAATGTAACGCACAAGGGGGCAAGTCCCCGGTACCGGGGACTCTCGGGCTTAAGAGGTTAAATCTCAAAGACAGCTTCCAGTATCCTTCTCCTAAACCATGATGCTCAACAATATTTGTTTTCAGCTCATCTGAGAGTTGTTTTGAGGCACACATGTTGTCAGGTACAAAGAGATGAAATACAATTGACCTCATTTTAAATACGTTCTCATGATTGGATTCACCTGTGTGTGGAGGTCAAGGGTCACTGAGGTTTGCAAACCAATTTTGAGTTCTAATTAGTTACTAATCATTAGTGCTAAAAGGTATTGAAATTAATAACACGAAAAGGGTGCCTAAATTTATGCACATGCCTAATTTTGTTTAAGTAATTCCTGCAAATTTTCCATAAATCATATAAACTTTATTTCACTGTTCAAATATCAATGTTTTCTTCTCCTCTATGATATATTTAAATCAAAGTTATAAAGGAAAATCAAGTAAATGTACAGTGATGCCAAAACTTTTCCATACCACTGTACACACACACACACACACACACACACACACGCACGCACACATACATGATACACATTATTCCTCAACATGCAGAAAAAAAAGAACAATAATGACTAGACTGATCACGGGTCCTATCGTTCAGTGAGTTTATTTATTTATCTGTTATTCTGCCCCTCCCCTCAGTGAGCATTTGTGCCAAACCACATAAAGACATCACATGACTCATCAGGGAGAGACGGTGAAGGCTCCCAGGTTAGAGAGCTGGCTCTTCTAGCTCACATCAGAGAGCCGTTTCATTCACAACAGACAAATCACAATTCATGATGTGAAAGGGGGTGTACCTGCAGGTGTTGTTGGTTGAATCTTCAGAGCAGTGGTGGTAACAGTGGCACAGCAGCATCCTCTGTGGGGGCACTGGAGCTACGTGCAAGTCTGTTTGTGCGTCGCTCTCTCTCTTGTCATCTGCTGTCACCTTCCCAGAATTACTCAGGAGCATAGAGTCCAGCATGTTCACTGCACACAAACACTCACTTTCAGTTTCACAAATGGAAATACAGAAACGAATACTGAAATAAATGTAAAAATAAAACTTGAACTCAAAATTTTAAATAAATTAAAGCTGCAAGCAATGCTCAAAGAGCTCGAACCGTTAACGTTAATTAACCGTTTATAATGAAACCACAAGATAAAGTGTCAAGAGGTGGTGCTATGAATGGTGAAGAATACACTGTATTTCATATCGCCACTTGGTGGCACCATAACTTATTCTGTTGGTTGCTATATTAATGTGTTCAGGCATGTTATCTTGACACATGTTGCAAGTTTGATCCCAATCAAACCTTGTGTGGAGTTACTACTTCCTGATTATGGCAAAATTTCACTATTGTGCGTACGGTGTGTACGACTACGGTGCGTTTAATGAAGTCAAAACAAGCTTCACAATTTAACATTCCACGTGCCTTAAGATTAATAGACTAACAAGTTTGGAGATAAACAGATAAAAGCTTTAGGAGGAACTCAATAAAGTACGACAAGAGCAATTTTATAGCCAACTTCCTGTCAGCATGATCTATATATATTACTTATATTTAAAACTTGGTGCCCTACAAGTGTGCCAAATTTCAATAGCCTACGACAAACTGAGAGTGCACTGTGACCATGCTATATAGCCACGCTCACTTTATGAATCCCATTCAGACATAAATTTTCACTATTCTGATATGTGCCAAAATTCTTTTCTAGAAGGTTTAGACATTCAAAAATGCACCAAAAGGCCGAACCAATAATACTCTGAGCAATTATAGGGGGTTCTATGTACCTTTGGTTGTCAAGCCCTAAGAATATATACAGCTTAAGTATAATTATTGGCAAGCTGGAATAACACAATTTGATTGATTCCAAAAAAACATGGATTAATATGGAGCCTCCGTTCCATTACAAATAGCGTATTTTTCGGCCCATAAGACGCACCGGCATATAAGACGAATTTTAAAAGAGGAAGATCTAGAAAAAAAGATTCTGAACCAAATACTGTTGTAAAATATTTTATATCAACTGTGTAAAAGTTAACAACCAAACATGTAACATGAACAGACAGTAAACAGTAAAAGTAACAAAAAAGGCTGTAATGTTTTTCTTTGCCCCCACTCATCACTCTAAAGTCCACCATTCATTATCACCATCACTGTTCCAGTGCAACACTGCCCCCACATTAGTAATACCGTAATAGCCAGTAACATTGTCACTACATTACTAATAATAGCTAGTAACATTGTCACTACATTACTAATAATAGCTAGTAACATTGTCACCACATTAATAATAATAGCCAGTAACATTGTCACTACATTACTAATAATAGCTAGTAACATTGTCACTACATTACTAATAATAGCCAGTAACATTGTCACCACATTACTAATAATAGCCAGTAACATTGTCACTACATTACTAATAATAGCTAGTAACATTGTCACTACATTACTAATAATAGCCAGTAACATTGTCAATACATTACTAATAATAGCTAGTAACATGGTCACTACATTACTAATAATAGCCAGTAACATTGTCACTACATTACTAATAATAGCCAGCAACATTGTCACTACATTACTGATAATAGCCAGTAACATTGTCACTACATTACTAATAATAGCCAGTAACATTGTCACTACATTACTAACAATAGCTAGTAACATTGTCACCACATTACTAATAATAGCTAGTAACATTGTCACTACATTACTTATAATAGCCAGTAACATTGTCACTACATTACTAATAATAGCTAGTAACATTGTCACTACATTACTATTAATAGCCAGTAACATTGTCACTACATTACTAATAATAGCCAGTAACATTGTCACTACATTACTAATAATAGCTAGTAACATTGTCACTACATTACTAATAATAGCCAGTAACATTGTCACTACATTACTAATAGAAGCCAGTAACATTGTCACTACATTACTAATAATAGCCAGTAACTTTGTCACCACATTACTAATAATAGCCAGTAACATTGTCACCACATTACTAATAATAGCTAGTAACATTGTCACCACATTACTAATAATAGCCAGTAACATTTTCACCACATTACTAATAATAGCCAGTAACATTGTCACTACATTACTAATAATAGCCAGTAACATTGTCACTACATTACTAATAATAGCCAGTAACATTGTCACTACATAACTAATAATAGCTAGTAACATTGTCACTACATTACTAATAATAGCCAGTAACATTGTCACTACATTACTAATAATAGCTAGTAACATTGTCACTAAATTACTATTAATAGCTAGTAACATTGTCACTACAATACTAATAATAGCTAGTAACATTGTCACTACATTACTAATAATAGCCAGTAACATTGTCACTACATTACTAATAATAGCTAGTAACATGGTCACTACATTACTAATAATAGCCAGTAACATTGTCACTACATTACTAATAATAGCCAGTAACATTGTCACTACATTACTACATAATAGCTAGTAACATTGTCACTACATTACTAATAATAGCCAGTAACATTGTCACTACATTATCAATAATAGCTAGTAACATTGTCACTACATTACTAATAATAGCCAGTAACATTGTCACTACATTACTAATAATAGCCAGTAACATTGTCACTACATTACTAATAATAGCTAATAACATTGTCACTACATTATTAATAATAGCCAGTAACATTGTCACTACATTACTAATAATAGCCAGTAACATTGTCACTACATTAACTAATAATAGCCAGTAACATTGTCACTAAATTACTAATAATAGCCAGTAACATTGTCACTACATTACTAATAATAGCTAGTAACATTGTCACTACATTACTAATAATAGCCAGTAACATTGTCACTACATTACTAATAGCCAGTAACATTGTCACTACATTACTAATAATAGCCAGTAACATTGTCACTACATTACTAATAATAGCCAGTAACATTGTCACTACATTACTAATAATAACCAGTAACATTGTCACTACATTACTAATAATAGCCAGTAACATTGTCACTACATTACTAATAATAGCTAGTAACATTGTCATCACATTACTAATAATAGCTAGTAACATTGTCACCACATTACTAATAATAGCTAGTAACGTTGTCACCACATTACTAATAATAGCTAGTAACATTGTCACTACATTACTAATAATAGCTAGTAACAT